>OV725078.1:146994210-147594210 GCA_928085145.1 Nezara viridula
AAAAGGACAGGTACATGATGGGTATTTAGACTTGAAAATGGCTCAACGAGCCGAAACGTCGTAAATAGATGTTATGTCTTAAAGTTGACAAAATTTAAAAATTGGTGTAAAATTGGCTGATAATAAATAAACTTGAAAATAAAATATTAGTTATGAGGATGCGTTTATATTGGAACTGCAATAGTTGATAAGAGGGTAGTTTGGATATTGGCACGTAGATTCCTAACCTCATCACTTATTCAGATATCGTCTGTCTATTGATAACCGAGCTTACGCCAGATTCTGTCCCAAGATTTGAGCTGGGCATTGTGGGTGAGGTTCAGCTAGCTATACTTTTAATAAATTTAAAATACAAAAAGAAAATTCATTGTTTATATATATATATATATATATATATATATATATATATATATATATATATATATAGAGAGAGAGAGAGAGAGAGAGAGAGAGAGAGAAAGAGAGAGTTCCCCTTAAGTAAAGAGAAATATATATTTAAAGGGTTCATAGAATACCTCAAGATGGTTCATATGAACTATGGTTCGATTTTCCAGAAGAAAGTACTAGTGATGCGGCTTGAAAACTGGCACCGGGATCTCCTGGACTCCTGCTTTGCCTTCCAGATATGGGAGGAAAAGCCTGGCTCGGAGATTCCTGGGCGAATGTATATATTGTATATAGGTATGAATGTGTTTAGAAGTTTTTATTTCATATTGTTTTTTTTATTTTTTCTTATTTATTTACTTTTTTTATAAGTATTATTCTTTTTTTTTACATTTATAGTTATTTCTCTACTATTAGTATATATTGTATGAATGAGAACTTATAGCCTTAATACTTATAGCCCTCCAACAATGGCTGATTATATGATTATTCAATAAATAAAGTTAAATTAAAAATAATATAAAAATATGATGTGTTAAATTGATCGCTGTGTTTTAAATTAAATTATAATGCAGTTTGGTTAACTGTGGCCAAATTTATTACCATAATCTTTTTGGGTTAGTGAATATATTTTGAAATGATTATAATAAAAATATTCATTTTTTTATTTTAATTATATGGGTTGGTGGCTAATTTTAATTTATTCTAATAGCGGTGGTTATGTCTTCATGTCGTTACCTCTCCACCCCCCCCCCCCTCTTAATAATTTACATTGCTGGGCAGTTTAAGGTTTCTACTACATATCAGTGTTGCCCAAATGCGAGACCGAGACTAGTCTTGGTCTTGCAAACTCAGTCTTGGTCATGGTTTTAGTCTTGCCCAAGAGTCTCACAACAGTCTTGCAGGTACTTAACAGCTTCTTACTATAGAGATATTAGTGTATTTTTTTTTTTTTTTTTATCTATTTATTGAATAATAATACAATCAGCCACTGGAGGGCTATAAGTATTAGGGCTAAGAGTTCTCATTCAAACAATATATACAAATAATAGAGAAATAAATATAAATATAAGAAGTAAATAAATAATACTGATGAAGAAAGAAAATAAAAGAAAAAAAAGTAAACAATAACATAAAAAGAAACTTATAAACACAATCATACCTATATACAATATATACATTCGCCCAGGAATCTCCGAGCCAGGCTTTTTCCCCCACATGTGGAAGGCAAAGCAAGACACCAGGAGATCCCAGTGCCACTTTTCCAGCCGCATCACTAGAGTGTATTTTTTTAGATACGAGAAACCCAACTAAGCCGGAATGAAAAATTAGATGAGTTAAATGCAAAAGTATATTGGTTATACCAATTATTAACATATAGTAACTAAGATTGTCAAGTATTAGTAACTATTTTGTCTTAATTTTTATTTAAAATATCGATATTTTTTTACCAGTCCTGGTCTTGGTCTTGCAACAGTTAGGCGGCCTTGGTGCATTTTGCAGACCTATTTTGGGCAACACTACTCTATATTCTTCATAATTTTCAGTAGAAAAAAGAAAGGATAACACTTCATACTTATAATACTGGATCCAGCTCACATTTCAAACTGGAATCATTTCCTGTTCCTTCTTGTCTAGACTCTAAAGGTTTGCTCCTGTTCCCACTAACCTGCCATGGGATGACGGCGGCGTCGCTGGATTTTCATTTATTAAAATGAAATTAATAATTATTGCTTAATTCGGTTGTTAAAATAAAATTAGCTGAAATCGAGATAGAATTAGGTTAGGAGCTGGGTAGCTCAATGGGTAGCTCCCCAGCTATCTCCAAAGCTTAAGGTCCCGGGTTCGAATCCGGCTGGCAGGAAATATCTATTCTGTTTCATCTGCCATGGATCGATCCTGGAGCACAACCATTCACTGTGTACTCTTAATTAGTTAAGGGGGAAAACTTGGTGACAAAGAACAGTTAATTCCTTACACAGAACTGAACACAAGACCCTTCATGAGTTGTAGTGGTACATGTTTTTTGCTATTTATTTAAAAAATAGAAAATATTTTTATAGTTAATTATGTATAAACTTAACAACTTAACAGCTTTTTGTACATATAATAAATTTCTTGAATATTTCGAAAGATATTTTCTTTTCAGATAAATGGTTCTTAAAGAATCTTCCCTACCCCTTCTTCATCCCAACAGCTTTGAAAACTGAGAAGCTGCTGAAAAATCCCCTAAAAAATTATTTATTTTCTTTTGAAGCCTTCAGTTTTTCATATTTTATATGAATTTGTGGGTTTCTTGCTATATATTCTTTTTTTCCTGATACTAGAGTATAATTCCATGAAACTTCAGCCTACCAGTTTGTTGGAATTCTCTTTTTGCTATTCTCATAAATTTTGATTCTCATAATAATCAAATTTGAATATTTATATAACGATATATCGATATACACGATATTTCAAATATAAAAATTTCGATATTTCGTTATATCGGTATATTTCCAACATCCCTACCATGAGACCCTGGGAGGCCAAGGGTCCTAATTTGAAATTTTTACTCAGCTCAATTTTGAATGTAGTTTTTGGGGGCTTACATAGGTATTGTAAATTTCACCTTGCGGGAACATGGAACTGTTGACCACTAAATGCTATACTACAGCCAAAAACACACTTCCTCCACTGTCATTGCTTGTTTAGTGAAGATTTTGGCCTTTGACGATGGGCCAAAATGACCAATTATATGTCTTATTTTTTCGTTGTTCTACACCGTTTTCTTACTGACCGTAAAATCAGCTTTCGTTTCTTTCGTTTTCATCTGTTAGTTTATCTATGACACTTAATACGACAGTGAGAAAACCTCACTATCAACTTACACTATCGCACATCGGGATGAAGTTTATAACCAGTTTCTTTGCAGATAGATTAAAAATGAATTCAGTGCCAACTGATCAATTTCTAGCAAAGTCTAGAATAGTCAGTAGTAGTCAATAATGGTTTCATCAACGGGACCTCTTTCCTCTTATATGATATTCTCTCTGAGAATATAAATTACCTAATCTTCGATAATATATATTATATTCTCTCTGCTAACGGTAGTAAGTAAACTTTGTATTCAGTCACTATCCTAGAGCGGTCCCTTTACTTGTAAGCACTGAACATTCAACAGTCAGATTTTCCAAAGGTATTTTTAGATTTTGTTGATAAGAGAAAGCAACAGTAACAAAGATGGGCCAATGAAAAAAAAAAAAATCATTTTTCCATGGGTAGGCTTTAGCTCGTAAACCATAGATGCGCCAGTGATCCAAGGTGATGTTTCAGATGAATCTTGAACGAATACCCCTTTTCTAAATAATTTTTCTAAAAACATGGAATTAACAAATGAAGGGACCACAAGTCTAAGGAGGAACAGAGAGGATGGTGAAGAATGAAAACCCCCTTACCTTAATAGAGCAATCTACACTTAAGCAGGTATAAGCTAAATTTAATTTCGCTTCCAATGAAAAGGAACAAATATATCTGTACGATAGTCAAATATAAAATAACAAACTATCAATATTGTACCCATAAGTTTAACTTATTCCACCAACACTATAATACGACTCAAACAATCCCTGAAGAGTGGAACAGGACAGATCTATGCTTTGCTTTTTAAAAAAAGAGGACAAGCTGAATTTTGCTAACTACAGTGGAAAAGCTCTGCTGCCAACGGAACATAAACATCTCTCGATTGCTATTACTAAGAGGCTAGAATTTGCGAAGACTACAAAGAAGCTTCAGGAAAAATAGATCGACAGTGGATCACATCATTGATGTGTGATAAATGATGAAAAAAACATATGAGCATTGGCCTGCACTATGTCTTTATCGATTTTAAGCATATGGCTCAATAGATTGAAAATAATCAAATCAAATTATGACAAAACCAGGAATTCCAGTCAAATTTATTGTCAAACTCATGAGCGTATGGAACTTGCTTTAGTGTCATCTCTTACTCTCCACTGGATTCACTTCCTAGTGATGCAGCTGAGAGCGCTGGGATCTCTTGGAGTCTTACCTTATCTTCCACACGTGGGGAAAAGGGCCCGACTTGGAGCTCCCTCGGCTGACTGTACTTATTGTAAATAGGCATGAATGTGTTTTTAATTTTTTATTTAATGTTGTCTTATGTATGATTTATTCTGTTATTCCAAGTTTTCATTTCTTATCTTTTGTTATAATCTTGTTTTTCTTTTTTTGTATATATGGTAAGATTGTGTTTCATACATCCTAAATACTCAATGCCCTTAATTGAGGCAAAATGTATTTTTTCTCAATAAAATATATATATATTTTATGAAAAAAATTTATTGTCATGGCAGAGATCTATGTCACTGTAGAATACAGAATTTCACAAACTTACTGATCAGCTCTATAACCGGGGGTGGGCCTTGGCTTATCTCACCGTATCGCATTAATCCTCTCTGATCAGATCTCTGGTTCTCCAATCTTATACACCAAGTGTTGCCAAGTCTTTTTCGACATACTAGACTCATCATATCCTTTTCTTCTTATGCTAAACATTGCTGTGAGTATAATTCTTTTCGGAGTTCTGCTGACCTCTATCGAGAGTAAGGGGGCTAACCATTTTATTCTTCTTACCTTTATAAACTCTACTATGTCACAGGATTTATACAACTTATAAAATCCGTTATTTTTCCGGGTTCCCTATTCACCTTCAACCAGGGGTGCCCAGAAGGCGGTTTTATGGCTCAAGTTGCGCCATTAAAATTTATGATTCACTTTTTTACCGAGTTTTCAATTTTTTTTTGGGGGGGGCACATTTCGATGGGGTTATGAAAAGTTTCAATTTAAAAGACAAGTGGGACCATGGAGCAGATCGCAGTAGATGTAATTGTATATAATCTACTAATAGAGTTCAATGAGGTTATGCGAGGTCAAATAGTGATATCACATTTGTACTAATCTGATTATCTAATATCTAGTTTTCTGTGCTTATTTTCTTGTTTATTTCGTGTTTATTATCGTTCATTAATTTTCTAGTTAGTTTGTGTTATTTTTTGTATGTGTTTTGTTGTTATGGCTTAGTTTATTGTAAATATTATAAATAGCGAGGTTAGGAGTGGGACATTTCATTAACTTTCATACAGAGTAGATTCTTGTGAACTATTCTACAGTGGGTGGAAAGCACCATAGGAAGCCCTAGTGAAGATAGTTTATTTACTTGCTTGTGTAGGAACAAATTTAGTAAGTATATAGAGTACTAGACTTTTACTTTTACCACTAGTGATTCCTGCTGTTCGGGCAAGCCCATTCTAATAAGACATTTAAAAGTGTATTAAGAGACCCCTTAAGGTAAATGAAAACAATTTCAGGTGAATATAGTACTTCATTTAGTTCTTTATTAGTTATAGTTTAAAAGTGGAAGGTTATAAATTGCAGATAACGTTATCTCAGTTATAATAAACCCTATGGTCAATATCGAGATGGAGGGGGTTCAAAAGGAAGGAAATCTCTCAAGAGCAGTGGCAAAACGACCAAGGAGGGGCTCCTCTCATTTACCAGAGGATTTGGAAGAGACTAGTACTAAAAGCAAACTTTGCCAGGCTAAAGATATACAGGAGAGCATCTCAATGGCCATTGAAAATAATGGAAAAAAATTAAGCTATAGTGTCCGAGACCAGATTAATATCAAGGTACAATGCCTTGTTGATATTATTGAAAATCAGGAAAAGGAAAAAGAACAAGTTGGAGTCTCGGCCATAGTTCAAAAGGCTATTTTGGACACGCTTTCGTCACAGAAGGTGCATGATGTATTGAAACAAATTTTAGTAGATAAATCTCCGCAAAAATATACCGATACACTCACCACGTCAATTGGTGCACCTCACCAAGAACCTAAACGTTCGAAGGAACCTCAGACACAAGCCGAAAAAAACATTAATCAGGCTGGACCCTCAGCTGCCTCTGAATCCTTCACGGTGGTGGTAAGTAAAAGGAAAAAGAAGAGAAACAACGCTACCAGCAAAAAAGAGCCTGATGCAAAGGAAAATCCAATCGACAAACAAGGTACAAAACCAAAATCAATAGCGGAAATAGTTAAATCATTGCCAGCTAAACCGACTCAAACGCCAAGACCTACATATGTCACTATCAGCGGAGTAGGCAAAACTCCGGTAGACATTATTAATGGCTTGCCATCGCCGGATGAAATAGGTGTGAAGGCGTCCATAGTCCGAGCGACAAAGGCAGGCTCTGTCTTGGTTCGCATGGATGATAGGTCCGAAGCCACCAAAGTAATCGGGTGGCAGGGGCTGCGTGAAAAAGGACTTCAAGCAAAACTTGCTATGAAGAAGAAGCCCAAGATGGAAGTAAAAGGTGTGCCTCAAAGCTGGACATCTATGCAGCTGTTGGAATTTCTATGGGGAAGAATATCTGAAAAATCGGGCGCCACAACACTTGTTCCTGATGACATTCGGCCTCTTTTCTCTTCAATAGCAAGGAATGGTTTTACTAAGAATTGGGTGATCGAAGTTCATCCAATGGTTAGATTTATACTCTTAGAGACAGCCAGCTTAGATGGAGGATGGTGGTCGATGTCCTTTAAAGACTACATCGACGCTCCACGGTGCACTAAGTGTCAGGGCTACGGTCATACTAAAGCAACTTGCCCAGTAGATGGCGTAGTCTGTATCTGGTGTGCAACTATTGGCCACATGCTTAAGGACTGCCCCCAAAAAAAAGAGTTGACTGGTCCGACCTGTATAAACTGCGAGCGGGCCAATGTCCCATCTAGCCAACGGAAGCATAAGGCAGGCAGTCGTGAATGCCCTGTGCACTTAAAGTGGGCCAAGGAGGTGGCAAAAAAGACTTTTTATGAATAGAATCACCATCCTCCAACTGAATATGGGCCGCCGACGCATCGTGGCAGATGAACTTCGAGCTCTCTCCCAGCGATTCGACGTCATGGCGGTCCAAGAACCATGCTGCCGTGGGAACATGGTCACGGGGTTCGGCCTCGCATCGAGGGTTATCGCCCTGAGCAGTGGAGAGAGGAGGCCCAGGGCTGCCATAGTGGTCAATAACCCAAACCTCGATGTGATGGATCTGAGGCAGTACACCACGCCGGATAATGTCGCTTGCTTCATCAGGTGGAGTAACGTTACTTTTACGCTTGTATCGGCTTACCTACCTGATGGAAATGATATTAACGAAGACATATCCGCCATGGAGATGATCACAGCTTGTTCTCGAAACGTGATCATATGCTCAGATACCAACTCCTGGAACACGGTTTGGGGGTCCAATCGAACAAATAGAAGGGGTACTAAGCTCGGTGATTTCATATCTAGGAGTCAGCTAGTAGTAATTAACGATCCTTCTGCCATCCCTACATTCTCTAGTGCTAGGGGACAGAGTTGGATTGATGTGACTCTGGCATCACCGCAGCTGGCTAACCGCATCACCGATTGGGCCCTCGGATCTGATACGAGTTCCGACCATCACTCAATAGTGTTTAGTGTCGTAGAAAATGCGACACTTACAAGTTCCCACGGCATAACTAAAGGCTATATTACAAAAAGAGGAAACTGGAGTGCCTTCCGGTCCACGTTAGAGGGAAAACTCGTTGACAATGAATGGGATGCGGCGGAGACGGATCTGACTGATGACCTAGATTACAGAGTCTCCAGGATAACAGATATCATCTGTGATGCTGCAGAGGAAACCCTCCAGCACCGGAAGGCAAGAGCTCGACCAGTCCCATGGTGGACGCCGGCCCTCACTATTATGAAGAGAGAACTCTACAAGGCACGGCGGTCGTACCAGAGGTGTAGTTGTGACGAGAGGCGCACTACACTTCGTGACGAGTACAAGTCTAAGGCCAGGACATACCGAAACGAAGTGCGGTCACTAAAGCGGAAGTCTTGGGACGAGTTTATCGTCGAGGAGTCATCCAAGAACCCCTGGGGTATCCCTTACAGAGTGGCCCTGGCTAAGATGAGTCCACAACAGGTGATTGCTGCAATGAAGAGCGGCGATGCCCAGGCGACCACTCTGGAGGAGACGGCGAAAAATTTCATTATAGAGACCTTCCCCAGAGATGATCCATCCCAAGATGACGAGAGAGACGCGTTTATTAGACGCACTACGGTATGCCCACCCGGTACAGACTTGTGCCCACCCTGGGACATATGGGATCTCCGTACTGCCGTGGATAGACAAAGGCTTGGTCGTGCCCCAGGTATTGACAATATTGATACGGCAATCCTCCGAAATAGTATTCCCTACATTGAAGATCAACTCCTGGCAATATTCAATGATTGCTTAGATAGGGGCTACTTCCCAAAAAAGTGGAAAATTGCCGATCTCAGACTTATTTACAAGGGAGGTGACAAGGATAAACAAATGGCAAAGTCTTATAGGCCTATCTGTCTCCTCCCTGTTATGAGTAAGGTGTTGGAGAACATGATGGTCACGAGCCTACAGCCTATTTTTTCGAGAGCTTCCCATCCACGGCAGTATGGATGTACCAAAGGCAGGGGAACTGCAGATGCCCTGCTGAGAGTACGCCATGACGTTGAAGAGAAGGCGGAGAAGTATGTCATGCTCCTCTTGTTTGACATCACCTCCGCCTTCGATAGCGTATGGTGGCCAAGTGTACTCCAGCAGCTGCAGAAATACGAGACTCCTAGCAACTTGTACATTTTGATGAGAAGTTATCTCCAGGATAGAACGCTCCGAATAAGAGGTAATTTCTACGAAGTAGAAGATAGTATGGAGAAAGGCTGTCCACAGGGCTCTGTCCTTGGCCCTGCTCTGTGGAAACTTGTCTTCGACGAGTTGCTGGGTGTGCTCGAAGAAGAGCAGTTCTCCGCCACAGCTTTTGTGGATGATTTAGCCGTTGTGGTGGCGTCGAACAGCAGAGCCAGGTTGAAAGAAGAAGCTGAGCGGTGCGCCAACCTGATAGAAAGATGGTGCGAGATGAAGAAACTGCGGATGTCAGCTGCTAAAACACAGGCTATCCTCTTGAAAGGCAAGACTGATAGGGCTCACCCTATTACAATGATAATCCAAGGATCGAGAATTCGTCCGAGTGAGGTTGTCACCTACCTCGGAGTCAGAATAGGAAGAAATTTCAACGTGTCACCTCACTTGGACTATTTGAGAAGTAGGGTGACCCTAGCGCTTAATGGACTCAGTCGTATCGGGGGTGCATTTTGGGGCCTCAGATACCCAGCGACTAAGACAATTTATAAAGGTGTAGTTCTGGGTATTCTGAGGTACGCGTCCCCAGGTTGGTTTCTGCATCTCTCGCACCACCAGAAGAGGAGGTTGGCTTCGATTCAGCGGACGGCTCTGCTGCGCGTCACCAGAGCTTTCAAGACAGTGTCTCATGAGGCAGTACAGGTCCTGGCAGGAGGTGTTCCTCTCGACCTCCTGTTGCAGGAAGACATGTTAAAGCACCAGCTTTCAAGAGAAGGCTCGGCAGGTCTACCAGAAAATCTCCGTGAGAAGATTAACCAACAGCCAGGTAGATGGAAAAAGATAATACAAGAGTACACCCTTGACGAATGGAACCAGCGATGGGTAACAACTCCGAAAGGAAGTACTCTTAGAAAATATTTTCCCACCATCGGTTCCCGGTTAGCAGCAAAATGGGTGGAACCTGGTTATTGGGTCTCCCAACTACTCACTGGACACGGGGGCTTCCGAGCAAAGCTCTTCCAATTTGGAAAGAATATCGACCCCTTGTGCCCCAGTTGCGGAGTCCCAGAGACTGCCGAGCACATTGTCGTAGCATGTACTGCCTATGAGGCACAGAGAGCAAAACTGCTCAGGGAAACCGGTCTCTACATTTTGACTGAAAGGGAGCTCCCTCAACTCATGAGTGAGGAAAACTATCCTCATTTTATAGATTTCATTGCAAAATGGAAATCCATTATAGGCCCAACTCATTTCTACTTGGGAAGAAGAGGAGCTGCACCGCCTGGAAGGCCGCCGGATGGAGTAGCAGAAGAAATCCGTGACCAAACTTAGAAGAAATGTAGTTGAAATATGGACCCAGTCTATAAATATTGTTTTTCTAGCAGCAGTGTGTTGTTACGCGGAAACGCTTAACATCTCACTGCTGCTAAAACCCGTATTGCCTATCAGGCACGGCAGGGATGTAAATAAATAAATAAATAATAAATAATCTACTAATATTTAAATTCTACTTTTGTTGGCACTGTTTTTAAGAGATGAATAAAATATGTTGAACCCATAGGCCTTGGGAGGGGGAGTGGGGAGGGTGGTACTGCCCTTACCCAATATCGGTCCATATATATATTTTCAATTCTATATTCTATTCAAAAATTTTTAATGATTTTATTGTAAAGATAAAGAAGTACCATGTTTCTGGCGAACATGCCACAATTGGCCTTATTAAAGTTTTATACAGTTGTATTTTTGTTGCTGAGGAAAATAGTGTTGACAGAAGAAGTTTTAAATAGGTGAAATCACCTTGGTTACCTGTCGTAATTTTATTTCACAATTGCTCCTAAATATGTAAAAGCTTTTACGTTTTCAGAGGCGTATCCTTGTACCATCAAATCTCTTTTGTTTTATTTTCATTGATTTTTAGTCCAACAGCTTTACCATCAGCATTTAATTGTTCGCACATTTCAATAAGCCATTGTTTATTGCGTGCTGTGAAGCAGATATCATCAGCGTAAGCACAAATTAGTTTAAATGAATGATCTTATATTGATGTCAAATTTTTAATTACGCTATAAAGCGAATGATTAAATGCTATAGCAGATAAATTTACAATCCATTATTAATTTACACAGTCCAGCAATCACCTCCCAATAAAATCCTATGTGTCCTACGTTATTGACGTTTAAAATAAAGAAACCTATTGATTGCTTCAAATATTTTCATGGACACGTAAATATAAGGACTAGCAACATTAAGTTTATCACTGGAAAATGCGCATCAATTCTTATGACAGAAATCTGTTTGAAAAACACAATTTCATAAACACTTTGCATGAAAAATGTTTGAAATGTTGTAATTTTAATTTTTGTTTCTTTTTATAGAAAATGTTTATTTTATGTTTAAAAATGAAAAATGTTTCTTTAGGCAATTATTTTTATTATAATACATCCCAGATCATAAAAAAAACAAAACAACAAATACAAATTTTGAAACAGTTGTTTGTAGTCATTTATGCTGAAAACACGGGTACTTTTAGGAGACTTGTTACAAAATCATCTCATTTCTTTACAAAACTTGAAGTGAATCAGCAGTTTTTGCTTGATAAACCTCAATTTAATTAATACAAACTTAAACCTTACTAAACGAGGTAGTTTTTCTAAAATTGGGGTAACTGTAGTATAGTTCGATGATGATAAAAAAAATGGCGAAAAATTTATGATTTTTTTAAAACTAAATTTAGCTTAGTTTAGCCGCTCAAAAATCCTCTTTAATTGGGTTTAACAAGGATAAACTCAATTTTATTTTTAAGTAAATTTTATATAGTTTACAATGAAGCAATTGTTAACTACCTAAATTAAGTATATTTTTAGTTATCGCTTTCTATTCATCAAAACACACGACTCTGTTTAAAAAAAACACAAAACTCGGATTTCCTACTTTTCTGCTGAAAATTGGACCTTTGTATTTTTTTTTTTTGAGGTCTGCAATCGCTCCTACCAAATATTCCCTCTACTTACGGGACAACATGAATATATATATATATATATATATATATATATATATATATATATATATATATATATATATATATATGTAGTTTTCCTGGCTAAGGCGCTTGCAATAGATAATCAAAGTTAAGCATCGCCGAGCGTGGCTTGTATAGGTGACTTGGATGGGTGACCGTCCACCAAGGAAAGCCACGCTGCCCGATATTCTTCCTCCCCCCCCCAATTCACACCGACCGGGCGTAGGATTTATGACTCTACGCGTACTTTAAATCGGGAATCGGGATGTGGTCGAGGAGACCATACTCGTGGTCAATGATCTTCACAGTCTGTAGCGCCAACCGAAAAAAAAAAATAATAAAAAAAAAAATTTTCGGGGTGATTGGACTATTTCTCCAAAAATAGTCCAAAAGTAGTCCTAAAGGAGGAGGAAGCCTTCAAAATTGGTGGCTCAATCTTGGGATTTGATGAAGAATTAACGATGATGTTGCTTACCGACAAAAAACACCTTCGATAAATAATATAAACTCCTCCTCTCTCGATCTTAGGGGACTTAGTCGGCGAAATGATATATGTATTCAATGACAGTACTACAATTAACGTAAGTTTTTGTGGATGCGAACCATTTGCCTTGCGTTATCTAGAAAACAGTAAGTCTTTGGGCTTAAAAACCAGGGCCCGATAGTTCCGAGGGAACTATTTGGGTCTTGCTGTACGCATCAAAATCTTCAAAGCCCAATTTGTCCTCTATCAATTTACAGACTATACACCATTCCAGTATTGAAGCCTAGCAAAATGTTTGTATCGAATTAATTTATTTTAGAATGAAAAACAAATGTGGAGAATACAATTCGGTAACCCCCCGTGAAATTCTGAATCTAACGGTAGCCCATTCATGGAATTTGAGCATTACAGGAGCTTATATTTGGTACAAAACCGATTTCGAGCCTTACTGTAATAATATATGTGGGGATGGGGATGGGGATTAATGATAATGAGCTTTTTAAGTAATTTAGATTAATAACGTTAGTTTTGGTTCTGTTACGAACGATGGACTTACGTAAGGTGGTTAAACAGTTACGAAAATAAAATTCATCTGTATTTAACCTGATCCGCTATAAGGATTGTCAGAAAGAAGACTGTTTTTGAATCATAAATAAAATATAGAACTCGTTAATCTTAATTTTTTTTACGAAAAAATATTAAAATACCTGGAAACTTTATATAAATCTGAGAACCTAAACAATGTTGTAAATTTTTATACTGACTTTAAAGACCTGAATAATTTATTCTGACAGCTAATTAATATTTCAAATCATTATTGTTGTGTTTTTTTTTCTTCCCTAACTGTGATGTAAAAATTTCCCAATAAAATTTTAATACTAATGAATTTTAATTCAGTAATGTTTTTAAAATATAGATGTAATATTAAAAGTACACATTTTCTTATTTTAGAATGAGTAAGTTATTAAACCCAGCGCCGAGCTCATCGGTGGCGTCGGATCCCTCTCTAAACTGGGTTTTGCGATACCTATATAGTAATATATAGCAAGGAAAAGTATTGCGATCGTGAACAGTTTCGAATCTGAGTTTTCAACGGAAATAACCAAGTCCCCAAAAATGGTCAATGTGTGTATGTGTGTGTGGGGGGGAGGGGAGTGAACTTTCTCTAACTATATCTCTATCTCAAATACAAAAAATCGTACACTAATGAAACTGCGTATTATAGCTGACCAGAAGTGCCACTTCACATCATCGATTTTACACATTTCAACAATTTTCTCGAAAACGGCCCTAACGATTTTGATTAAATTAAATTTTTCAGTGTAAAATTAAGCGATTTCTAATATAATATAGTTCTTTTTCTTAATGATGTTCTCTAACAGCGCTTAAATGCCTAGTTTTCAAAATATCTTGCTATAAAGTACCTTTATTTTTTTTATTTGAAATAATTAACCAATTCGCACTGTAAACCGATATAAAAAACGGTTAAATATAATGATTGATGAAAATTGATTGCCAACTGTGGGAGAAATAAGGGTTGGAATCACTCAACCTTTGGCGATCCTCTCACTTCACATATACACGAAACCCATCTGTACAGAGATTTCTTAGTGTCAGTTTAACATTTATGAGTCACTTATCCACAACTTTTTATAAAGGTTTTCAAGCGAAATGTTGAGAATCTACTAATATAAATCTAATAATACGCAATGTTTTCTAACGTAAGTTTTTTTTTTTTTCTACGAGTTTCGCTATAGTGTTTCCGACAAAACTCAGAATTTTCCATGAAAACTTAATATCCGAATCAGGAATTTTTATTTTGTGACTTATAAATATGGATCAATTCTTATTAATCTGGATGGAAAAACACGGTTTGATAACCACTTTACTTGAAAAATCATTACTTTTAAATTTAAGTAATGCCTAAAGTGTATTTAAGAAATTATTTGTATTATAATACTTCTCAGATTATGGAAAACAGTAAATAAAAGCTTTGCAACGATTATACTCATTTTTGCTGAAACATGGGTACGTGTAGGCGACAGGATAGAGATCACTTCATTTATGATACAACTTGAGGTGAATCCCAACTTTTTTTTAATAAACCTCACTTAACTAATATTAATTTATACTTAATTAAATGAGGAGTTTTTCTAAATGTAGGATATCTGTAGTACAATTGGATGTTATCCTCTCAGGAGTCTTCTTTAAATGGTTTTACCTCATACCAGACTGAAACGACAAGAAACCGCTCGCCGTTTCCGCTTACTTCAGCACTTACTAGGCAAACGCTCTAAACTTCGAATTAATTACAAAAGACTCATATACATGACTATATTAAGGCCTATTTGGACTTACGGAGTTGAGCTATGGGGCTTCCCAAAACCATCAAATTCCTCTCGTATCCAATCCTTGCAATCCAAAAATCCTCAATGATCCAAACTTTTTTCCAAATAAAACTATCCATAATTACCTGAATGTTCCATATGTTTCCGATTTGGCCCAATCCAGATACCTATCTTTCCATAATAAACTTCAGAATCATCCCAACCCTCTCGTTTCTAACCTAGCCTCCTCTTCAATTCCTGATAACCCTCCGAGGCGTCTGAAAAGAAGATGGCTCCGTGATCTAATGTAGACATATTCTTAGAGTGCTGCCATTGCGTAATTTCTCAACAAGTGTTTTCACGTCATTATATTCATATGTTCAAATTTACTAAATGTATTTCCTTAATACAGTTGTAAATATCATCAAAGATATAATAAAAAAAAAAAGGTGGTGTTAACAATGACAAACTCTATTTTCATTTGAAGTAAATTTTGTCTAATTTACATTGTAGCAATTATCAATTATTTAAATTAAATATTTCTTTAGTTATCGCTTCGTATTCGACAAAAATCATGAATTACTTTTAAAAAATTGTTCAATTTTTTTGTAAGCATTTCAGTTCTGCTATCACTCCCACAAAAAATTCTTTTGGAAGTTATATAGGCCAAATAGCTCAACATTTTTGTTTTCTCGAATGGCAAAAGGATATTCATGAGTTGTTAGCACCTTATTAAACCAATTAATTTTAAAATACTCTATTTCTCAGGACTTTCGTAGATAAAAAAATTTTAAGTTACGATAACATTGAACCATTTACGAAGTTGACCTATGTTTTATTTTTTACATAAATTAGGCCAATTATCACCAAACATTTTATTGATACGCTATTTAATTCGACGTTTCGGCCATACTAAGGGTCATTTTCAAGTATTGATGAGTCCTCCGTTTTATATTCCCTTATATATATATTATAAAAGTCCCTCCAGAAATGACGTAGGCGAAACCCCTATAGAACATGACAATTTAATGTTCACTGAATAAAATAATTACTTACTACATTAATGATGAAGATGTAACGGAGTACTCATTAAGACTTGAAAAAGACCCTTAGTATGGTCGAAACGTCGAACTAAATAGCGTATCAATAAAATGTTGGTGATAATTGGCCTAATTTATGTAAAAAATAAAACCTCAAGACACCAAAATTAGGATAAATGAACAGAAGAAATTGACGGATGTTGTTAATTTGATAAAAAAAAGAGCCTAAACTGCTGAATATTACTTTTTTTTCAAACGAGACGCCTATTATAGAATCTTGAAAGTGCCATATTTGTCAGCATGTTCATGTAAGCCTACTCCTATTTTTTAAAATAGCTCTTAGCCAAAATAAGCATTTATTGAGGAGACGGATGGTGCGCTGTCAGAAGAAGGCTAGTGGATTAACCAAGGGAATAAATTCGTGCGTACTTAAACTAAGTTGTAAGCTAACTTCTCTTGGGGGAACTCTGTTTAGAGTTGTCACGGTTTGGACTACTCAGCTTTCAGTAGGACTAACTCTATTCTTTATAGTAAATTGTTGTTTCTCCCAGCACTTGCTCTTTATTAGTTATTTTTTATACTATCTTTTGTTATGCATTCTTTAGATATGGCTGTAGCCGTCATATTTAGAGGTCTTTAGTTACTTTTATCCAATAGTGATCCATAATATCAAGATATATATATTGATATTATGGATCACTATTGGAAAAAAGTAACTAAAGACCTAATATATATATATATATATATATATATATATATATATATATATATATATATATATATATATATATATATATTTATATATACATAATCTAAAAATATGTCTGCTTTGGATTGGTCTATTGTTTTTAATGAATAAATAGGTAATCTTTTTGTTTGTTTTCAATTAGGAATGTTAATATAGAGGATAATAACCCTTAATCCTTAATTCAATGAAATGATTCTAGATTCCAATGTTTACTTTCTATGGAATCAAAATGTTTATTCAGTATCATTAGTTCAGTGCCGTTTCTTGCAGCACATTTCTTAGTCTTAATTTTTTCAATATTAAGTTTAAAAATGCCTCTTAGTGCTGAGAATGTTGAGCGTGGTGTGGCACTTATTGATGGTGGACGTTCCATTAGATATGCAGCTTATGCCATCGGAGTTCCATATGAAACATTACTAGACGCCGTCAGGCGTTTTCGGGAAACTGGTTCTTACAATAGAAGGCCCGGTTCTGGACGGCCTAGGGCAACAGAACCACGGGATGACCGGTTTTTAACTTTGAGAATTTTACGAAACCGGCACCTTACCGTTGTTCAAGCGGTTCATCAGCTCGAAAAAGTTCGAGGTGTGCAAATTTTTGAACATACCCCTCGGAAAAGATTAAATGAGTATGGATTAATGGCTTTTCGTCCAGTAAGAGGGCCAGAGTTGACCAGAACTCACAGAGTAACACGGCTGCCTTTTGCTCGAGAACAAAGCCATTGGATTATGGACGAATGGAGTGCTGTACTTTTTACAGATGAGTCAAGATTCGCTCTTCGATATCCAGACGGGCGTGAAAGGATGTGGAGAAGAAGATTCGAAAGATATGCAGCCTGTAATTTTTCTCAGAACCAACCTTTCCAACGTGGTTCCTTAATGGTGTGGGCTGGGATTTCAATGGAGCGCCGCACAGAATTGGTTGTTGTTCGTGGAGGGTCTTTGACGGCCATTCGCTATGTAGATGAGATTTTGGAACCTCATGTGTTGCCTATTCTCAACGAAATTGGCGATCGTTCTATTCTAATGCACGATAATGCACGCCCACATATCGCCCGCATAGTGCAGACGTTCCTTCAACAGAACAATATTGAGGTTTTAGCCTGGCCAGCACGTTCTCCAGATTTGAACCCCATTGAGCATTTATTGAATAACCTCGGAAGACGAATAAGAGCGCGTGCAACACTTCCTGATACACTGCAGGATCTTGAAAGGGCTCTTCGGGAGGAATGGGCTATTCTCCAGCAAAGGGACATTTCCCGACTGGTGGAAAGTATGCCGAGGCATCTTCAAGAAGTAGTGAAGGCAAGAGGAGGAAACACGCGCTACTAAACGATGATGTAATTAATTTCTTTTAGAATAATAATGGTTCGTTTTTCAATTTTTTTTTCTCTTATTTTTGTTACCCAATCACATTTTGTTTATTAAATGTAAAAAAGATTATAAAATTCCATAAATACTAAGTATTATCTACAAATACCGAGTATTATATACAAATACAAAATATGTTTACTTTTTTACAAATGGCAGAAATATTTTTAGGTGAAAACATAAAAAAATCAAGTGGGTGGAGTTTTTTTCCTGTCAGTGTATTAAGTTATAACAACAGTTCATATAAAGTTGACAAAACCTACACTTGGCCTGGTGTGGAACATGTAATAAAGGGGTCTATTTTAACACCCTTGCCCCTTCAACCGCTGTAGATACATTTCCGCATGACTTAATGGAATATATGGTTTGCCAGTTTCCTAAATGAAGGAGCACGATTAGTTAGAACTAAAATAATACAAAAATTAATTAATTATAAATAATCCAATGTTAATAACAAGAGATCGTATTTATGTTTACTTTAAAAAAATTTTAAATGCCTTGTCCTTCTTTAACAAACGTGTACACACTTCTTCAATTGACGGAAATCATTTCAAGTACTATTCTAAGAGCGACGATAATTCAATGATGGCTTCGCATATAACAATAAGAAAATTAAATATTATCTGGAATTAACTGCCAAGTAAACTAAAAAAAAAAATAATGGTGGAGAAATCGTTCATTCGTTCATTGTCGATTCTTAAAATAAAAGTTTGTTGATGATTGCTGTCATTAAAAGTCTAGAAGTAATAAAAACAATTTATAGGAATTACATATCTGTGTGTTGATAAATAGAAAGAAATAGCATAAGGTAGGTACAGATGTGTAATGCCTATCACTTAAGTAGCTGTTTAAATCCTTATAAAGATCATGAAATCTATACACTCTAGCTTTTCACTTCATATTCGCTTTAAAATTATTTTCTAATTTAGTTATAATATGGAAAATTATTAAAGAGCGGGGTAGCAGTGAGTAACCTGACGGTTAAGCGTGATCCTTGCCCGATCCCCTCCTTGCACAACCGTCGGCCTGTAAATAATACTTTCCCTAAATAGTACTGAACCCAAGACCCTTCATGGGTTGTAGAGGTACAGGTTGTTTTTTTGTTTTTTTGTTTTTTTTTTTTTGTTTTTTTTGGGACATTATGTTATTAAAAGTCTTTTCTAATGGATTATCAATTCTATTTCTGAGCTCAGAGTTTTTTTTGTGCCAAAAATTTTTCTGGTCTTAGTCTCGATGATTAGTCTCTAGTATTAGTCTCGATACTAGTACCCTAAAGTACCCTTCGTATATATTGCAAATGTAAAGATAAAGTATAAAAGAATATTGGTTTGAAATTAGATTCCAAATATAGAATATGATGAAGTGAATTAATAGGAAGGGAATAGCTTATTTATGAAAAATATATTCAGTTTTCGACTTCTTCAAAACTATGATATCAATCTGATATACCCTTAAATTATGACATATACATATTATTTCTATATATTGTAAATTGAAATAATCATTGTATATCGTATATAATAATAAGGATAAGAATAAGAAGAGAAACCGCGGTATATGATAAAATGATACCACGGTTTCTCTTCTTATTCTTGCCCGGGAAACTCCATGTCTCCATCTCAGAATGTGGTAGGCATAGGCAGAAAGAGGAAGGATGCCTCAAAGTGACGGCCCCTATAAATCGACCATGGATCATCACAAAAACTCGAATTTGGTGTCTAATTGTAGCTACCTCAATGCTGAGAATTTTGTCATTTCATATATTTTTTTACATTTAAGTAAGCGGAACGAGCAAATAGAGAATGGAGTTCTACAAAGGTTTGCGCCCCATTTTCCTTATTAAACATTTTCCCTATTTTACTCGATAGGGCAAAATAGTAGAATAGAACTTTCCTTAATTTTTCCCATAAATTTCAACTTTGACAAGTTTACATAAATGTACGCATTTGTTATCGACTTTATTTTTTTCATATTTAATAAAGTCCCTGAAAAATTGGCACAAACAATATTTTTATTTATTTCTTAGTTCTCTGTTACAGTTATCATTCTACCTATTTTATTTTACTTCAATGTTCACTCTATCTACTTCATTTTACGTTTTAAGTTTTTCTAACTAAATTTTTAATCTATAATTTTCACTTTTTTAATTTAAATTCTTTATTATTCAATGCTTATTGTTTCTTATATACAATAATATTTTTATTTTATCGAATACAGTATGTGGAGCATGATCGTTATTTATTTTTGATGATGAATTATGCATGCGGTGACATTAGTTTCTTTAGAAAATATTCATGTTTAGAATAATCAATGTTTATATAGCGAAAACACATCAGAAAAATTTTAAATCCCGAACACACAAATTTATAACAATTATTATTATTTAGATATAATTTCTTATTTTTAATACAATGCAAAGTTAGATTTTGTTACTATTGTTTTTTCTTAGTGAAATTGACTTATTATTAATAGGAAAAATAAGAAAATTGTATTTACAACTTTTAAAGCAATGTTATATAAACAGAATTGGGAGCCATGAGTATCTGTGGAGAGAAAAATATAAAAGTACATTTAAATTGAGTGAATAAAACTCGACACAATTTAACTTACATATTTGGTTTGTGAATCCACATGTATTTTTTTAAAAATGATTATTAGATAGTTTTATACAAACCATTATGCTTTGCTTAATTCGATATTAATTCCAGGTCTCATTCTTAATTTTTATCTATCAACTATATGTGGATTTTATTGATTATTTTTTATATCCAAATAAGACTCAAGAAATTATTAACGAGACGTATGATCTCCGAAAAGGTTTTTAAAATTCCTTTTTATAAATCAGGAATACTAAGTATTCTAAATTGAATGTTAAAAGTTTGAATACTTGAGTAAATAATTCGTTACTCTTTCAATAGAGCATATTTCTACTCACTAAATCATTGTTTGAGGTAGAGTTGTTTTTCGTAACCTAGCTTAAGAACCTTCAATAATATCTTCTTTAATGATGTAAAACATGACCGTTTACATTAAGCGATGAACAACGCCTTAAGATTATTTAAAATAAATTATTCCGCAATATATTGGACCGAAAAATAATGGTAAACCGGTGAATCTAGGACGGTTACAGAACGCCGAAATGCGTGAACTGTAAACGGCGAATATAATTAAGATGATATTTTTGTGGGAAATAAAACGGGCTTGTGGTAAAATTGTTTGGCTTTGTGGCGAACGAATTCCGAAAAGATTACCCTAGTATGCGCTGTGCTGATTGACAAGGGGCCGAGGGATAGGCCAAAGCGAAGGTGGGAGGATTGCGTTAAATGGTTGATCTTGCAGAGTTTGGGCCATATATGAGTGAATAGAAGTAAGTTGGCAAGGATTGGTGGTATTGGTTTCGAACCTTTGGGTTCGATCAGCCTTTCGTTAAAAGGGTTAATATTATATTATTATGATCTCTTCATGCTACAAAACTAAACCCCCTCCTGAATTATCTAAAATCGTTTGTTTATCACCGGCGAAAAAAATTATGGGATAGTCTTTATCAATTAGCAGATGACGATCTTAATAGGCTTTGTAGGTTCGCTTCTTCTTGTGAAATAGACCAAAAAAAAAGTTTAAAAAAAAAATTATTGTTACAGAATAGAATACTGATGATGAATATAAAATAAATTGCTTGACCATTCATTATTTATAATTTTTACAAAATTTCATATAATTACAGAAACATGTGATTACCGAAAAGCTTTGGGAAACTCCTTTTTATTAATTAGCAATTTTAAGTATTCTAAATTCTATGGTGGAGCTTTGAATAATTAATTAATCAATGTATTCATGATTGTTTTAACATAACCGATCACCGCTCACCAAATCACTGTTTGTGATCAAAATTTTGGTTTCTTTTTAGTTTAAAACCTTCAAACATATCCTCTTATTTGTATTCCGGTACGAAGCCCATGTCAGTGTATCGATGTATTCTTTAAAATCGTGTATAATAGAGCCAGAGATAGACGTGATGTTAACCAATAATTCTAGCTAGAACATAATTAATTACAATCGTGATCGGAAATCATAATTAAGATTACAACACGTAATTATGATCAAGTACCCCTGCAATTGCAATCACTGTATTGATAATCGCATAACTGCAATCAATGTAATTATAACCACTTACAAGGTGAGTATGTTAAGGGCTATGTTTTCATTCCTCAATCATAGATTTTGGATTGTAAGGATTGGATACGAGAGGAATTTGATGGTTTAGTGGAGCCCAATAGCTCAACTCCGTAAGTCCAAATAGGCCTTATTATAGTCATGTATATGAGTCTTTTGTAATTAATTACAAGTTTAGAGCGTTTCTCCAGTAAGTGTTGGAGTAAGTGGAAACGTCGAGCAGTTTCTTGTCGTTTCAGTCTTGTCTGAGGATACAAATATTTAATATTTTTTTCCTATGCGAATGTTTTCTTTTGTTTTTGATATTTTCTACATGCTGTCGGTAGCAAGAGAAATTAAAAATAAAAATTTTGAGCTTAGTGCTAATTTCGCTGTTAGTTATGTTAGTAATTGTTTCTTCGATTCTTTGTGAAATATACTCTGACTGGCAAAAAATTCCACCCACTTGTAAAAAAAGTTGTATTTGTATGTAATACATGGTATTTGTAGATAATACTTATTATTTATGGAATTTTATAATCTTTTTTACCTTTAATAACCAAATGTGATTGGGTAAGAAAGATTAGAGAAAAAAAATTGAAAAACGAACCATTATTATTCTAAAAGACATTAATTACATCATTGTTTAGTTGCGCGTGTTTCCTCCTCTTGCCTTCACTACTTCTTGAAGACGCCTCGGCATACTTTCCACCAGTCGGGAAATGTCCCTTTGCTGGAGGATAGGCCATTCCTCCCGAAGAGCCCTTTCAAGGTCCTGCAGTGTATCAGGAAGTGTTGCACGAGCTCTTATTCGTCTTCCGAGGTTATCTCATAAATGATCAATGGGGTTCAAATTTGGAGAACGTGCTGGCCAGGCTAAAAATTCAATAATGTTCTGTTGAAGGAACGTCTGCACTATGCGGGCGACATGTCGGCGTGCATTATCGTGCATTCAATAGAACGATCGCCGATTTCGTTGAGGATAGACAACACATGAAGTTCCAAAATCTCATCTACATAGCGAATGGCCGTCAAAGACCCTCCACGAACAACAACCAATTCTGTGCGGCGCTCCATTGAAATCCCAGCCCACACCATTAAGGAACCATGTTTGAAAGGTTGGCTCTGGGAAAAATTACAGGCTGCATGTCTTTCGTTTCTTCTTCTCCACACCCGTTCACGTCCGTCTGGAGATCGAAGAGCGAATCTTGACTCATCTGTAAAAAGTACAACACTCCATTCGTCCATAGTCTAATGGCTGTGTTCTCGAGCAAAAGTCAACTCTGTTCCTCTTACTAGACGAAAAGCCATTAATCCATACTCATTTGTTCTTCTCCGAGCGGTACGTTCAGAAATTTGCACACCTCAAACTTCTTCGAGCTGATGAATCGCTTGAACAATAAGGTGCCGGTTTCGTAAAATTCTCAAAGTCAAAAACCGGTCATCTCGTGGTTCTGTTACCCTAGGCTGTCCAGAACCGGGCCTTCTATTGTAAGAAACAGTTTCCCGAAAACGCCTGACGGCGTCTAGTAAAGTTTCATATGGAACTCCGATGGCATTAGCTGCATATCTAATGGAACGTCCATCATCAATAAGTGCCACACCACGCGCAACATTCTCAGCACTAAGAGGCATTTTTAAACTTAATATTGAAAAAATTAAAAGCCGGAGACTAAGAAATGTGATGCAAGAAACGGGAAAAAATTAAAAGCCGGAGACTTGGAAATGTGATGCAAGAAACGGGAAAAAATTAAAAGCCGGAGACTAAGAAATATTCTGCAAGAAACGGCACTGAACTAATGATACTGAATAAACATTTTGATTCCATAGAAAGTAAACATCGGAATCTAGAATCATTTCATTGAATTAAGGATTAAGGGTTATTGTCCTCTATATTAACATTCCTAATTGAAAACAAACATAAAGATTACTTATTTATTCATTAAAAACAATAAACCAATCCAAAGCCGAAATATTTTTAGATGGAAAAATGAAAAAATCAAGTGGGTGGAATTTTTTGCCTGTCAGTGTATTAACGCACGTTTAAACTTTTTATTCTCTCTTCATTTTTATTATTTTGTGAAAAACCTTAAGCTTCCCTATCTAGATCATAATTTTTTTTACTCTGATTATACTCGATTAATAACTTTTTATTATTTATTTTTTATTATATTAATCTACCGAATCCAATCGATTGTGAAATAATAAATTCAATTCACTGATTTTATTTTACGTCTTTACAATCCTTAAATATTTAAGTTATTTTTTTTTTACAACAATTATAATCACATATTGATGGAAGGGGTGATACGAAATTGAAAAAAAAAAAGCTCTTATTGATATAAAAGTCAATGGTGATCGACTTGCAGAGGGAATAGCGTCCTATCAACCTTAGCTGCAGTTAAATGGATTTCGACCCTCTATCATGGCTAAGATTGGATATTAACTAACGCTGTCGGAAATTTTCCAATTTACCTCGGATCAATAACTAATATTATTTTCTGTTCAAATTCAATACTTGTCTAGTAACTTAGTTGATGTTGATAAACTTAGATTAAACCTAAGCAAGGTTGTTTGGAACTTGATGTCAATTATTATTTTTTTCCAATTAATGTAGGTGGATGAATAAATAAGCTGTAAATTACTTGTTGATTATTATTCAACAGTTGATATTAGTTAACAGTTAATTTTAACCTATGTCCCGCTAAATTGCCCCCAGACAGCCAATGACAAAATAAAACTTTCTAGTCATGGAATTTACATTTAAGATAGAAAAAGCCTGCTGATTGCTTCAATTTTTATAATGAAAAAGTTAATATTAAGACTATAAACTTTTATTTTGTCACTTATAAATACAGACCAATTCCTACAATAGAGTTTACAAACACAAATTACAGCCAATTTACCCGAAAAATATATGAAAAATCAGTATTTTCAAATTAATTTTTAAAGAATAATAAAATGTGTATTCAGGCAATTTCGTTTATTATAATACATCTCATATCATGGAAAAATAAGAAATAAAAGCTTTTGCAACTACTAATTGTAGTAATGATACTTTTACTAGACAGGATAAAAAATATCATCATTTTCGTTTATAATATGAGCTGGATCTCAATTTTTTCCTTCATAAACTTCAACTAAATCGTTTGTTTGTTTCGATGTCTCGGCGCGAAACATCCAGGTCATCAGCGCCCGATCAACTAAATAACACTACTTTTATACTGTTCAGGTGGTTGCTACACTAAATAAAAAAGGATAAAAATTAAAAAAAAGGGTAAAAATAAAAAATTTAATAGAATAGTATAAAATAAATAATGATAATAATAGCCACTTATAGATAATAAGATAGAATAGATAAATAAATAAACTAAAATAAAATAGCAATAAAATCAATAATTGAAAATAATTAACACAGATTTAATTAATACAACTTAATTAATACAGATTTAAAGCTTATGAAAATACGGGACACCCTGTATATATACGTTACATGGAGCCACCAATAAAACCTTCAATCTACTACATAAATGAGTATACAAAATTTAATATTTATTTCCAAGTAGCGGGGATCCAGGATTAAATTTTGGATGGGCTTCACCCCTAAAGCTTGATTCTTGAAATCCAATTAAAAATTTAATTACAGGAGCAATAATGCTTTTTTTCATAATAAATGGTTATATTTAATAGCTATGTATTTATTATAATTAAAAAAATAGTTCACATTGTTATTGTTTATGTATTTAGGTTAAATCACTGGTAGTAAGAAATATGGACCAATAAAAAAATGTGAGGTTGGGTGGAGGGAGGGGGGAGGGTTTCATCCCGAACTCTTAAATTAATGGTACCATTGTTTTATTATGTTGGTTAATAATTAGTTTATTTACCTGTATTATATATATGTACTATAGTATTTATAGAAAATAAAAAAAAAGGCCTCTGTTATCATAAAAATATTAATTGTAACTAATTTTTATTTTGCAGTCAGTAGGTCTTTCTATTGGCCACCCATTGGTTTTGTTAATCATATTATTTGAACTTTATGCTCTGGCCATCACCTCTTCATAAACTGTCAATAGTTTTAATTTATTTTTAATAATTATTACAGCTGGCATCCCAACCCACCCCATCACTGTCATCACCACCTATGCCGATGACACGCGTATCCTATCAGTCAATAACGATCCATCAATTGCATCCCAAACTCTCCAATCACACATCACAAGCCTTGAAGAATGGTGTCAAAACTACCCCTTCGTCGTAAACCTATGACTTTCTGCCCTACAGTATCCTTTAACAATACCCTACTTATACCCGTTGAACCAATTCGATACCTAGGCCAATTCCACCTAGACAAAAGACTCACTTGGAATCTTGGAATCACACCTCATACTAGACCAAAACGACAAGAAACCGCTCAACGTTCTCGACCACTCCAGCACTTATAAACGCTCTAATTTGCCAATTACTTACAAAAGACTCATATATATGACTATAATAAGGCCTATTTGGACTTACGGAATCGAGTTTTGGGGCTATACTAAACTATCAAATTTCTCTCGCATTCAATCCTCGTAATCCAAAATCCTTCATAAATTCCGCAATGCTCCTTACTTTATCACAAATAAAATCATCCATAACGACCTTTATGTACCATATGTTTCCAATTAAGCTCAATCCAGATACCTATCCTTCCATAATAAACTTCTGAACGATCCGAACCATCTTGTTTCTAACCTTGCTTCCTCTACTATTACTGAAAACCCTCAAAGGCTTCTAAAAAGAATATGGCCTCGGGACCTTCTAAAATAAAACTTTACATGTCATATTTCACATTTGCTTGTTTTTATTTTTCATGTAATACAGTTGTAAATGCACAATAGCATTTAGACGTAGTTATTATAACAGTCTACATATTTAAATCAGTCAAAAAGTTAACTAAATATTTCTATTTATATATTACAGTAACCATGTCAAACTAAAGAAGTTGATAAATGATATACCGAAATTAGTGAAACATAAAGTTGAACATTCTTTAAAAAAAAATAAACATTTGTGTAAGAATCAATATTTGGTCTTCCTGGGCATCTAAAAGCAATAAAAAAAATTTACTTTTGTCCCAACCTTCCCACAAAATATGTCACGGACCACTTCTTCGCAAACAATCAATCGCCTTGGCAATAGCAAACTATCTATGTACAAAGTAATCACTGCTATTTAACTACTATTGTTTAACTTTTAACGAGAAAAAACAATTTTCGCCATATCTGTACATGTAACGAATCAAAGAAATCTAAAAAAAAGTTATTTTTATCCATTAAAAATAAATAAAGCCCTATACTTGCGTTAATGTCGCGCTATGGCTGATGCTATGCTGTGTTGTAAACATGTTCGGACAGGCACAACGTCTCTTTTTTCCTAAGAAACCTATCGGCAATTCCTAATAGTTTATCTAATATGACGACTGCCACAACCGTACCCTGGCACAACCGACACCAGTCTTCCCTATTCTTCACTACAACCACTGTATCATCGGCGAATACTAGGAGAAATAATGAAACTGGGGAAGAATTACTAAGTTCAAAAAAACTTTCTCATGCTTCTCTTTATGATTAAATGCTTAATTTTCTAAATTTCTTTCATTGAAGTATTGCGTTGTTCGGAAAATAATGTAGGATTTTGAGTTTTGTTTGAAATACCCCTCTATATAACAAAGTTTGTATTTACTGGATTATTCATTTGTATGAATGTCAACACTCCTCTTCCAAACGATAATGTTTGTTTACCTTAGTAGTATTTCGCTGATTAGAAATAATTCTAATAATAATAGTTTTTACAAAGATGTCAACTCGTGATTTTCATATAATTTTATTTTACGAGTTTAAACCCAGATGACCAGTAACATCAATCAAGTCTGGGACGAGAGCAGCATAAATGAGTGCACTGTTCAATGGTAGTTAAAAAAATTTCGGGAGGAGAAGATCAGCCTTGAAAACAAAGGAGGTTGTGGAAGGACTTCCTTTCTTGATAACGATGTTCTGCGGGCTTTGGTGGAAGAATACCCCAGAACAACTGTTCGAGAACTTGCAGGGAAACTTAACCTTAGCCAATTGGGAAGAAAGTTGGGTTCCACACTCATTAAACGACCGCAAAAAAAAAAAAACAGCGTTATGAAGTTTGTGCTACACTTCTTTGCCAATGACTTTGACGAAAAGTGGATACTTGACGATAAAATGAGACGTTCTGGACAGTGGCCCCTCAAAGAAGAAGCATCAGAACTTTTTCCAAACCCCTCAACTCATAAAAAAAAAATGTGATGGTTACTGTTTGGTTGGCTTCATTTGGTTTGATACACTACAGCTTCTTAAATCCTGGAGAAACCATCAATGCCAAATCGTATTGTAACCAAGTTAATGCAATGCACCAGAAATTTACAATAATGAAGGCATGTTTGGTCATTCGGAAAGAGCCAATTTTGTTGCATGATAACGCCCGTCCAAATGTCTCTCGATGACACAAAAATTGTTGGAGAATGGATATGAAACTCTGCCGCATCCGCCCTACTCTACGAACATCTCGCCTACGGATTATCATTATCTATAAACCTGGACAATTACGTGACAACAAATTTAATGGACAAAAGAAATTAGAAAATGCGTTTTTGGAGTTTTTGCATTATTTTAGGAACAACGGAATATTTTTAATTCAATTTAGTTGAAATTATTAGCTTTCTCTCATTGTTAGTAATAATAAAAATTGGCTAAATTTGAACAATGCAAAAATTCGATATTTAACTAAAGGAGAAACTAAGAGAGAAACTTTTTCCAGGTTAATAAAACATTTTTGCGAATAAATGTAATGCAATAATAATAATACTTTATTTATTCTGGGACTAGCCCCTTCAGAATAATACAAAAAGAAAGAAATGTGGGCTAAGGAACCTCAGAGATACATAAAGAAAAACACAAAGTAAATAAATAGCAATAATAAAAAAAAATCTGGTGAGGGCAACACACAACTTTTACTTACCGCTCAACTTTGAATATAAATTATTTTCTGGCCAAGTTGGGCTATTATAAAATTTTTGAATTGTATTTTTAACCGAGCAAAAGTTAAAATATTACAGCTAACAAATCATAAATACCATTAAAATAAGAAAAGTCCTATCTATTATATCACCGTTTGATTATGAATTGTACGACTATTAGCTATTAACCTGGTATTTTCCATTGCAAAGTTTACTAAAATGGAATTAAGAGATTTTCATTGTCTGTCATAGCTCAAAAGTTGTCACACTAATTGTAAGTGGATACTGTTGGAATATCACAAAGGGAAAATTCATCAAATTATTCACTAATTTAATTTGCTAAAAGGTTACATGATGATTTTTCGGAATAAAAGGTGGATAGATGCCTATTTATTTAAATATGATTTCAAATCGAGATTAATTAAACAACAGTAAATATATTTAAGATTATAAACGTATCCATGAAATATATTTATATTTCACTTCTTCTTTCACACAAGTACAATAAAATAGTATCTCAAACAATGTCATTGTCTTGAATCCGTAGGTTTTAAATACTTTTTCAAACATAAAAAAAAAAAATTAAAAGATTACACTTAGTATGAAAATTTCATTTAATTTCCTTTAAAATACGTGATTTAAGTTAAATAATGTTAGTTTTTAGACATTATTATTATTTTTTTTTTTTCGCCACTCTCCGTTACCTCCTACAACTTTCTATATTTTGTATATTCTGTTTTGTTTTTTTTTAATTCTCCGCTTCCAACGATATATTATACGTATACCTTCTCACTACTATTGCTGGAGATTCATTTTCGACCTGGATAAGCAGTTTTATTTTGTCCTTTATTCAATTATCAAATTCTTTCAAAAGTTATATTTAAAATTTTTGCGTAACGGTTAATAATGAGAGATAGGTAATTATTTAATATAAACCATATTAAAGGTACTTTAGAGAAAGATCATTTTTCGGGGTTATTTGAACTCAAGTTACCTCAAAACGTGTATTTGCGTTGAAAACTCAGATTCGCAAATTTTCACGATTGCAACACTTTCCCTTACTATATATTACATATATAGGTGAGTGAAAGTAATAAAAAAATAAGAATTATGAGTTATTTTCTAACTTAAATCAGTTAATAATAAAAAATTGAAAAAAATATGAAGTAAAAATAATTACGAACGATCATAATAGATAGATGATAAATATTCAGGACACAGTCATTATGAAGTTTTTATTAGTGCCGATGTTTCGACCTAAACATACGGGTCATCATCAGGACGTGTTTCGAGCACTGAAGGTATTCAAGTACTCAACGTCGGCATTAATAAAAACTTTATAATGACTTCGTCCTGAATATTTATCACTCATGATATATAAAACAGTTAAATAAATTCCTGCAATAGATAATAATAGATGTATAGCTAATCGTTGTAAAGCTAAATATTTTAAAAAAAACATACAAAGTAAGTGTAATGGTAAAAGACACTTAAGAGAAATTTTTAACATCAATGTGAACCACAGTTTCAATTCCGGCAGTGAATCTTTGGAATAAGTCCAATTGACAGCAAATTTAGACTTTTATTGAACATTTCTTTTTTTGCAATTAATTAGTTAATTATTCCTATTAGGTAGTTAATTGGCAATGGCCAGATCACTCAAGCCAAGTATGTGTGATTAGGTTAGTTCTTTTGTTTATATACATTTTTTTTATTATTATTAGTTTCTGTATTTTTTATTTTTACTTATTGTAAATATAGTGTGAGTGTGCTCTCTGAACACTATTATAAATGTCCTTGATTGTGACAGAATGTAATATTTCTAAATAAACAATAATTATCGATTAAAAAATTATTCCTTTAAAACATTAGGAATTCTGATAGGGCATGTTGCACCAGTAATAGACAACAGGATTTAGGGAAACAAAAGGTTTTTAAATAATTAGAAAAAAAATAAGAAAATTCTGCTGTTTTAAACTAAGGAATGGCAGATGAATGAATCAAAATTTTAAACTTATTTCCTTAAAAAAATGATAAGGAAATATCTTTGGATATAGGCCTTGCTCCATTAAAAATTCATCTACTAATCGGCTATTGTGGCGTATCACTTGAGATTCAGGCATCACCCTCTTAAGAGTTTTAACTTCAAGTCTACTCATACCGGCACTTTCTTTTAGGCTTATAAAGCCTGTTATCTGTTAATGAGTTGTAAGTCGCCTATCACTGGTGTCTCTTACATTTCCCTTAAAGTCATGAACGATTATTGAGAGTGACAAAAACACTGGAAAACTAATTATTAAATATAATTTTTATTTTATTGAATAGAAAATAAATTCCCATAAAAACTAAATGGAGATTTTTAAAATTTAACTTCAGCTTGAGGAACCAAAAATACACAGTACATAGACTCCTTATATTTTATATTAACTGTCGTAGATTTATATTTATGGATAAAGTAATATTTTTTAAAATGTATTATTTTTTTAAGCTTATTTATTAAAAAATATTACAATCTGTCTCAAGGACATTTATAATAGTGTTCACAGATCACATTCACACTCTATGTACAGTAAATAAAATAAATATATACAGAAAAATAATATATATACAATAAATAAGAATAAAATAACCTAAAAATAAATTAATAAAAAGAACACATACATACCTATATACAATATTTACAATCTGGCGAGAGAACTCCTAACCAGACTTGTTCCTCCAACTCCAGGAGATCCCTGCACTTCACTCTCAACCGCGTCACTGGGGCTAAACCCAGTGGAGATTTATTATTTATTAAAAATTAATTTTTACTAAAGGTATTGCGATGTGCACACCGTACCAGATTTTATTTTTCACCAGGCTTTCTTATGGACCAAAGGTTAATGAATCAATAAGCCGTTAATAACTTGATGTTTATCAGTCAACAACAATCACAAGGCAGTTAATTAACAGACTGCGCCTTTTTTTTTCTTTCTTTTTTTTATATATATATCATTAAGTGAAGCCTTCGATGAACATTTAATTTGCCCTCATTGAGAGAAAAAAACAGTATTTGACCAGAGAAGTTTATTTACTCGTCTTCAACATAAATAGGAATTATTAAAAATATTATTTCACTATCATAGTAATTTTTTAATGTAAATAAATGGTATTATTTTTTTATCTACTTTTATCCATGACCTAACTACCATTTAAGATGTTTTTCCAACTCTTTCTATCTAAGGCTAGTTATTTTATGATGCCATGCCCTACCAGACTTTCTTTCAACGCGTTTTTCCATTTTACCTTTGGTCTTCCTTTTTTTCTTCTCTCTTCTACTTCCAGCTCCATGCGTAACTTCGGTAATCTTTAAGGGGTTATTCTTTTGACAAGCTCAAACCAGCATAATCTTTTCTTCTCAATATGTTTCTTTCTACCTCCATCAGCTCCAGAATTCTTTCTCTTAAGGATTTTCCTTGCCTCACTTCTCCAAAAGTCCGTCTTTACTTCTAACTGTCTTCTCCGATTCATTGGGTTGATGACTCATGCCTCCGAGGTATATTTCGTCATAGGCTGGAATATGTCCCTGTATATTATTGTATTTTTAACAGCTGCATATTCGTGCTTCAAAAGTGTACCGTTGTGTATTGTCGTGACTTTTCTTCCATCGCCGATTCTCTTTTCGATATCATTGAGCTGATTATTAAATAAAAAAATAACTGCATTTTAAGTTAATAAAAATTTTCTAAGGCGATAATTTTAAAAAAGCCAAATATATTTATAAAAACATTTATAAAAATGTTAGTAATCCAAACCAACTGTGTCCATTGTTTCACTTATTTTTCGTTTACTCACAAATTTATACCGAGTATAGTTATATTTTGTAGTTTGTGAACTTTATAAACTTGATTGGGTGCCTAATTCATTAACCTAAACAACACTCCGTTTAAAAACAACAGTTACTTACAAAGGATTGTGAATTGATTTTAATTACTCCCTTAAAAAAACTCTTTACTGTTGTCTGCTTACATGCATCTTTGCCAACATCTCCGATTGACGCTGCGTTATAACCAGAGTGATTCAATCAATATTCATTTTTCGGTGCCGCTAAGAAATAAATATTAACCGACCAAGGTGAGAATCGAACCCACAACTTTCAGAACCGTGCCCTCTGGGACTCAAACCCCAACATGCTCGGTCATCACGCTGATTTTCACTACCCACTTACTTCTACTACTGCACGTTTGAGTAAAGTAAACTAATTAAAAGTAACTAATAAAGCAAAGTAGAATCACGAATAAAGTGAACCAATTGCTTAGACTAAATATATTTTAGACAAAAGACTAACATGGAACCCACATACCAGACTTAAAGACAAAAACTTAACCAACGATTTGGCCAGTTATACAGAAAATCTAACCTCCCAATTGAAAATAAACTATTAATATACAAGACTATACTGAAACCCATCTGGACCTACGGGCTTGAACTGTGGGGGACAACTAAATTTTTGAACATTATACGCATCCAATCCTTCCAGTCAAAGTCCTTCGTACAATAGTAAATGATCCTTATTATGTTCCAAACAAAACTCTATATCATGATCTTAACATCCCTTATGTCCTTGACGTTATTCCATCACGATTTTCAAGTTTTCATCACAACCTAATCCATCATCCTAATCCCTTCATCACAATCCTTATCCAGTTCCAGTCATTACTTCTCCACACAAGTCATGAGCGTATGTGGCTTTCGTGCCCTCTCTTAGTCTTCACTAGTGATGCGGATGAGAGAGAAGCGCTGGGATCTCTAGGAGTCTTGCCTTATCCTCCACACGTGGGGAAAAGGGCCCGACTCGGAGCTCCCTGACTGTAAATATTGTAAATAAGTATAAATGTCTTCTTTTTTTTTTTATTTAATGTTTTCTCATGTTTGATTTATTCTGTTCTTCCAAGTTTTCTTTTGTTATAATCTTGTTTTTCTTTTATTGTATATATGGTATGATTGTGTTTCATACATTCAAAATACTCAATGATCTTAATTGAGGCAAGATGTATTTTTTTTCCTCAATAAAAAAAAATAAAATGAAAAAATAATAGGAATATTTAGGTCGTGATAAAATAGTTACGTACCTATATTTATAGGCCTTAGTTTACATATTTTATTCATTCATGTAGCTTGCTTGTTATCAATTTTATTTTTTTTTTACTTAAAAATTTTGGGGGGGGAGGAGAGGCGAAACGATATCCTCGCTCCCTCGACATTTATGTTGGGCCTCCCCAATATAATTGCCGCCTCACCCTCCACCGAAGTCTGCTCTTATGCTTACCACATGTAATAATAATAATTAATAATAATAATAATAATAGCTGATAGTTAGACAACATATAGCATTAGTAAAACAGTTAAAACCGTTTCACATCTAAAAGATTTGGCTTTAAAAGTCGCATAGTTGATTTCCCGTTGACAAAAGCATATATCAAGAAAAAAAGTTTGCCAACAGTTATGATTTTAAAAAAATGTAAAAACCTTGGAACTAACGTTTCATCTTGAGGATTCTAAATTAAAGTTGATGGTGATGACTGTATAGCCCTTCCTCTCATCGATCTAACCCTGCCCTTGAGAAAAGTCCCTCTAGAACATTTCCTTCCTGGCTCTAGCCAGAATTAGAATAAGATGAAACCATCAGATAAAAAAAAAAAAAAAAAAAAAAAAAAAAAAAAAAAAAAAAAAAAAAAAAAAAAAAAACTCATTATGAAAGATGAAATTATAATCTCAAATTCGTCTCCGAGAAACTTTTCTTTTTATGAATTATAAATGAACACAATTGTTTTTAGGGCGAAGTGCTAAATTTATTGGGAACATAAACTAGAAATCCTGGCAGTTTATTTGAAGGAAATATCGAGTTAAATACAAGTGTCAAAGCCAATTATTTTAAGAAGTATTTTCGTTTCCTTACACTTCTCTAGACTTTTCTCTTCCTTTTAGGTCAGATATCATTGCAATCGAGGGTATTATGTTACACATTTTTGCTAAAACGTATTGTCAATATAAATCTCTTCAACTGCCTTCAGTGTTGAATCATAATTAAAACTATAGTAAACCAAAAATAAACTACAATATTTGACCCATGTCAGAGAATTCTTGCCAATACGTCTATTTTTTTTTCTATCCCCCACCCTAATCAAAATGTGTCTGCGCTTATGCTATTACACACAAAAATCGAAAATTAAATCGTTTGGAACCACAATTTTCCGAGACACACCGTTGATATTTGGATTGATCGTGTAAATTTTGTAAATATAGATATGTTTACATTAATCTAATGAAAAATCGCAAAACCACATGCATTGTATAGATATTGAAAATGCCCTAAATACCACATTTAACGTCCTTTATCGACATATAATAAGCTCCCTGGAATGTGGTGAAAAGTATCTTAATATAAAAATCCGCACAGACAAGATCAGACTAATGGCTCAGCTACGATTAAGCGGCTACAACTACAACATAAGACTCTACATTAAAAAACATAATATAAAATTTAATGCTGAATCTTTGTGCTATCTATGTTACAAAGGAGAAGACTCAATTCCCCAGTTTATTCTATCATGCCCAATACTGCAACAATACAGATCAAGATTCATTAGCCCAATCATTCACAACTTAAATATACTATTGAAAAACTTGGAGTTCTCGTATATAACTAATTATATAAGAAAAATTGTATTAGAATTTCGTTTCTTCTGCTTTAATATTACATTAAAAAAATATTAGGGAATTTTCTAAAAAAAGTCCTCTAAAATTTATAATATGGTGTGTGTGGGATTGTAAAAAAAATATTTTTTTATTTTAAAAACATGTGTGCGTGTAATAACTCCGGTTCCTGGCGAATACAAATTATAATATTGTGGTACAAATTATTGGTATAAGTTTTAACTCGAAATCCCATAGACCGCTATGTACCATGCCGTCGCCTTTTGCGAGTTTGATATTCTGGTTCTAGACGAGCACAAAAATAAAGTAAAATAAAAAACAAAAAAAAATACTGAATTGATTTTTTTTTTAAATAAAAGCACTCATTTTCTACAATAATTTGTAGAAAATATTAAGGTGTAAGAAAATATCATTCACTATCGGCATGGACCTAGATTTTTCATGAGCCTTGGATGGAACCTTTTTCCACCCTCCCTATACACCAGACATAGCTCCAAGTGACTACCACTTACTCCGGTCTCTGCAGATCTCCATGAATGGAAAGAAATTCCAAAAGGAAGAGGACATCAAAAACCACTTGGATCAGTTTTTTAACAATAAACAATAGGACAAACGGCCCAATATTTTTGTAGGTCACCTTTTTTATCGAGTTTCTGATCAATTCATCTTACGATCCAAGTAGAAAGCAAATGGGTATTTACGATATTTTAATACCCAATTAAATAGACAAAGTTTACCGTCCTCCAGATTGAAAACGCCCCAATTACAAGAGTTTTCGTAAATAAAATAGTTGTAGATTGCGATGAGATGAAATTATTTACGAAGTTTGAGAATGAAAATTCTTAAAATTGTGCCGTTTTCTGAATTGAAATAAGTAATTAAGCAAGGTGATATAAACACAGAAATGTCCATTTTCTTTCCAATTGATTCGTAAGATAATCGATTTTGAGGTTTTAGCATCTCACTAAATTGTCAAAGTTTGCCAGTCACCTGATTAAAAACACCCCATTAACGAGAATATTCGTAAATATCAAAGTTTTAGGTTAAGATAAGAAACCATTCAATAATTATAAGATAAGTTAATAATTTGTTAAAAATGTGGCTGAACTGCAGACTAAAATGTTAGAGGAAAAATACAATTATTTTTTTTTTTACGTAAATCAAATTTTAATATGGCTCAAGAGTAATATTTACTTCATTTTTAGTTTAGATTATTTAAAACAAGATTAATTTTATTTAACTAACCTATACTTCCATAATAAACTTCAGAATAATTCTAACCCTCTCGTTTCTGACCTTACTTCCTCTTCAATTCCTGATAACCCTCCGATGCGTCTGAAAATAAAATAGGCCCATGATCTCCTCATGTAGACATATCATTAGAGTGCTTCCATTGGGTAGTTTCTCAAGACAGTTTTTCACGTCATTATATCCATATGTTCAAATTTACTAAATGCATTTCTTTAATACAGTTGTAAATATCATCAAGAAATAAATAAAAAACAAAAAATAAAACTAACTTATTTTATAGCTATTCTGGTTTAAAAAGCAATTTCCCCCCGAATATATAGAACATACAAACCCTCATATCTTTCCAGTAATGCGTTAGGGTAGTTAAATCTATTGAAGGGGCAAATTAGTAACAACCTATAAATGCGCTCGATTAAGGAAAAAGGTATGGAACCTCTGCCGTAGACGACAGCAACATTACATAAATACAAATACTGTCACTGTGCAGCGGAGAGTAGATGAGTAGCATGGTAAAATATTTTAAAACAATAAAGAAATACATTTAGTCAATAGACGACCTAAAAACATCACCATAAATGTCTAGCTGATTAATAATCCAGTGCCAATGAAACAAAATAAATAAAATAATGAAAATAAATGTTTGACATTGCAAACATATATTTTAAAGAAAGAAAATATTTTAAAATAAAAATAATAATAATAATATGTAAAGAATTGTTTGGAGCTGATGAAGAAAGCTATGTTACTCGGAACAGCTAGCATTGTTTGTAAATTTATGAACAAGATCTTTCGCTTCACCATGTGTACTCTAAAATTCAGAAAATGTTTGTCAAATGTATAAGACTAAAGACAATTTTTTGCTATATTTCACTAATAATTTATACCTAAAGTTTTGTCATAGATGTTATTATCATTTATGCTTTACTTTAACTAGTGTTACCCAAAATCGCCACAAGGCTGCCTAGCTGTTGCAAGCCCAAGACCATAAAATTTTTAATAAAAATTAAAATGGAAAAAAAGGGATTTTTTAAAATAAAAATTAAGGCAAAATAGTTACTAATACTTGAAAATCTTAGTTACTATGTGTTAATAATTGGTATAACCAATATACTTTTGCATTTAATTCCTCTAATTTTTCATTCTGGCTTAGTTAGGTTCCTCCTATCTAAAAAATTATAGTAATATATCTACAGTAATAAACTAATAAGTAACTGCAATACTGTAGCGAGACTCTTGCGCAAGACCAATACCATGACCAAGATTAAGTTTAAAAGAACAAGACTCGTCTCGGTCTCGCATTTGGGCAACTCTAATTTTAACCAATATGAAAATGTAAAGTATTTTGTTTATTTAATATTATTGTATTCAATTTATAAGAAGGAACTTAATATTACATTAAGGAAGGAGATCGCCCGAGGTGACTGTCATAAATAGACTAAATAGTGGAAAAACTATTGTATTAAAATCGAACGTTTCGACCCAGTTCAGTTTTAATTGAAACTCCTTGCTGAACACATCTCCCTCAAGAAGACCTGCAAAGTCGGGTCGAAATGTTGGCTTTTAATAAAATAGTTTTGCCACTATTTAATCTATTTATGACCGCCATCCCGGACCATCTCCTTCTTTAATAATACAACGGTCAACTATTAAGTATTCATTTATATTACTACTACTATTAATAAATAATTACATTTGAATTTAAATAACCAACTCCTTGCTGTAATTTTTTTTTTTCATAAACAATAGATCATTTCTGTCTTACTAACCCTTTTGCCAAAATATTAGGAAAACTTATAAGAAATGAATTAAGGGTTCAGAAGACCAATGTGGATTTACAGCGGGAAGATCGTGCATTGAACATATATTCACCGTGAGACTATTGTTGGAGAAACATCAAGCGGTTTCCAGAGACATTGATCAAATATTTATAGACCTGGAGAAGGCGTATGACAGTGTCCCTCGAAGACTATTATGGCAAGCTCTTCAAAATGCAAACATTAATATAGGTCTGATAGATGTAATAAAGGAAATGTACAAAGGAAACACCTGCCAGGTCAAAATTGGACCATACCTTTCTGAGCCTTTCCCAACCAGCAAAGGATTGCTCCAGGGGTGTTGTGCCTCTCCTTCTCTGTTCAAAATTTATCTTGACATTTGTTTGAAAGCTGGAGAATAAAATGCGAACCCATGGGGATTCAGTTGAAAGAAAAGGTGTTCCTTTATAACCTATCCTTTGCAGATGACCAGGTTATCATTTCACAGGACGCAGAAGATGCTGGATGTATGTTAAGAAATTAAATGAGGAATATCAGCAGTGGGGACTAGTTATTAATGCAGAGAAAACAGAATACATCACATTCAAGAATGAGGATATAGAACTAAATCCAGGAGGGGTTCTAAAAAGAATTAAACATTTTAAATATCTTGGCTCCATAATTGAAATAGATGGTGCATGTGATGTGGAAATAAAATTTCAGATGGCAAGAAGACCATATCAATGCTCAACTCGGTATTATGGAACCGGAACATTATTCCCCCCCCCAAAAAAAAATCTACAATGGTATAGTACTGGGCATTATGACATATGGGTCAGAAATTGGACCATAAAAAGCAACCTCAGGAAGTAAATTCTAGCCACCGAAATGAACTACTGGAGACGAGTGACGTTAATATCCAGAATGGATAAAGTCAGAAAAACGACCATCAGATAAAAAATGGAGGCTAAAAGAACCATTCTGGAAGAGATTGAGATAAAACGCCTGAACTGGTATGGCCATTTGAAAAGAATACCAGAAGCAAGACTACCCAAAGAAGTCCACTTATGGAAAACTTGGGAAAGAAGAAGACGAAGACCAAGGAAGACCTGAAATAACGAAGTGGAGGAATCCATGATGGGTCATGGTCTACGGGAAGAATGTACCTTAGATAGGATATTATGGAAAGAAGCCATCCAAGGTTTAGGTTAAGGAAACCCACTATTAGTGAAAATTCCTACTATTAGTGAAAATAATTTGACCGATTCCTGAAAAACCGCAACTACCTATTGAAAAACTCCACACGTTTTGGGCAATGATAAGTTCAGGCACCGGTGAGCTTGAGAAACATTTCTTTATCAATTGATTTTAATATGAAAAAAAATATTCATATATTATTCAACCGGGCGTGAAGAATTTATATTGTAGTCAATATAAAGATGTAGAATAGAATTAAGAGGTTCCGTGGAGCAATATAGAACCCTCAAGCTTATGGTAAAAGAGCATTAGGCCAGCCGAGTTCCAAAACTCATGAATAAATTACCAAGAGATAGCCGAGAGATGCCAGTGGAAATTAGGAAGGGTCAACTTATGACGTCGCTGGTAAATAATGTATCAGAGCTGGTCGGATCCTTCCATTCTCACCCCTCGCCCACTTCATCTCCGCCCTCCTAAGATCGCCTGCAACCGTCGAGCGTCTACCGAAGCCAATTCACCTTCTATCTTACGAGGAGCCTACATCATTCAGCTAATGATAAATGCTGATATGTTTGCCTTGGTAATAGATATTCAAGGAGCCACTAGGGGATCCAGGATTTAATTTTGGGAGGGCTTCAGCCCGAAAGCTTTTTTTCCATAAAAAAATAATAGCGATAATTACTTTTGAAAAAGAAAGAAACTAACTACCTATATGAAATGATGTTTAAGTGATTCCTAAAGTCCTTTTAAATGTAATTACACGAACAACAATACTTTAAGAGATAATTTTTTAATATTTTTTTCCATAAAATATGGTTATATTTTACCATTTTGGAGAGGGGAGCTTCAGCCCTAAAGCATCCTCCCCGTAGATCCGCCCGTGCAAGAAGCTATTGGCTAACAAACATTTTGAAAACCTTATCAAAATGAAATGAAATGAATGAAACATTTATCCTGGAATTAAAGTCCCCTAAGAGTAATGACTGAGTTCAAAAATTATGCATATTAGTTTGGTATGATAAAAAAGAGTTGAACTGCCAAATAGTTAACAAAGCCTTATTGGTTTCCTGAAGCTATTTACTAATATTTACAATTTAAAGCATAAATTGTGTGTAGAGTTAATGCATGTTATTAGGCAGCACTGTAGCTGTTGGAAACAAAGGCAGATTGGCTTGGGTGAGGTTACCCAGACAGCAGTAGTCGCTTTGTTACTGATATTGTAATGTTTATGTAGAGGAGTAAAAGTGTGTTGTGTATTTGTGGTGGTATAAAGTTTATCAATATAGCCTCATTTATTTCCTGAAGTGATTTACTGACATCACACATAGTTATAGTACTTTAAATATTAAGTAGGTGATGGAATAGGGCTCGTTTAAAGGAATTCATGGACGAAAATTGACATATGTATGTAGGTACGGAGTTTCGAAAGGAGGTAGCACGAATGAGGAAAGATTTAATGAATTAAGTTGTTTTATGAAATGAAACAAATACGTCATGTTTAGATTGTGGATTGAAGAACGTAGAGTAAGGAGCTCTAGGATGTAGGACTTGGGAGAAGAAAACACAATAGAGGAATTGCCGTTGAGTAAGTTGGATAGAGCTCCTTCAAGTGGTACACCACAACAGAGAATCCCAAATATGAATCTTATGAAACAATTCAATAAGTCTTTTCAATCTCCATCCTTGCAGACAGCCCTCCATACACCAAGCAACCGTAGTCTAAGAGGAATCTATAAACTACAAGAAATGAAATAGACCCAGTTAACAGATTAGATCGAGATATAAAATAAAAACTTTTGAGAAATTTTATTTATCCTTTATAAAGGCATAAAATCTAGATGTTTTTGGAAATGCATTACATCGGATCCCTATCGAACTGAAAAGTAAATGTTCGTATTTATCAGCAACACAATTTTCTTCGTATGAATCCCCGCGTACATTATCGAGAAACATCCAGTGTACCATAACTGATGTTTTTTTCCTGAAAACCGTTCACTTATCTATAGAGGATTACTTTTTAAGTATATAATTATCATTAGAAATATTTAAAGAAGGAAAAGCTTATACTTCTACCTGAAACTCAGAAGAAAATACGTCATGCAAAATACTTATAAATACAACCCATTACCAATTTACCGCTATCCCTAACTCCTGGGACATGAACTAAGTCTATACTCTTATAATTAAAAAATGCAAGTTTATTATAATTACACCCCAGAATTGTTTTTTTTTCTTTATTGAGTATTAAAGCAATCCGTCTCTTTGACATTAGTTATAGTGAGGTTGGATAACATTCACACGATATGTACAAAAAATATAAAATAAATAGAAGCAAAATAACAATAAATAATAATCAAAAAGTATATACAATAAATAAAATAAAATAACCTAAAAATAAGAAAATAATTACTAAGAAAAAAAAACACACGCATACCTATATACACTATTTACAATCAGGCGATAGAACTCCCAGGAAGGCTTATGGAGGAAACTAGGAAGGAACTATGGAGGGAAAAGCTGGATTCCAAGAGAACCCTGCGCTACTCTATCAACCGCATCGCTGGTACCAAGACCAGCGGAGATTGATCGAGAGCACTTTAGCCACATACACTCATGTCTTGAGTGAAGAATCTGGCCATTGCCAGAACTCCAATATATTCAATCTACAAAAGTTCGCGGGGACACTGCCGTTTCAACCTTCTTGGAGGATTATAGGGATGGGTGGTGCTTGATAGGGATTGTGCAAGAGGATTTGGATGATAAATAAGGTTCTGGTGAAATTTGGAGAATTTTTCTGGAATAAGGTCTAGGACAAATGGTATGTTGAGGTCATGAAGTAGGGTTTGGTGATTACATAGAAAGGAGCATCGACTATTGTTCGAAGGAGTTTTGACTGAAAGGATTGGATGCGTCTGATGTTAGAAAATTTTGCTGTTCCCCACAGTTCTAGACCATAAGTCCAAATAGGTTTCAGTATTGTCTTGTAGATCAGTAACTTGTTTTCAATAGAAAGTTTAGATTTTCTGTTTAGTAGTCTGCATAGTTGGCCTTATCGTCGGTTAAGTTCCGGTCTTTTAAGTCTAGTATGAAGGTTCCACGTTAGTCGTCTGTCTAAGAGAAAGCCCAGGTACCAGACTGTGTCTGAGAAAGGGAGCTGGATGGTGTTAAAATAAACTGGTGGACAGGTATGTGCCCTAATTTGTTATCGCTTGAACCCGTTTCTGAGTCAAAAATTCAATAACCTTTCCATTTCTTTTAATTTTTTAATTCATGTTTTCAGTGGAACGTAAAAATGTGAAGATTTTGTAACAATGCGATGTAAAAATTGTGTAACACTGTGAAAATTGCATGAATCTTGAAACACTATACAATGTTATGGAATGTGAGTCTTACGAATCTCAGATAAGAAATATTTTCCAAACCTTAGACCAGCTGTTTCTAGCCTACTGGGCACGGGCACCACTGTGCTCCTGTGAAACTTGTGCCCGCCTATTTCTAATCTTTATCGGAAATCACCATGGCAACAATTTTACTGTTATCTGCAGCATATCGACAAGTTTATAATAAAATATTTAATATTCATTTCAATAAATATCCAATAATTAATTGAACATAAATATTATATATCTATTTATAACCCATACTGCTTCTAATTAATTTTAATTCTTATTTAAAAGTGTGTTAATCAAATTCAAAAATCCTTTATAAACTCAAAAACATTCATTAAACTTGGTGTTTTTCGCTTTTTGTGTTGAAATATGTTTCATTATTTTTGGAAATAATAGAGATGTTTATTATGGATTAGGAATATTGAGGACGCAGTCATTATAAAGTTTTTATTAGTGCCGACGTTTCAATCTAAACATGTGGGTCATCATCAGGGGTGAATTTTTTTCAAATACATTCAGAGATATAATATTATACGACCGATAATGGTTAATAATTAAACTATAGTGATTGATGGTACATGAATCTTTACTAATATCACAATGCACAATATTATTATTATTATCTCTTTATTTTCCACATATACAATGGTGTTTAAATTATGTAATAGTTGGGGACCTATTAGGTCAGCCAAAAATTACATTTGTATATTTTCATAATTATTTAATATTTGTGAACTTCCTGACTATATTTGCTGTTCCCAACATCACCGCTTGTTGCATTCTTTCGATCGTCTGAGATGGTAATTCTAGTTGTCGCAGAGAAGATACAGTTTCTTCCGATATCAGTCCGTTGCACGAGATTACAATTGGCAGAATTCGGGTTTCCTTTAAATGATATAATTGTTTGATCTCTTCAGCCAATTCTACGTACTTTCTCTTTTTTTCCGCTACTACCTTGTGTAGGTTATCATCAGAAGGAACTCCAATCTCTATGATAAACGCAGATTGCTTACCTTGTGGGGGGACGGTGTGTTCCGTCAGGATCGGTTGATCCCAGAACACCTTGACATTGCGCATGGAGCTAATTGGTTCTGGATGATATTTATAATATGAACAATACTTATCGACGAGTTCCATTTTCTGAGCCATAGCTTGATGCACTACCTTAGCTGCATTGTTGTGTCTCTGCAAGTATTCCTTACCCGCAAGTATTGTGCATCCCGATGTTACATGTTGAATTGATTCAACTTCCTTTTTGCATAAGCGACATAAGTCATCGATGCCCTCTCCACATATATGTTTTCTGTATGCTTTTGTGGCTATTACCTGTTCTTGAATAGCAAACATTCTGTTTCCGGAAAGATACTTCCACTCTTCAGCCATGTCAATGACGCCTCAGCGTCCACTCCTACATCCATTAATGAGTGATAAAATCGTCCGTGTAAAGGTTTATTTTTCCATATTTCTGATCGAGTGCTATCATCTGCTTCACTAAACGGGATTCCAGGGCTTCATAAATTCAAAGCTGTATGATTTATATCTAATGATGCGATAGTTGAAAGGATATTGGAAGTATGGTTTATAATGAAGTCGCGAAGATTATTTTCTTAGTTTCGGCATAAATTCAAGAGGCTGATTAGACCCCATGCCTTTCCGTCTTCCTAGGAAGATACAATTTCACTACAGATGACTTTCTAAATCGGTTTTAGTCCGCTTCAGTACCCCAAATGATTGGTCTAAAGCAGGTATTGCCCAGGTATTCAATGCCCGTATCAAATTTCTTCCACTTAAATGTGATTTAAGTACTAACTTGACACGGTATTTAAATTCTTCCTCAAAGTTTTTCTTTGAATTAGCATTGAATTTCAGAAGTTGGTGTACTCCAAGGTACTTGTAAGAATCAGATTCTCTCAATTGATTCATTATTACATTTTCTGATATCTCAATATTACTCCCCTTAATAACTCTTTCTCTTTTCACGTGTACAATTGCACATTTATCTATTCCTAGATCCATTTTTATATCATTACTGAACGTTCTTACTGTCTTCAGAAGAGCTTCCATTTCGTCTTCATTCCTAGCGTAAAGCTTGAGGTCACATAGAATGAATGAGAAAGCTTCATTTCAGAGTTACATGTTATTATTATCATTAATATTATTATTATTAATATTAATATTACTATTATCATGTATCATCAATCACTATAGTTTATTATTAACCATTATGCGTCGTATAATATTATATCTCTGATTTTATTTAAAAAAATTTCAGTCCTCATGATGACCCGCATGTTAAGGTTGAAACGTCGGCACTAATAAAAACTTAATAATGACTGCGTCCTGAATATTTAACTCCCATGATATGTGGAATAGTCGACTAACTTCCTTCAATAAGATGTTTGTTAGTGTACGTATATATCTATTTTTATTAATGAACTTCACATTTATTTTTCAAATAATATAAACAATAATGCCATTAATGAGAAATAAATATACAAATAAAACTAAGCATAAAAATAAATGTTTGGCAATGTAAAAAGATAAGGCGAAGAGAGAAAATATTAGTTAAGAAAAAGAAAATATATTTTTTAAAAATATATCTAGAACAAACACTAAATATAAAAGAAGATCTAGGATACTTGTAACCAAGTTATAAAATAGCATATTTAATATTTTGCTCCCTCCTCCCCCCCCCCTCTAACCCTAAATGCACTTTGATCCTTTTAGTCGGATAAAATCCATTGTGAAAGCTTGTGAAATACTTGGAATCACCCAATTTCTGTGTATTGTTTGTAAGTAAATTATGTTTTTAATAAATGTATATACAATAATTTATATTTCTTTTTTTAAATAGTTGTAGACGTTATGTATTTTTTTTAAAACTAAAAATGATTCATGATAAAACCTACAATAAATTAATTGTATTATTTTAGAATTGGGGGGAGGAGTATTCCCTAAACGTCCAATAATAAATAGCAATAAGAAACAATTTGATTATTAATTAAATTGATCTAAAGGCAAATAGCTTTGAACAAATAAGTAATTATAAAATTCAATTATTGTTTATTGTATATGCGTTACGCTGCCATCTTTTGTTGTTACTTCCAGGAATTCAAATTCACAGAATCGGACTAATTTTGGGATGAACGTATGCTTTAAAGCTGGTCTATTTGAAGTGAACATTATTGTTTCTGCTTATTATTATTCAATAGAATTAATAAACATTTCATTGCCTGATCTCTCGGGTATCTATTTTATTACAATTCTAGGTAGGCCACGGTTTGAATATTCGCTTCCTGATTCGAATGAATAAACAGCTATTCTTAGCATTGTAACAATTATTCAGAGTAACGGCTCGAGGTATTGGACCACAGTGGTATTACACATTGAATGGTCGAATGAACAACAGTAATGTATTTTATAACTTTGTTTGTATTATTTAAATATAATTTTAAGTTTTTTATTCAATTTATCTGATGCCTCCAATAACGGTGATACGTTGAAAAATTGATATATCCAATTCAGTTAGAACAAAATTTGTATTCAGAAGATGAAATCCTCTTAATAACCTTCCCTCTTGCGTTTAAATAATTAGCAAAATCGAGTGTTCTAGCGGCCATACCCAACACATAAATCTTAAATAATATTCTCGACTTGATTCCCCTTTACGAGATACTTGGCAGTGATTCCATGAAGTCCCTTAATCTGAGTGAATTACGATTAAGCTTGTAGAAAAGTTGCGTATTTTTGATCTTCTGATCCATCTCGATTCCGAGGTTATAATTATTTTCTCAGCAAATATAATGGTATATTATAACACGTGTCTTGTAATTTACGGTAATTGACAAAGTAATTGACGGGTCGATCAATATCTGACGATTTGAAGGTAAGTAGGTTGAGATGAGCATTTAGCTTGGAGTAATCTATCAGGAAGCCTCTAAACATCAATGAATGCCTCAATAGTAGGCTAGAGACCACATGTAGGGGTAATCATCAGATGGATAAATCAAACAACAAAGACCCAACTGTGCTGTATAAAGACGATTCGTAAGAAATAATCCGTAATAGGCAGAGACCAATAGAAAAATAAAATTCTATGCGTCTTGTGAGTCTCAACAGCACAGTTTCATTATTTATAACATGAAGCAGAACCTTATTATCCTAATCCTTTGACACAATCCCCATTCAGCTCAATGTTCCCTATAACCCTACCCGAAGCTTGAAATGGCAGTGGCTCCAAGACCTTTCATAAATATGTTATTGGGGTTCTGAAGTTCAGCTTCACCACCCAAGTCTTTAGTTTCTGTGGCTCTAGTGGCCTCTATTTGTTTCCAATGGCTTCCAATATTCGTAACAGGACTGAGAGATAATCGCTGGGATCTCCTAGCTTCTTGTCTTTTCCTCCATAAGAGGTCAGGCTCGGTTCTCCCCAGGCTGGCTATAAATATTGTAAATACGTATGAATGTGTTTTACGGTTTATTATAATTTATTTATATTTTAATGATTTATTTAATTTGTTTTTTGGCATTGAAATTTTCCATACAGTCATACTAATATGAAGTTAAATTCCTATTGTTTACTAATTCCATTCTATAATTATTTATTTATTTAATGCAAGTATTGTGTGACGCTGATGGTTTCCTCAGTTAATTATTGTTATATAGATTATCATTATCATAAGGATTTTAAAAAAAAAATGTATCTCTTTGATTTCAATAGGCAGGGCATTCCATAATTATACGCTGGGTTTTTTTCTGGTTACATTTAGAAGAATTTTAAACTCCACTACGCTGTTGGTGTACATTACATAAACTATGCTTTGATCCAAGTATAGACAAAATTTTTACTATGTCTTTTGGTAGGTTCAATTCAACGAAGGTTTATTAAACAAATTCGCGGTACACTAGACTTAAGTTCTGCCAGTGAAAGACAATTAATAATGGTGATTTCAATATCCTTTTTAATTATTATTTTTATTATAGCAGACTGAAACGACAAGAAACCGGTCTACGTTTCCGACTATTTCATCACTTACTAGACAAAAGCTGTAAACTTATATTAATTACAAAAAACTTATATACATGACTATAATAAGGCCTATTTGGACTTGAGGAGTTGAGCTATGGGGCTCCACTAAATCCAATTCTTACAAACCAAAATCCTACGTGAAATCCAAAATGTTTCCTAATTTGTTACACATAAAATCATTCATAATGACTTTAATGTTCCTTATGTTTCTGATTTGGCCCAATCCAGATACCTATCCTTTCATAATAAACTTCAGAGCAGTCTCGTTTCTAACTTTGCTTCCTCATAAATTCCTGGTAACCCTCCGAGGAGTATAAAAAGAAGATGGTAGCGTGATCTCCTAATGTAGATTGCTATCTGTATCTAATGTAGAGTGCTGCCGATGGTTAGTTTCATAACAAGTGTTTTCACGTCATTGCATCCATTTTTACAAATTTACTTGATGTATTTCTTTAATACAAAGGAAGGAGATGGTCCGGGGTTGCGGTCACAAATAGGCTAAATAGTGGTAAAACTATTTTATTGAAAGCCGACGTTTCGACCCGACTTTGCAGGTTTTCTTCAGGGCTAGAACGGACAAGATATAAAAAGATAGAGAATTTTGGCAGTTACATAATATTTAGACATAATTTATAAACAATGTGAATAAGCTTATTCAAATTATAAAAAGCAAGTACAATAAAATATGAACAAAGTAGGCTGAGTAACAAGATCCTGAACTGAAGTAAATAAATGCTAACAATTGTTGTAGTGTAATATATAATAAATGAAAATGTTAATATACTTCTACATATCTACTGGAGAGATTGAAAGAAAAGGAAAAAGGATATAATATGAAATAATAGACATAAAGGAATGTGGAGAAATAAAAGAAAAAAGGAAACCAAAATTAGATAAATAAGTAAATAAAAATGGAAGAATAAAATTAGAGACTTACAGATGTGTTCAGCTAGGAGTTTCACATAGAACTGGAAAACCAAGGGTAAGGGTATCAGGTATAGGGGAAGTTAACATGTGTGGGTAATTGGGAAAAACCTAGGAAATTACAGTATCTAAAAAGAAATGAATGGATACAATGAAAAAATACTATATCTATGAAATATTAAATTATAAATATATAAATATACATATAAAATAGAATTGAGAAATTATAGATCAGAGTACAATGTGAATAAACTCAAAATTGGTAAAAGAAAAATAGAAATAACTTCATTTCCATACATACATTGCAGAACTAACTTGAAAGTATAGAGAGGGAAAACAATTAATAATGATAATTAAATTTGCTTGTACATATTTAAGAAAATTACATTTGAATATTAAATAATATTGAGACATGGTTAATAAGTAAAATTAATACAAAACTTAAACCCTCAACCACTCATTTGATTTTGAAAAAACCTCTATCCTTGCCACGGTCCCTAACCATGAAAAAAGACTCATTTCCGAATCTATCCACATTCACATGGAACAGAATCCTGTTAATCATAAAGTAGACAAAAACTGTATTTCTTTAACATATAGACACATTTTAAATCTTATAAGTGAAAAATAACTTAAATATTCTATTCTATTATTTTCATCTAGTCCCAATTTTATTAATTAATTCATTTAATTGTTCATTATTCTGAATATTTCCTCTTTGTATGATCTCTCTTTTATTTTATTTTATTCTAAATTTACATTTACACTCTACATCAATGTATGATCATCCTTTTTCCATTTGTATTCATTTTACTTATTAACCATGTCTCAATATTATCTAATATTCAAATGAAATTTTCTTACATATGTACAACCAAATATAATTATCATTATTAATTTTTTGGCCTTACGTTCGGCAGAATGTATTATTTCTCATGAGAAAGAAAAAATATGACAAACAAATTTATCAGTCGTTAACGATATTATTTACAAAATGGATGAACTATTTAATATTTTTTTCGTCGAGCTTCAACATCAGAATTCGATGGCAGACGTAATATTAACTTCAATATTTACATAACCGAATGCTCACTAAAGGAAATGAACCCTTTTTTTCCTGGGATAAATTGAAGCAAATGTTACATCAAACATTATATTCTAGAATCGAACTAAGCTTTGAAAACGTTTGTAAGAGGGAGAATCGAAAAAGCTGAAAAAGCAAACAGTGAGGCCCATTGAGTCCAATCAGTGAATTTGGAGTAGTTCCAAGGCGGCTCGCTGTGGAACCCTCCTGACAACACTTCTCTCTCCGCCCATTATAGCAATTACATAAGGGAACGAATTATTTTCTGTACCTACTCTCATTTCCCTATAGTTTAAAGAGAATTTATCTCACATTTATCCTCAATGAAAATTTGCTTAAAATGTTTTCTTTAATCATCTAGAGGTAATGTATAACGATCAGCAACATCGTTATTAATTTTCTCAATACTTTTATATAAGAAACAATGGAATTGTACAAAAATTCTTCAACAGACAGTTTTTTAAAAATTTAATTATTGAGTAATGTAACATTCTGTCACGCGGACAATGATTATAGTGTTTTAAGACTACATTCACACTATATATAAAGAAAATATTAAATAAACAGAAGCAAAATAACCATAAAATAATAATCTAAAAGTCGTTGAAAAAAATAGCTGAGTAAACTGGACTTAAAATATCCTTCCAGAAGACTAAATTTATGACCACAAACCCCAACTTAGGAAGACAGAAATAAAAACAAAATTCGGTAAAATTAAGATAGTTGAAAGCTTTAAATACCTGGGCGAAATAATCAGCAGAATTTTATCCAAATAAAAAATTTGGAGAAATTATGTTACTTAACGAATAGCATTTATAATAAAAAATGCCTCTCCAAAAAGTCCAAAATCAGGCACTACAAAACAGTGGTAAAGCTAGTGATACTGTACGAAAAGGGGACAATGTTCTTTCCCAGTTTGGAGGAACTGCTGAAAACAGAAAGGATTCTTAGAAGAATCCATGGGCTCAAAATAACACCAGAAAGATACAGACTGAAATCCAATAAGGAGAGTTACAGTAAAACCTCTGATTTGGAAACGGAAATGAAGGTAAGAAGGTTTTATGGCAACATGACACATGCAAAGGATGGCCGAGGAGAGGTTAAACAAGAAGATTTTCAGTAGAGTTATGGGATAAAAGTTTAACCATGGATATACGGTAAAAATAAAACAGGAAATACAGAGGCTTGAGATAACACGGGAATTATGTGAGGATAGGACAGAATACAAGAAATTCCTGAAAAGTGCAGTGCATGTGGTGGACAGTACGGAACTTCCGTCCAGGAGGAAGTGGACGGAGGAGAGGAAGAAAAAAGTTAGCGATATTCTCAAGCAGAGATAGGCAGAAAGAAAGAAATTAAAAAAGAAACCAGTATCATAGTCGCGTAGTCCTTCAGGGCTGTTTCGTGTCAAACAAATTATAAATAATACTCTAAAAGTATATAAAAAAACACAAATAAAATAACTTAAAAATAAGTAAATTAAAAAAAAAAACAGATATACCTATATATACTATTTACACTGCGAAGGAACTTCAAATTAGGCTTGCCCCTCCAACTATGGGGGGAAAATCAGGACTCCAGGAGATCTCTGCGCTACTCACTCAATTTCGTCGCTGGTACTAAAGCCAGTGGAGATTGATCTAGAACGCTTTAGCCACATACACTCATATCTCGAGTGGAGAATCTGACCATTGCCAGAACTCCATTATATACAACATACTACAAATTGACTAGGAGATACCGATCTTTACACTTAATGGAAGGACTTAAAGCCAATAACCATTTTGAATTCTAGATAAACCTCATCTCAACACAAAACTTTGGTTGAAAGCCGTTGCTTTCTATGCGAAAAATTAAATTAAAGAGGCGAACATTTAAATTAAAGAGGCGAAATTTGACGGTTCATTTAACGGAAGAACACACAGCTGAAAATTTCGTTATGATGTCAATAATATGTCCCTAAAACGAAATTCACCTTAACTGACGATATACTGTGTTACGTTTTGAAAACTGACGTGTCAAAGTCATCTAATTAGACCAGTCGGTTGGTAGTTGGTTGAGGAAAAAATTCAAACCGTCGGTTCCTCTTTGGTATTTTACGTTTTTTGGTATGCTGAATCTGAATTTGATGTTAACGTACGACAGCAAAAAACAGAAAATTTCTGAACTTTTTTTTGATTTATTGGACATGACTCCGAAACTATGAAATTATTATTATATACAAAGTTAAAGAAGATAAAATTTACTATCACTTTTATAAATATAGATAGCTTTTTGATGTAGGTCCAACCAGTGAGGAGTCAAAGAATATTTACTGTTTGCTTATTTCATAAGAAATATCGGTTTTCTCCCAAAAACTCAAAATCTATGCATCTCTCGAAGAAACTCATTATAATAAATTTGAAAGAACATAACATTTCCTATGTACCTCATGAAGACACGTTAATATGTGAGAGTCTAAAATGATCACTACCATTTTTACCTTCTTGGAGGATTATTGGGATGTAAAGTTCTAGATAGGGATTTGGATCATACATGTAAGGTCCTGGTAAAAATTGAAGAATTATTCTAGGACACGGTGAGGGATCAACACATAGTTAATTTCTTTTTTAAAGGGGTAAGTTCACATTTGTTTCTTTAAAAAAAAAATTATACAATATTTAACTTTATATTTAAAAATAATTCAAGCAACCATAGTCAAGATCACAGGCGGATCTACGGGGGGCGATGCTTTCGGGCTAAAGCTCTTCCCCCTCCCCCAAAAAAGGGAAAATATTACCATGTCTTATGAAAAAATATAAAAAAAATATCTCTAAAATTAGTACTGTTCGTGTGATAACATTTAATAGGACCATTTCATATAGTTTATTTCTTTTTATTCCAAATTAATTATCGTTAATATATATAATAATATATATATATATATATACATAATAATATATATATATATATATATATATATATATATATATATATATATATATATATATATATATATAAATAAGCTTTCGGATTGAAGCCTCCCTCCAAAAAAATTTAAACCCTGGATCCGCTACTGATCAAAAGCAGTAGGTATTAGGGATGTTATCCAGTCATACTATTCATACTCCCTATTCATCCTCCTTTTTTTTTCTATATTTTTAACAATTTCGAAATGAAACTTATAAATAAAACCTTCTAGCGTCAGTTAGGTAAATGAAGTTTGTTTGTTTTTTTTGGTGGTAAAGTCAACTTTGTAATATTTTCCAGTTATTCTCCAACGCACTTGACTCAGGCATTTCCAATGGACAAAAGATATTTTCAATGAATAATTCATAGAGAATCCGTAGCATATCGAAGACACAAATCTCCAAAGATCGCAATATATACATGCATACATACACAACCATGAAGAGTCTTGGGTTCAGTACTTTGTAAGGAAGAACTGTTTCTGACTCATCGATTTTGAAAGGAAGTGACGGGACCAGGATCAAACCCAACCGGCAAGATTTTCCCCTTGATCAATTAATTAATGAAGGGTGCCTACTTCATAATAGTGCATCTGATCCCAGGGTCTATCCATGGTTGATTAAACGAAAAAAATCATCTGTATCCTAGGAACATCCTGAGAATAGGAGCTCAGTGCTTACCCACTGAGCTAACCCGCTCCCGTTTGTTTTATCAAAGTGTAAATGAATTTTAAAGTTTCCCATTTATCATTGTTGTAAATTTTATATAGTTTTCATAGAATAGTTTATTTCCCATTCAATAATATAAAAAATCTCGTGTGCCCACTCACACGACTTTCATATTTCAGAAAAGTTTTCATATCTTTACATATGCTCATCAAGAAACAAATCAAAAATTGAATTAGATTTATTTTCCTGAAATTGATCAAAGAAAAGATTTGAGTAAGATTTATTTGATAACTAAAGCAATGTAAACCGGCTTAAGGTAGGTCAGTGTAACAATTTCAATACCTTCTAATATTGCTGATCAAAAACTTTTTGCCATAGCTTAATTTTGTCAAACAATAATTTCTGTTAAAAGTAGAGGAAATAGTGAAGCTTGTGTAATGTGGGCAACAGATTTTCATACTTTCACTTAGCCATCTTTTTTCTCTCATTCACTCCTTTCTGAAACCAGGATACGAACTCGTGATCTTGTATTGGAAATTGAATAGCTGTAACTTCGTTAATAGTTGTCCACAATGAACAATTTGTATATAGTTCTGTAGGGAATTTGATTTAATTTCAAAACAACGTATAGATCTGAAACGTATAGATCCGTCTAAAGGAAAATTATTAGAACAGAATATTATATGAGAGTTTCATCAAAATCGTTAGAGCCATTTTCGAGCTACAGTCTGTAGAAAAACATGTTTTTCATTTATTACGCAGCAGCTATTGCGGGATTGTAGGGATGGGTGGTGCTTGATAGGGATTGCACAACGGGATCTGGGTGATGGGAAAGGTTCTGGTGAAATTTGGAAAATTTGGCTGGGATAAGATCAAGAATAAATGGGATATTAAGGTCATTATGCAGGGTTTTATTGGTTACATAGAAATGAGCATCGACTATTGCACGGAGAACTTTAGACTGAAAGGATTGAATGCGTTTGATGTTAGAAAATTTAGCTGTTCCCCACAGTTCTAGTCCGTAAGTCCAGATGGGTTCAGTATTGTCTTGTAGATCAGTAATTTGTTTTTAATAGAAAGTTTAGATTTTCTATTCAGTAGTCTATATAGCTGGCCATATCGTATGTTAAGTTCCTGCCTTTTAAGTGTAGTATGTGGATTCCATGTTAGTAGTCTGTCTAAGAGAAAGCCAAGATACCGGACTGTATCTGAGAAAGGAAGCTGGATGGAGTTAAAATAAACTGGTGGGCAGGTATTACGCCGAAGGGTGAAGGTAATGTGTTTACATTTAGATTCGTTTACCTTGATGCGCCATTTCTTACACCAGTGTTCAATCAGGAAGAGGTGCCTTTGTAATTTTGCGGACGCTGTTTCAGGATAATATTTTAATTTAAAAATGAAAAACTATAGTTATACCCCAAAAAAAATTATACCCATCTTACCTGTTTCATATACAACAATGTAGTGCGAGGTAGATGAAAGTAACGATATTTCGATAACATCGAATATCGATGGCCGTCCTTAAGTAGAGTTGAATAGCACGCGTGGAATCTTTCTCACTCAGTATACTCAATTTGTCCAAATTTGTTAGTTAGAACCTTCTCAAAGCAAGGCCACGAATTGTCAAAGAAATCTGTGTAGGAAGCAAATAAATCAGCATTAATACGAATCCGATCTATGGGTGAATGGAAGGTATGATTGGTTTGGGGAAAAAAGTAAGTATGACGAAAATGGAACCAGAGAACACATTTTACTAAGAATGGTAGAATAATTGATATTTCCATAACTTAATTTAAAGAGGAAGACATTTTTGATGGGCTTATGGGCTAGAGAATCAATATTTATATTTATATTCATATTTCAAAAATGTTTATAAAATCGATTATCGATACTTTGATGGTATCGATTGTTATAGACCAATGTTAATATCGTTGGCAATATCTGGGTCTTCGATATCCCATTCCTACTCTTCATTAACTTCTTCCATCTTTATATGTTAGATATTCCTTTTTCTAAAAACTTTCCACTGATTACTTTTAAGTTATAATATGCATTATATATAGAGAGATATTATACATTACTCTATATTATACACTTATTTCTGGAATTTTGATTTTAACTTGCGAAAATATTTCTCTATTTTTCTCCTAATATTAATTATAAAATTATTTAATAATCCATATTCATCCATATTTTTTAGTACTAACAATGAGATACCTAAAATTATTTTTAATAAACAATTTTGTAAAAAAAAATATATATATATATAAATAAATAAAAAGATAAAGTAATATACAGGATAAATAAATTAACAGATTAAAGCCCAATGATAATAAAATAAATAAAACACATTCACACCTATGTACATTATTTACATTGGCCCAGGGGACTCTGAATCAAGCTTTGTCCACCAAATCTGGAAGCCATAGCAGGACTCCAGGAGAATAAATAAAATTGAAGAGAGAAATAAATTTTGTAACTTTAGAATTTAACTCCTGTTAGACTATTTTAAATTGGATGAAACCTGATTGATATTAAAGTTCATTTAATTTTATATCGAGATAATGAGTTTACTCCAAATTTTTATTTTATTTTTTTCGAGGATATGGTTTAAATGCGTAAAATCGATGATGTTGCGAAGTTGGACTTTTGGTTTGTCGATTTTAGCAAAATAAATCCCTGGTAAACTAACTTAAATACCTAATGGCAGTATCGTACATCTTTTTGTTTTTTTAGGGATATTTTGTTAACATAATAGTAATAATAATTTATTTGTTTTCGGGGAATAGCCAATTCAAATAGAGTTTGCCTTTAACACTAATATAAACAAAGGAGACAATAAAAAAGATAACATTCTTCGGGTTGCATTGTCAACATCTCTTTGAACATCAACCATGAACAAAGTATAATACAATAGTATACAATAATAAAAAGAAAACAATCCATAATAATAATAATAAAATATAATATAAATCATATAATATAATAATAATAATAATAATATAATATAAATCATTTGTAAACACCCAATGATACATTTTACTACATTTAAATAAGATATTAAATAATATATATTAAACAAATAAGAAAAAAATATATGCATATATTCTTCTGAAGTTACAGTTTTTACATGATTTAGTTGTAAAAAAAAAATAATATATATATATATATATATATATATATATATATATATATATATATATATATATATATATATAATATAAATCTAATCAAAATAAGTGTTTTCGCAAACTAAAAATTTTTCACAATTACAATATTTTCCCCTAATTGAATATTTCGATAAGTGAAAATAAAAAAAAATAAATAAACAAACGAAATGAAAAAAAAATTACTGCTTATAACATGACGGCTCCCACAAATTTTCGATAGAATTGATTTTCTTTTCTCTAAATTTCGCACTTCTTGTGTTTCGTATAATCTACCAGAATACGATAAAGTATATCATTATTCATAATTATAATAATTAATAAGTCCCGTTATTGTACATCAAAGACAATAAATCTGTACTAATAACAATAAACCAGTCTAAGGTACTATAATGTGCACCATATTATAAAGTATTGGTGTGATTAAAGGGTTTGTTGTTTTTGTAATTTTTCAATTTTATTCTAACAGTCATAACATACTAAGAAAAATAAATCCGAAAAAAAATTAATAAAAGAGCTCACCCAAAGGGATAAAGATTCATAGGAAGTAGGGAGGCGTTATTTTCATTATTCCTCCTCCTATTGACTAGGCAACTTAAAAGGATTTCATTATTATTTTCTAGCTTCTCTTGTCCCCTTTCATCTATATCTGAAAAAAATTCTCAAGGAGGGAACTCCTTTTGTGATTCAGTAATGCAGTTTATTTCTTTCTACACCTTTTTTCACGAGCCCCTTTTGGACAAAGCAGAGGCATTTCTTCACCAGATGGATCTTCATGCTTTTAGATAACAATCTAAAAAAAAAAAAGAATGAAAGAAAAAACTTCAATAAGGTTTTTCCCAAGATCTGAGTAAATTTAAATTCTTTAATGTAGTAAAGCATATACCGGTTATCTGGTATTCTTTCCGTTCGTTCCAGGGGGAGACTTCTTTAGAGGCTGATCATTTTTTTTTTCAAAGCCCCTAATTCTACAAAAAAAAAAAACACGATGAAATATTGAAGAGTTCCCAGCCGAAACAAAACAAGTCTTATCCGTAATAAAAGGGTCAGAAAAGATGTGAATATCAGATCACTGAATGAAAATCTCAGAAAAGTTCTTAAATGTAAAACAAAATAGAATATTGGATGAAAACACCGAAGGAAAAAATATATGTTAGAAATATTTTCTGGTAATTGGGAAATTATTTTTTTTAAATAATAAATTTAAAAAACACTGTGTTATTTTTTTATAAAACAGTATTAAATCGACCCTGTCCATAAGAATTGTACAAATATTTCTAAAAAGTATTGAACGTAATATTATTTCTGCATGCACATCCTTAAATATCTTTGGTTCCTATCTGTAGTTAACTCAATATCATTTTTTGTTAAATTATTTTAAATGTTGCCTTTCGTAACTAACTCTGTATGATGCGTTGTGCGAAAAAAAAAGAAGTAAAAAAGAGTTTGAATGGTTATTTGGGCTTTGATGCGTAAAACCATAGGGCATCAACGTCTGTGTTCTCTGGAACACAAAAACACCTCAGAAGAAAAAAAATATATATCTATATATTCTGTTAAATAACCTATGAGTTTTAAGGAAATTTATAACTGTTTATATTTGATTCGTCATTATTTAATATAGCTGAAATATCCGGTCTAAGAGATAATCTACTTAAGCTTGCTGTGTAATAGGGCCATTCCTGAAAAATATGTCTTTCAGTGAGAGGACTATTGTAATATTGGCATGTTGGAGGTGGTTGCTTGTTGATAAGGTATAACTGAGTCAAATTTGTATGACCTATTCTCAACCTAGTCAGGATGACTTCTTCCCTGCGATTAGAAGGGTCTGCTGTGGCCCAGGGCTTTACTGATTTTTTAATAACTTTAAACTTTCTTGGTGGACTCTCATTCCACATGAGCTGACAGCTGTCTGATATTTCCTTTATAAGACTCATTTCTAGAGGCGATAGGATGAGTTGTTTGGTTGTCACGTCTGCAAGAATAAAAAAGAGTAAATCCTTCGGTTATAAAACAGAGGTTACATTACCATAACTATCAAACGCTGGTTTTCCGGAGACGATAAATTATCCTGCTTCTCTCCCCCCTCCCTAAAAAAAATTAATTAAATAGTAACATTCAGTAATTTTTTAAAATATTTTTATTGCCAAACATTTTTTCACAGCTCCACCCTTTCATGTTTTATAAATAGTACACAATTTTTCTTAAAATCGAATGTATCTTTTCATCAGCCTATGTACATGATGGAGGGGGGGGGGACTAAAAGTGGAAACTGTTAACTACAAAGTGGGGCTGAACCTGTTGACTAAAAACTAATTAACCATAGCCAACCTTGTAAGTATGTGGCCTAATGTAAACTGTATTAAACCGGCCCGGGATATCATTTAACTTCAGCACAACTGCTCCTGAGGGCCGCTCTAAGTTCGTTAAAACTTTTGTTGTAATTTCGACCAAATCTTCATTCGATGAGATTCCTGAGTTAAGTTTACCTGAAACATTCCTCTTTTTTTTCCGATGCTAATCTTTACATTAGATTACAAAGAAATGGCAAATTTTAGGTGAAAATATGTTGTTGTTTTTCAATTACAGACCTTGTAGATCTTTCACTCCCTCAACTAGCCTTCACAATTTTAACCTATCTTGGGCTGTTTCTTTTCACTTATCTGCTTGCTGCTCTATTGCATCTTTATTGATTCGATCTATCCATCCGATTATCAGTCTACCGTATGGTATTTGGTCTAATATTGAGGTATTCGTTATTGTTTACAAGGTTTTTGAAAGAACATGTACCCATCTTAACTTCCTTGCCTTCATATCATGAGATAGAGGAGAATTTTTTTCTCAAATATTTTAATCTTTCCAGAGTTCTCGGTAGTGTTCAGGTCTCGCAGCGTTATATCAGAACTGTCTTTATCATACATCCTTAATTTGAGATTATTTGCCTGGACACACGACTCACATGGAATCCTCATACAAGACTGAAACTACAAGAAACCGCTCGACGTTTCCGACTACTCCAACACTTACTAGGCAAACGCTCTAAGCTTTCAATCAATTACAAACGACTCATATATATGGCAATAATAAGACCTATTTGGACTTACGGAATTGAGCTTTGGAGTCTATACTAAACCATCGAATTCCTCTCGTATCCAATCCTTGCAATCAAAAATCCTCAACGCTCCTTACTTTGTCACAAATAAAATCATCCATAAATACCTTTTGTTCCATATGTTTCCGATTTGGCCCAATCCAGATACCTATCCTTCCATAAAAAACTGCAGAACCATCCGAACCCTCTCGTTCCAAACCTTAATTCCTCCTCGATCCCTGATAATCCGAGGCGTCTGAAAATAAGATGGACTAATATAGAACTTTAATTTGAGTTCTACCAATGGTCAGTTTCCCTTCATGTTGTTCATGCCATGTTACCAATGCCATATTTACCTGTTGTATTTTTCATGTAATACAGTTGTAAATATCATTAAAAAAAAAAAGGATTATTTGAGTTTTCGGTATTTCAATAACGTTTAAAGAAAGAAGAAAACGCTGTCAGTGCTTCTTGTATGGTGGATTATTGTGGATACGTGGTATCTGCATTTGTATACTCTCGGGAATAGTTTCCCTTCTATCATATCCTTTTATTAGAGTGAAATTTTCGACTTATCATATATTTTGTTTCATCTTCATTTACTTGTAGGCCGATTTGTTCTGTTTCTCTTATCAAAATCTTAGCGAGTTTTTCAATATCCTCTTGGTTGCTTTCTAGGACATCTATATCATTTGCACATCCAAGAATTTTATGATTGGTGAAATTATGTCAGAATTCGAATATCTTTAACTAATTATTATTTTATTTTACATTGTACAACTGCTATCATTTTAGCTAGTTTTAAATTTGAATCATTTTATGGATCGTCAATAAATCTAAACGTAACAGTAATCGAGGTTTGGTTCTCATTTCTTGCCCAATGACAGAGGGAGCCGCCAAGTTGCTAACTCCATGTCGGAGATGAAAAAAGTTTTCAGAAGAGTGATATTGGGTAAGGCAGGCAAAGGAGTGAATGCTTTAAAATCTACCAAACCCACTCGATACAATTTTATCTTTATTTCGAATAGCAAACAAATTATCATTAGAAACAGCGAGAATTCGATCATAATATTAAACATAAAAGATGATCTTTGTGTACTGATTGTAAAGACAAAAATAAAGGGGAAAAAGAGAATAAAACAGCTTTAGCAAATCACGCATCTGACTTTAAACATAAATTTGGTTTTGAGAAACCGGTGATTCTCCATTCAGATTATTCTAAACAAAAATTAAAATACTTGGAGGGACTTTATATATGAGAGAGCCTTGAGAGGGTTGTAAATTTTAAAACTGGTGCCAGAAATGGAAACAATTTTTTTTCGGAAACAATAAATATCGTGAATAATCAATAATATTGATTACTGTTGCCCAAATGCGAGACCGAGACGAGTCTTGGTCTTGCAAACTCAGTCTTGGTCATGGTATTGGTCTTGCGCAAGTGTCTTGCAGTTACTTATTACCTTATTACTATAGAGATATTACTGTAATTTTTTAGATAGGAGAAACCTATCTAAGCCCGAATGAAAAATTAGAGGAGTTAAATGCAAAAGTATATTGTCTATACTAATTATTAACATATAGTAACTAAGATTTTCAACTATTATTAACTATTTTGCCTTAAATTTTATTTTAAAAAACAATTTTTTTAACCAGTCCTGGTCTTGGTCTTGCAACAATCAGGCGAGGCGGCCTTGATCTTGGTGTTGGTCTTCAAAGTACAAGTTTTTTTAAATTGGTACAATTTTTTTTTAATCTTCTTCCAACTATGTTTATATGGGTGTCCCGTAAGTAGAAGGAAATATTTAAATGGTTGATAGTAGACATCAAGTATCTTCAAAAAAGGTCATATAAAAAATTGCCCAATTTCTAGCAGAAAAGTAGGAAATTTACGTTTTTTTAAGCGAGTCAGATTACTCCATAGTATTACTAATAAAACATTACTCCATAGTAAACTAGATGAAATTTCCTTTAAACTTATGTAGAGTTTGTCATTGTTAAAACTATTTAAAGATGACTATTCAGCGGATAAACATTGCTAAGTTCCATTTAAAAAAAAGTAGTAAATGATTTGTGATTTTTTTTTTCAACCTTCAATTGTGCTACGATTACCTCACTTTTAAAAAAACTTTCTCGTTTAATAAGCATTAAGTCAATATTAATTAAATTAAGGTTTATTAGGCATACACTTGGAATTCATCCCAAATTGTGTAAAGAAACAATGTGATTTTCAACCTATCTAAGCCCGAATGAAAAATTAGAGGAGTTAAATGCAAAAGTATATTGGTTATACCAATTATTAACATATAGTTACTAAGATTGTCAACTATTATTAACTATTTTGTCTTAATTTTTATTTAAAAAATCGATTTTTCTTACGAATCGTGGTCTTGGTCTTGCAACAGTTAGATGGCCTTGCAAAGTGCAAGACCAAGACCGATTTTGGGCAACACTAATATTAATAGACGAGTTGTTTCTTAATATATAAGCCGATAAAACAAACTGTTACTACGACATAGTTTAAAATCAATATAATATTTTTATATTAAAAAAACAAGATATATACATCTAGGAAATGAAAGAATAATATATATATATATATATATATATATATATATTAATTGTAAATAAATTAATATTCGATAAGTAATATGTTTAAATAATTTATATTAAAATAATAATAATTTATGTTTTTTATTTTAATTATGTGGAGTTTAAATGTTTTAACGTTGGCAACGCCTCTCGTTCATTGAAGGATTGATCTCATTCTGTTGTGTACTATGACTAGGTGTGCAACATGGTGCACTGCTATAAGCGAAAAAGTTTCGATTTTTTATATACAGATTATTTCCTGGTTAATATTCGTTTTTAATGTTATTATGTATTTTATAAATGGACTAATTCCTTTGAAAGAATATTGTATATATTTTTTTCAGATGAAAATCCAAAATATATGTAAAATCAGATTTGATCCCTGAAAATGCCTGAAGAGGCGAAAATTTGGATACATTTAAAATAAAATATTTTAATTTTTGAGACTAAAAAGGCCTTTTTTTTCTAATGTATACATAAAATTACACGTTATTTCATGTTTTAAAATTAATAAGTACTAGGGAGTACCCCCTGTCCACCAACGGTGGACCAAGTCCCATTTTACAAATTAAAAAGGTTTATGAAAGAGAGAAATTGATAAAGAAAAGAATAGTTGAAAACTCACATCCTGAACAGTTTAAAAAAATATTATCTGGAATTAAGGCGCAGTATCAGTAAACACGCACGGCGCATAGCGAGACGAGTAAGGGAAAACTCGCAACATCGGCTAAATCATTTTTTTTTATGTTTTCAATTGAACTATTCAATAACAACAGTGAAAAATGTATATTGCGCCAACTGAAAATATTCTCGGAAACTCAACACAAAGTATCAATAAAACATTTTATCTAGTTTTCGGAGTTCTAAAAAAAAAAAAAAAAAAAAATAGGTTTAGACAGATTCAAATAGATGTCGCGAGTTTTTCCTAGCCCCGTGTTCTCCTAATGTAGTCATATCATTAGAGTGCTACCATTGGGTAGTTACTCAGCAAGTGTATTCATGTCATTACATCAATTATGTCCTAATTTACTTGATGTATTTATGTAATACAGTTGTAAATGTCATAAAGAAATTAAAAAAAAAAAAAAAAAGTTTTTCCTTACTCCTCCCACTGTCTCGTCTGCGTGCATTCACCTAATGTGTAAAATAAAATATCAGTCACTAAAAACTTTTTTATATAATAGAGAGATTTAAGTCTAAATTAATATAAATTCCTGGCAATTAAATGAACTGACCACAGGAGATCACAGCCAGTGGATTCCCTCCTTTTCTTTCAAACTACAATTACTCGATAACATAAATTCTTGAAGGAAGTTAGTCGACTGTTCTACATATCTTGGGTATCTACATAAATAATCAGGACGCAGTCATTTTTATGGTTTTTGTTAGTGCCAACGTTTCAACCCAAGCATGTGGGTCATCATCAGGGCTGAAAATTGTATAATACAACCAGAGATATAATATTCTAAGAAAGATAATGAAAAAATTGTTTTGGATGATACATGAAATATACCAATGAAATATGTAATAAGTTATACAAACTAAAAAATAATGAATATAATCAATTTACAAGAGATGTATTATTTACTCTTACTGTGTTTCGAGCACTAAAGGTAGGTAAATAAGAGGGCACTTGGGTAGGTAAATAAGGGGGTCGATGGAGGATTTTCCAGATGTGCTTTCAAGATAGCAAAGGATAAGATAATCAAAGTCAGAGGAGAGTAACATTTTATTTGTGGAATGCGAATCATTTGATAAATAAAATATTCAAGGTAGCATGTGTACAATGTTTCTTATAGTTATAAAATTATCAATATTAGCTTGTAATGAAATAAAAATAAACGTAATGAAATAAAAAAATAAAATAAAAATAAATGAAATGACAGTCAATATAAACATAAAACCCCCCTCTGACTTTGTTTACCTACCTTTGCTATCTTAAAAGCACATCTGGAAAATCCACCACTGACCCTCATATTTACCTACCTAAGTGCCAGTACTTGAACACCAGTGCTTGAAACACGGTTTGCGAGAGTAAATATTACATTTCTTATAAATTGATTATATATATTACTTTTTAGTTTGTTTAACTTATTACATATTTTCTTTGTCCATTTCATGTATCGTCCATCACTATCTTTTCATTATTAACCATTAGCTGTCTTGTAATATCATATATATGACTGTATTAAACAATTTTCAGCTATGATGATGATCCACAATGCTGGGGTTGAAACTTCGGCACCAATAAAAATCTTTAAAATGACTGCGTCCTGCCTATTTATACAGAGATTGGCAAATGCTACCCTGAGTACTGAGTATCAAGCATTTTACCCAAATAATGACCTTTTTTGAGTACCAAAGAATTTAATTACTACTTCAGTTGATGACAATCGATTGACTGAGCTGTGATTGATTTCCCGAAAGTGATTAAATTTGAATAAAATAATTGGTACTCGGTACTCAAAGTAGCATTTGAACATCTCCGTATTTATCACCTATGAAAAAAAAATAATAAACTTTATAAAAATGATATTATAAAAATAAAGTAATTATTGTTTGGTTTATGCCGAATTTTTTTTTTTTTTTTTTTTGGTTTTGAGAGAGATATTCTGGTACACTGTGTAACCTTCAAACAATATGTACAGGAAATACAAATAAGTAACAACAGTAGCAGATCCATAATTGAATTTTAAGGAAGGCCTTTCTTTTTTTTACTTTCCATTACCTATATATGTGATATATAGTAAGGGCAAGTATTGCGATAGTGTGTGTGTGTGAACAGCGTAGCTCAAAAACGAAAAGTCCTAAGAAACTGATATTGCGTATTTAAGGATTGTTCATGCCTGGGATGTTACAGCAACTTTTTCGTAAAAATCAGCATACCGGAAGCGGTACTTTATATTATCGATTTAACACATGTTTACGATTTTCTCAAAAACGGCTCTAACGATTTTGATTAAACTCAGTATATCGGTGTATTATTAAGTAGTTTTTAATATAATGTAGGTTTTATTCTCATTGATGTTCTTTAACAGGGCTTAAATGGCTGATTTTCAATATTAGCTTTCTATAAAGTACCTTTAATTTTTTTTTTATTTGAAATAATTAACCATTTCACATTAATCTTTGATATAAAAAATAGATAAATATACAATATGAATGAATTTGATAATTAACTGTTTGTATATATTTTTTAAATGACACGTACATACTTTTATCAATGTCATAACTTTATTAAACTTTGTGTGATCTGAGGAGATTGTTGACATAGCTCAAGTGATCCTGTATTTATAATTTATAGACGCTATACTTAATTTATATATAATACTGATTAATAATTTATTATAAAAAAATTAATGATTGTAATTTTATTTAAGGTTACACTCGATTCCATTAAGACTTGAATACTAACTAATAAATCTTGGATTTGTTTAGTTTTATTATCTATTGTATTTATTATAGTCTTCGCACTCTGGCACCGTTAGTAATGAACATAGAAACTTCATCCTTAATTTCATCAGTCTAAGGATCCCTATCCATCGTCAGATCAATTAAGGTTAGAGTGAATTTTGATAAAAGGGATATATTAGAACTCTGGAAGAGATCAGTAGTTAGAGCCTGTAGATACTGAGTTATAATAAGGCAGGTAGAAGGAAAACTTCTTAATGAGACAAGACATAATAAAGGAAATAATCTCCCTCAAACTTTACCTTAACTAAACTTCAAAAGAGGATATTTACCCATCCCAATTCAGAGATTTGTAGATTTATTAAAACGACGCTTAGTTGGTTTTTTTTTTAATACTTTTTCACTCTGTTATCTTAAATAACAGTATAAACAGACTAAACAGAATTTAATTAACTGTTAACAAAGCAGCACAGGTAAAAATATTTTTCTCCGGTATCTGTTTATCGCCGCGAATCTACCAGAGTGAGAATGTCAAGATTCATAACGAAGCCACAGAGAAATAAAAATTATCGGCCCCAGGTGGGAATCTAACCCACAAACTTCAAAACCGGGCACTCTGGGGCCAATGCCTCAAATAAAATAAAAGATTATCATGTACCTGAAATTTCGGAAAAGAACAAGAACAAAAAAATAATAAAGGAAGGAGATGGTCCGAGGTTGCGGTCATAAATAGGCTAAATAGTTTTACCACTATTTAGCCTATTTATGACCGCAACCTCGGACCATCTCCTTCCTTTATAATGCAACAGTCAACTATTAAATATTCAAAAAAATAATAACTTTTCAGCCAATTTTAAAATTTTGTCAACTTAATGACTACACATCTAATTACGACGTTTTGGTTCGTTGAGCCATTTTCAAGTCTAAAAATTTTTTTAAAATTTACAATCATAATTTAAAACATTACATACTTCAAAATATAGAGATTCTTTTTATATACCTGTCCTTTTCACTTATGCAAATTGCATAGGTCTACTCATAATAAAATTTTTTATTCTTGTCATCTCCACCTTTAATTATTTTATAACATTATTATTAATCAATTATTTCTTATTAAATGATTCAAATAAGTTAAAATTACCTCATCTTGTGTCACCCAAATGTCATCGGCCTCATTTCTATTCAGTTACTGGTTATTCTTAAAGGAGTAGGGGAAGACTATTTATTTTAAACATATACAATGATATTTCCTAATATTATATGCGGACCTATTTTAAGTAATATTAGCTAATTCATTTCAAATTTTGATTTTTTCAATTGAACTCGCGTAAAATGTATTCATGTTATCTACGTCTGTATGATTATTTACCGAGTTTTTTTAAATTTTTTAATTATGTATATTGCTCCCTTTATTTTACGTTTATTCGTATTACTTTCATAATGGAGGATTTTGGCGTTTTTGAAATTGTTTTGTCAATTACAAAAGACTCATATACATGGCTACAATAAAACCTATTTGGACTTACGGAGTTGAGCTCTGGGGCTCCACTAAGCCATCGAATTCCTCTCGTATCCAATCCTTACAATCCAAAATCCTTCGTAAAATCCTCACTGCTCCTTACTTTGTCACAAACAAAATCATCCATAACGACCTTAATGTTCCTTATGTTTCTGACCTGGCCCAATACCTATCCTTCCATAACAAACTTCAGAACCATCCAAACCCTCTCGTTTCTAACCTTGCTTCCTCTTCGATCCCTGACAATCCTCAGAGGCATCTGAAAAGAAGATGGCCTCGAGATCTCCTTTTGTAAATACATTTTTAGAGTGCTACCAATGGGTAGTTTCTCAACATGTGATTTCATGCTTTTTTTTCCCTTTGTTCACATTTACTGAATGTATTTTTACTTGTAATACAGTTGTAAATATTATCAATAAAAAAAATAAATAAATAATAAACGTTTTGTTTGCATAGTATGTTTAATTTTTGTGTTTTTTAATTACAATTTTGTTTGTGTTGTTTTCAAACCATTGTGATATCTGTCCAAAATATGATTTGTTGTTGCAATTTTTACAATTTATATTATAAATAATATTCGTTAATTTATCGGTGGGTACTTTATCTTTAGTTTTGGAATGAATTGTATCTATTTTATTAATTGGTTTGCTTGCAAATTTAATTTCATTCACATCATATTGTCACATCATATTCACATCATAATGTTCTCTCTATTTTATCCGTTAAATTTCTAATATATGTGACGCTAAAATATTTTTTAGGTTGTTGTTTGTTTTTATTATATTTTTCATTTTGTGTCTTAATGTCATGTATATCGTTCATGGAAGGTTTTTGTTTTACTGCATTTTCAGTTTTAAAATAATTTGTTATTAAATTCAGTTCTTTATTGATTTTATTATTTTGGTTTACTTTCTCGCTTTTATCATCTTTAATATCGTTTATCTCTTTGTTACTATTGTCATTTTTAACCAGCTTTTTATTTTTATACACAATTTATTTATTAATCAAATGGGGTACTAGTTTTCTAATAGAATTTCATATATTTGTGCTTTGATTTCTTTCATATGATTTTTATCGGTAAATGATTTGGCCTTGTCTATTAAATTTTTAGCTGTATTAACTATTATATGTTTTTTGTGGCTACAGTGCCAATTTAGTATTCTATTAAAAAACACGGTAAATAATCATACAGACGTAGATAATATGAATACGTACATTTTACGCGAGTTCAATTGCAAAAATCAAAATTTGAAATGAATTAGCTAATATTACTTAAAATAGGTCCGCATAAAATATTAGGAAATATCATTGTTTATGTTTAAAATAAATAGTCTTCCCCATCTCCTTTAAGAATAACCGAATAAGAACTGAATAGAAATGAGACCGATGACATGTGGGTGACACAAGATGAGGTAATTTTAACTTATTTGAATTATTTAATAAGAAATAGTTGATTAATAATAATGTTATAAAATAATTGAAGGTGGACATGACAAGAATAAAAAATGTTATTATGAGTAGACGCATGCAATTCGCATAAGTGAAAAGGACAGGTACATGATGGGTATTTAGGTATATAAAAAGAATCTCTATATTTTGAAATATATAAATGTTTTAAATTATGATTGTAAATTGTAATATTTTATTAGACTTGAAGATGGCTCAACGAACAGCCGAAACGTCGTAATTAGATGTGTAGTCATTAAGTTGACAACATTTTAAAATTGGTGTAAAATTGGCTGATAATAAATAAACTTGAAAATAAACAGTATGCACCGAAGAAGAAGTGAGAAATATTGTGAATAACTTTTCTGTTATGTATTATATCAAACGAAACCCACAAGAACCGTAAACAGCACAGGGGTATATAGAAGAGGTATCTAATTCTCAAGCTCTTTGAAAGTCAGTATAGGAGGTTTCAGCTTTCAATGGACACAGGAAGATTCGGTTAATACACGGTGCCTATCCCTGACAGAGAACATTAGCCCCTATATATATATATATATATATATATATATATATATATATATATATATCTGTGTGTGTGTGTGTGTGTACGTATCGTGAAACGTAAAACCTCAAATTTTAAGTGGTTAAATTTTTGAATTTTTTGTACTATTAAAATGGTTTATAATTGAAAATTATAAACCAAAATAGTGCAAGACTCGAGGAGATAAAATTTATGTAAATTCTACTATAAAAAATGAAATTATTGTTTACAATAATAGTAAAATTAAATAAGTTTATTTTAATAAAATAGTAAAAACAGCTTTTGATGTTTTATCTTTTAAGAATATTTAAGAAATTCAATTTTCATTATATTCCTTAAAATATATATATACTGAATCTCACTCCACTTTTTAAAAATATTTAGGATTGTTTATGAAAATAAAATTGCACAATCATATTCATTGGGTGTTTGTACATGAGAATCGATAATTATCTCTATTTCAATTAAAAACGATCATTTGATCTTGCCATTACACCTCCCTCGTCAATTATCTATTTAGCTATTTGGAACAAACAAAAGAGAAACAGGAAACTCGTGGCGTACTCTGCTTCTAATACAACTTTATCATTGTGCTATCTGGATCTAAGGGAATGTGAGGTGGCTACGTGCTGGGGAATCCGGAACTGTTTATTCTAGTTTAGGTTATCTTGTCGACAACAGCTTATCTTACGATTCGTCTCTATTCGTACCAACCTTAAGATTATTATAATTTACCAATGACGAATTACTATCAGCTCAGAAAAGTGCGCATATACATAATTAGAGAACCTCAAGAGCAAAATATAATCTTCATTATTTTTATATATATATATAGGGGGGCTGGCGTAGCCTTGCTGGCTTGACCGTCCACCACGATGCACCACGAAAGCCACGATGCACGAGACTCCTCCCCCTCCCCCGGGTATGTGTGCCCCGGCAGGCTACTGGAGGCAACTCGCACCGACCGGGTGTAGGATTGATGACCCTACCACGTACAGAATCAGGATGTGGTCTAGAAGACCACACTCGCAGTCAAAGGTTTTTATGGTCTGTAGCGCCAACTGAAAAAAAAAAAAAATATATATATACAATTAGTAAGAAAGATTTATATTCGTTCTTAGGTTTTTAAAATTGAAGGCACCTCTTCCATTTGTAAATAATTATTATTTATACTCCCCTAGCCCTTCGATTCGGGTTTTTGATTCATCTTCGAGGACAATTAATCCTCTGGTAGTTGCTGTCTTTTATAGATTTTAATATATATAAGATTTAAACTGTACTTTTTTTATAATTTAAACCGTTAACTTCTATTATATTGATACTTGTTTGTAGATAGGTGAAACGTCTTTTATTCTTTATTGTTTATTCGCATATTTATTTCATTTATTTAGTTACTCCCTTTTTTTTTTTTTTTTTTTTTTTTTTGTTAAATCCATTTAGATATACTTGTACTTTATTAATTTAAAATTTCATCAAGTAAATCAATATATTCTGTATCAAATCATTAATAAAAGTTGTATTAATAACAATTTATGCATATAATATGCTGTTGCTCAGTGTATCCACATTTTTTTGTGAAACATGTCTATTCTGTAAGCCTACTACAGAGGAGATAAAAAAAAAAAAAAAAAAACAGATATGTAAATAGTGTCTCGTAAGTAAAGGGGAATATTTTAAGAGTAAACCAAAAACAGGTATATAAAACATGATTCGATTTGCCGAAGAAAATCTGGAAATTTAAGTTTTGTGTTTTTGAAGTCAGTATTTTTTTTTTTTTTTTTACAATACGAAATGATAACTAAAAGAATAAAAAGTAAGTAACAATTACTTATAAAAAAAAATTCCTTTAAATGTAAGAGAGTCTATCTTTGTTAATAAAAATAAACAGGAAATTTTTAAGTAGCTAAACTAAACTCAGTTAATTTTTAATAAAATCATGGATTATTCGCGTTTTGTATTATGTTTTAATAACCCTTCAACTGTACTATAGATACCCAACTTGCTTCTTTAATAAGCTATTAGTTCATATTAATTAATTACCAGTTTGTAATGAAATATGTTGAAATTCATATCTATAATATATTGTATATTACTTTTTTTTTTTTTTTAATTTCTTTATTGAGTATTATAACAATCTGTCTGTTGGACATTGGTTATAGTGAGGTAGGATGACATTCACACCATATGTACAAAAAAATAAAATAAATAGAACAAAATAATAATCAAAAGTATATACAATAGACAATAAAATAAAATAACCTAAAAAATAAGAAAATTAAAACTAAGGAAAAAAAAAAAAAAAAAACACATGCATACCTATATACAATCAGGCGAGGGAACTCCAGGAGAACCCTGCGCTACTCTCCCAACCGCGTCACTGGTACTAAAGCCAGCGGAGATTGGTCGAGAGCACTTTAGCCACATACACACATGTCTTGAGTGAAGAATCAGGCCATTGCCAGAACTCCAATTTATATAATCTACAAAAGGTCGCGAGGCCACTGCCGTTTCAACCTTCTTGGAGGATTATAGGGATGGGAGATGCTTGATAGGGATTGTGCAAGAGGATTTGGGTGGTAAGTAAGGTTCTGGTGAAATTTGGAGAATTTTTCTGGGATAAGGTCTAGGACAAATGGGATGTTAAGGTCATGATGTAGGGTTTTGTTGGATACATAGAAAGGAGCATCGACTATTGTTCGAAGGACTTTAGACTGGAAGGATTGGATGCGCTTGATGTTAGAAAATTTTGCTGATCCCCACAGTTCTAGTCCGTAAGTCCAAATAGGTTTCAGTATTGTCTTGTAGATCAGTAGCTTGTTTTCAATGGAAAGTTTAGATTTTTGCTTAGTAGTCGGTATAGTTGGCCGTATCGTCGGTTGAGTTCTTGTCTTTTGAGTCTAGTATGCGGGTTCCAAGTTAGTCTTCGGTCTAAATGAAAGCCAAGATACCGGACTGTGTCTGAATAAGGAAGCTGGATGGAATTAAAGAGTACTGGTGGACAGGAATTGCGTCGGAGTGTAAAGGTAATATGTTGGCATTTAGATTCATTAACTTTAATGCGCCAGTTATTACACCAGTGCTCAATCAAGGTGAGGTGACTTTGGAGATTTAAGGATGCTATTTCGGGATCAGAGTTGGATGATAAGATTGCGGTGTCGTCAGCGAATGTTGCAAGAAAAGTATCGGGATGAACAGGGATGTCAGCAGTAAAGAGGATGTAAAGCACGGGACCCAAGACGCTGCCTTGGGGAACACCGGCTTTAACGGAGTAGATATTGGAAAATTCTGTTCCACAGCGAACTCGAAAGGAGCGGTCAGAGAGGTAGGATCGGAGGACTAGGTACAAGGACTGAGGTAAATGGATTTTAAGCTTGGAGAGCAGTCCGGAGTGCCATACCCGGTCAAATGCCTGTGCAATGTCCAGAAAGGCACCCGAACAGTATTCCTTGTTTTCTAGGGCTGAGGAAATATGATCAACAACTCGGAGTCCTTGTTGAACAGTAGAATGTTGAGAGCGAAAACCAAACTGATGGGAAGGGATATTTTGGGATTCTATAATGGGTAGGATTCGTTTCAAAAGGATCTTTTCAAAAATTTTTGAAAGGATTGGGAGTAGGCTGATTGGTCTATAGGATGTTGAGCTATTGAGAGGTTTTCCTGGTTTTGGGAAAAGGATAATAGTGGAGTGTTTCCATAACAGAGGGAAGTGGGTGGTGCGTAGGATACAATTGTAGATATATGTAAGGAATATGACTGCTTTGGATGGAAGTTGTCGAAGGATTTGAGGTGTAAGGAGATCATGTCCAGGAGCTTTACGGAGGATTAGTTTTTTTAATTGAAATTTTACTTCGGAAGGATGAATAGCTTTTGGGGGCAAGGAAAGTGGGATTGGTGATGTAAGGAGTTCTTCTACTGTTACGGTGTGGGCAGGATGGGATTCCGGATGTGAAATAAATGTATTGGATAGGTGAATGGCGAACTCCTCAGCTTTATCTTCGTCAGATGCTGCCCAGGAGCCATCACCTCGTCGGAGAGGATGGGAAATGCGGTGAGGATTTAGGATTTTTGTTGTGGTTTTCCAAAGGGAATTGTCGCGAGAAGAGAGGGAGGATAGGTAGGAGTTGAAGGATTGTGATCTGAAGGTGGCTAATTCCAGTTTTAATTGTTTGCAGTAGTAATTATAGGAGCAGCGGTCGGTAGGATGTCGGGTACGTTGCCATAATAATCTGGCACGGCGTTTGGTGCGGATTAGGTTAAGGATGTGTTGGGGTAGAATGGTCTTTATAGGAATTCTGGAGGAGTCTTTTGGGAAGGAGGCAGTCCAGGCGGCTTGTTGGATTGTGGTAGTAAAGGAATTTACGGCACTATCAAGGTCATCGGGAGTTTTGAGGGATATATTGAGATCAATATTATCGGAGATTATTTGGCGGAAAAGGTCCCAGTTTACTGGGCCCCTAATGAGAAGGTTTGGGAACAGGTTCAAGTGAAACATTAAGGATTAGAGGACTATGGTCAGAGGAAAGTTCATTTAGACGTGTAATGGAACAATTGAGGGGACTTAAGCCGCTGTGGATAAAGAAATCAAGAAGATCAGGATTACGGTTGGGATCTGTGGGCCAGTAGGTAGGAGAGTTGGGGAAAAGGAGGTGAAAACGTTGGGAATTGAGTGCAGACAGCAGGGTTCGGCCACGAGAATTCGTGGTTCTGGAACCCCATTGTTGGTGCTTGGCATTTAGGTCTGCACCCAAGATGAAGTGATGTCCTAAGGAGTCGAGGAGAGAACTGAATTGGGCATTGGATATGGATCGGTTAGGAGGGCAATACGCTGATGCAAGAGTGACCGGAAAGGAGAAGGTTTTTATCACGATAGCGGTGGACTGTAGGAAATCATGTATTGGTAATGGGAGTACGTGATGGGAGAGGGATTGGTGTACAATTACAGCAGTACCGGCATGTGCTTTTCCGTCAGGGTGGTCAGTACGATATGTCAGGTATTGTGGTATATTGAAGTGCTGTTTAGTGGTTAGTCGAGTTTCAGTAATTAGTGCCACATCAATGTTCTTGTCAAGTAGTAAAGTAGATAGTTCGTCTGTATGATTTCTAACACCATTCGCATTCCAAAGGAGAATGGATATGGGTTTAGGGATGTGAGTCATTTAAGGATTTTTCAAAGGAGGGATGAGGTGAGATACGAGATTCGTGAGGAGTGATATGAGTGGAGTAACAAGGGATTTGAAATCGGTGAGGAAAGATGCTAACAAACTTGTGAGATCTGTTGCATTTGAAGGAGGAGGAATATGAGGAATTTGTTGTTGGTGGTTAGGTATATTAGGATGAAGAGGATTTTGAGGTTGGGTTTGAGGTTGTTGTTGTGGCAGGGCTTGACATTTATCGGTTAAAGTCTTACCTCTAAGTAGTTGGGAGAATGATACACCATTGTTTACAATTCTGGAAGGCTCTCTCTCTCTTCTTGTTCTTAGTGCTTCATCTTGAATCCGGTTTTTCTGGTGTCTGGTTTTGAGATTCTTGTAAATTTGGCAGCCTTTGTAGTTGGCCGGGTGTCCCTCCAAGCATAGGGCACATACTGCTGGATCTTGTATAGGTTTGGTGCACTCTACAGATTTGTGCTGTTCACCGCACTTCACGCAACGCGGCAGATGGTGGCAATATGTCTTCGTGTGGCCATAGGTCTGACAATTATGGCACTGCACGATGTCTCTCTTGGGATATGGCTTCTCAACTTTCACCATTGTGTAGTATATTCTTGTGATATCATATATTTTTTTCGATACCTGGTGATGGCTCCAAGTCCACGAAAAACAATGGTAGTGGGATCCTATTTCGTAATCCTGGCTGCTCCCTGTCCTCCTTCAAAACGTTTGTTACCTGGCGTACATTGAAACCAAGCGTCGTTAGTTCTTCTTTAATAACTTCAGTGGGGGTTGAGGAATGTAAATTTCTTATCACTACTCGTAAAGCTCTTTCCTGCCTCAGCTGGTAAGTGTGAAAATTCGCATTTGTTTCTGATAAGTACTTCACTATTTTTCGGTAGGCTTCTGCAGAATCAGGTGTTATTTTGGTGCCATTGGTCCTGTTAAGGCATGATTAACTGCCAGAGCAGATTTTATTTAGTTGGGTGCAGAACATCTGAAAATTTTTTTTTTTTTTCACAAATATCGGAGGAGGCTTTGGTTCTCTGGGTATTGCTGCAGACTCCATTACTTCTCTGTCATTTTGAAGCACTTGGTAGGGGTTTGGAGTAAAGAAAAGTGATTCTTCAATCGTTTCTTGCGCAGACGTACCTGGTTGGGGCTGAGGTTCTGGTTCTGAAGTGTTCATTTTGGTCACTGGAGGTATTTCTCGTAGGCAGCGACGAGTCCTTTGTTTGGCTGGTGAGCTAACTCCGTCTGACCGAGACCTCTTGGGCACCTTACTGGCCATCACTTGCTGATCATACCGCATATCATAAGAGAACAATAAATAAATAAATAAATAAAAAAAAAAATTTTTTTTTTTCTTAAAATAACAAAAAAAAAAGATGTCAACAGTAAATATCAACTGCTCTGATATACACTTTAACTGTATCACGTGAATAATCAGAGAGATTCCGCTATAAAATTGGTAAAAACTGAGAGAGGAGTTGAGGAGACAACCTTCTCATCAGCTGATCCACTGCCTTTTAACAGTAAAATAATTTTTATTATAGTAATTGTATATTACTATAATAAAAATTATTTTACTGTGTAAAAAACCTGATGTAATTTGATATTCTGCCGCCCCAGAAAACCTGTGCTTTCAGCAAAAATAACTGCAATAAATTATTAAACAGCTTTAATGTTCTTTTTTTCTGAGAATCATGAAAAGTCTGGAAAGTATTATGAAATATTAATTACTAAAATTCACTTTTTATTTATAAAAAAATACTGCTTTTTTTAAATATTTATCTTCTAAAAAGGTAACGAACCAGTGTTTATTTACAGGGTGTCCAGTAAGTAGAGGGAAAGCTTTATAAGAGTGATATCAGACCTTAAGAGCTACTAAGATCATATAAACAATGGGCCAATTTTCGGCAGAAAAGTAGCAAATCTAAGTTCTGTGTTTGTTTTTTTAGTGTCTTGTTTTTATTGAATAGGAAGCCATAACTAAAGAAATATTTAATTTAAGTAATTAAAAAATGCTACACTTTAAACTAGATAAAATTTACTTAATATGACTATAGAATTTGTCAGTGATAAAACCATTCATCAATTCTCAGGCATTTATCAATTCATAGGCAATTCTCATCGGGTCTAGACATCTCATTAGATCCCATCCCTTACTTTCCTCTACTTTACCTCAATAACAGTCCCATCCATTTTTTCCCTACAGTCAAAAACCTAGGAGTAACCTTTGACCAGGACCTCTTCTGGAATAACTATATCTCCCAGATCATCCGAAAATCCATAACTGTCCTTAAACAACTTCCGTTATTGTATTCCTCTAAAAACCAGACAGCTCCTTTTAACCTCCCTTATATCCTCCCACTTCGACTACGGCTGTTTGGTGTATGGAGGGCTATCTGCCAGGCTAGAAATGAGACTGAAGAAACCCATGAACTGTTTCATAAGATACATCTTCGGGATCCCCTAGCGTTCGCATGTTTCATTCTGATACACCGAGTTGAATTGGCTTTATCCTACTTCCCGACGACGATTCCTCCTTGGTGTTTTCCAAAAACCCTCCCTACGTCCTGGAACTCCTTACTTTACGCTTCTCTATCCATTGTCTTAATACTAGGTCTCAACCTATAGATATATATATCCGCTCCCGTAAAACTATTTCTTTCAGCAAATCCTTCGTCATTTTGTCATCATCCGATAACTTAAAAACTATTTGATTTGAGTAATTAAACATTACTCCGTAGTAAACTAGATAAAATCTACTTTAAACGTATGTAGAGTTTGTATTGTTAAAACTATTTAAATCCACTATTTAGTGGAAATATACTGCTAAGTTCGGTTTAAAAAAAAGTCACTAAGTATTTGTAATTTTTTTTTTTATCACCCTTCATCTGTACTACATTCTCCCCACTTTAAGAAAAAACTTTCTCGTTTTATAAACTTTAATTTCATATTAATTAAGTTGGGATTTATTTTTTTTTAAAATTGAGATTCACTTCAAACTGTGTAAAGAAATGATGTGATTTTCTATCCAGTCACTTAAAAGTATCAATGTTTTCAGTAAAAATGACTAGAATTTACTGTTGCAAAGCTTTTTATTTTTTGTTTTTCCGCGATATAAGATGTGCTGTAATAAACGTAATAGCCAAAAAAACATATTTTATTTGTAAAAAATTATAGAAAATGACATCGTTTCTTTACACAACTTGAGATGAATCTGAATTTTTGCCTAATAAAAATTAATGAGAACTTGAAGCTTTTTAAACGAGGAAGTATTTCTAAAAGTGAGGTAACCGTAGTGCAATTCAAGGTTGATAAAAGAAAATCACAAATCATTTTTTTTTTTTTTTTAAGTAACTTAACTGTGTTTGTCCGCTCAATAGTTCTCTTTTAATGGTTTTAACAATGACAAACTCTTCATAAGTTTAAAGGAAATTTCGTCTAGTTTACTATGGAGTAATGTTTTATTACTTAAATCAAATATTTTTTTTAAGTTATCGCTTCCTAATCAACAGTAAATCTGACTCGCTTAAAAAAACGCAAATTTCCTACTTTTCTGCTATAAATTGGACAATTTATTATACGACCTTTTTTGAAGATCTTGATGTCTACTATCAACAATTTAAATATTTCCTTCTATTTCTACACCCGTATATACATAGTTGGAATAAGATTTTTTTAAAAATGCTAATAATCATTAAAATTATAATTTATGACTTAAAAAAACAAAAACAGAATTTAACTTAGTTTAGCTGATTAAAATTCTTCTTGAGTCTTTGAATCTTGAAGTACGCTATCACTCTTATAAAAATTTTCCTCTACTTACAGGTAGTGTTGCCCAAAATCGGTCTTGGTCTTGTACTTTGAAGACCAAGACCAAGGCCGACTGACTGATGCAATACCAAGACCAGGACTGGTAAAAAATTGATTTTTTAAATAAAAATTGAGACAAAATAGTTACTAATACTCGACAATCTTAGTTACTATATATTAATAATTGGTATAACCAATGTACTTTTGCATTTAACTACTCTAATTTTTCATTCGGGCTTAGTTAGGTTTCTCCTATCTAAAAAAAATACAGTAATATCTCTATAGTAATAAGCTAATAAGTAACTGCAAGACTGTTGCGATACTCTAGTGCAATACCAAGACCATGACCAAGACTGAGTTTGCAAGACCAAGACTCGTCTCGGTTTAGCTTTTGGGAAACACTACTTACAGGACACCATGTGTGTACGTATATAAATATATTACCTGTTGAAAATTTAAAACAACAAGGTTTTATTAATTTATCGCTAAAATGCCTAATCTATGTACTTCATATGTTTCAGATACTCTAAGAAGATTTTTTCATTCGTTTAAGGTGAGTTGTTTTTTTTAAATATTTTTATAATATGAAATATTTTACTAGTGCAAATTAATTTTACTTTTTGATAAATCGCAATTTCGTTGAGAATCCTTCAGTAATTATCTAACTCGTCCAATTATAATTTGCAATTATTATGGTAGTAATTATTTTGTAAATATCCAATTGATAATTTTAATAAGGTAATACGTAAGACCTTAGTTGTGCACCTTCATCAGTGTTGATTCGACGTCAATAAAATGTTATTTTTAGTGTGCATTTTTTAGTAAAGTAAATGTTGATAAAGATCTTGAAATGTTTATTGAGCTATATATGGACATTTTAACAATAACTAAATTTTTTACAATCGGAAAAGTGGCTGTATAGTCACATACAAAAACACTACAAATAATTAATATTGTTTATTATTATGGACTAATTTAAAGTTAGAAGAAAAAATAAAAAATAAAGCAAAAAAAATAATATAGAAATTTTAAAAATACAATAGTGAAAAACACAACTTAAATAATTGAAATGTAAAAAAAAATTGATTAGTCTAAATTGAATCTTTTATTATCAAATAACGATAGTCTAATGTTAGATTTAAATTTTATTATCTTTCATGGTGGAATAAGTAATTTTTATTTAAAATAATGATTATTTATAATAATTTTATGTATCTATAAATTATTTTTATGCAATTAAATTTTGAAATAATTTATATGAATATTAGGAATTAATTACGTCTAATTAGTCTGGTCATGTGATATATATATATACACATATATCGTCGTTACAGTATATGTATATATGTAGTAATGAAGAAGAGGAAGAAAAATAAATTTTATTCTGGGACAAAGTCCCCTTAGAATAAGTACCATTTACTATTTAATGACAATTGTATGGCATTAGAAATAATTAGGATTAAATTAAATTAAAAGGTTATCTAGATCTAAAATTAAAATAAAGAAACAAAGAAAGAGGCACTGGTAGACATATGAAATTATAGATAAATTCTGATGTGCGAGTTCACATATTTTTATACACACACACACACACACACAACCGCGGGTTAGTAAGAGGGAGTAAGAAAAAAGTTATGTATGTATTATTTTAAACGTTTGATAAATTTCTTTGTACGATTCATCTTCGGGATCCCAAGAGACTCCTCTGTTTCCCGTTTTTATGTAGAGTTGAAGTGGCTTTATCCTTCCTACCATGGTATTTCCAGGCATCCTTCCTCTTTCAAGTCATCCACTCCCACCGAACTTCATACATCTCCGCGCTCCACAAATTCAAATCCTCCATTCGTTCCCAGAATACTCGTTCCCAGTTTTCTGATTTATACATAAGGACCAACCGAACCGCTGCTTTCGACAGATCGTTCATTAGACGTTCCTCATCCCTATGGAACTCCATCCCTTCCCACATCCCTCAATCCTATACCCTTCCTACATTTAAATCCTCCCTGTTCAATCATTTTTTATCAATCCAGTCCCTATAAAATTGTAAAAAGATGCCACTGTAAATATGTATATAAATTATTAGATAGCTCTTCATTATTTTTACTTTACTTTCAATTTTTTATTAACTGATTTAAATTAGAAAGTCACTAAAATTTTTTTATTGTTTTTTATTATGACTATTTAATTACTGTATTTCTGTGGCTCCTTAGCCCACATTTCTGTCCTTCTGTATTATTCTAAAAAGGCCCGTCCCAGAATTTTTTTTTTTTTTGTTTATTTAGAAATATAATGATCTTCACGTGGACAATAATTATTGTGATATACATTGTAAACACATTCACACCATATATACAGAGAAAATGAAATTAACAAAAGTAAAATAATAACTAAATAATAATCAAAAACTACGTACAATAAAAAATAAAATAACCTAAAGACAAGTAAATAAGAAACATGAAAACACAGTCATACCTTTATACAATCAGACAGGGAACCCCAAACCAGGCTTCTCCCTCCAACTATAGAAGAAAAAGCAGGACTCCAAAAGATCCCTGCGCTACTCTCTCAACCGCGTCACTGGTGCTAAAGCCAGTGGAGTTTGAGCAAGAGCGCTTTAAGTCCCAGAATAAATAAATAAAGGATTATTGTTATTATTATATGTATATATGTATGTATATAAGGTTGATACGATGCGAGAAGATAGGATACAAAGTCCAAATATGCCCCTCTTTCCTTCAGATCCAGTCTAGGCATTTCGTACCTGCTACTATCATCATGGCATAATTGTATAAAAATAAATTGATGAAGCTCATACTCTATCAATTATTTCATAAAAGAAATGTCGATCACGTAGCGCTCTAAAAAAAGATCAATGAGAAAGTGGGTTATTTTTAGAACGTTAATATTTCATGGAAACTACCGTTCACGAGAATCCATGAATCGATAAACAGATTATAATTTTCAAATCAATGATGAATAAACGAAAAATGGATGAAATTCCCCCTGCAAAGCACTCCTCCTCATCACAAAGCGACCCTTTGGCAAGGTTCTCTTGAAAAGTTTTCTTCCTCCTCGCAGAAGCAATCTACTGCTCCAATAGAAAAAGTTTCTGTACTGAGTAACTACTGCTTCGAAAATTAACAAAGTTAGTTTTCACTCGGTCTAATTCCGGAAGAGAGAGAGACCTAACATACGTGGCATTGAAGTGGTCCGAAAAAGTCATGACTGATGGAGTATACCATCTACATTACATATGGACGTTTTTAAAATCATTATTTCCAACCATTTTTAATATTCAAATTAATCAATCTTTGTTCCTTCGTAAGTTTATTTCATAAATTATATTGTTGTACTGAATACTTAATAGTTGACCATTGCATTATTAAGGAAGAAGATGGTCTTAAATGGAAGGTTGGCGGTCATAAATAGGCTAAATAGTGGCAAAACTATTTTATTAAAAGCTAACTATATTCACAATTGCATATATTTTATTATATATTATACTACATCAATTGTTACCATCTATTTATTTCAGTTTAGGATGTTGTTACTTAGCTTACTCTATATATATTTTAATGTACTAACTCTTTATAATTTTAATAAGTTTATTCATATTGCTTTATATTTTTTTGTCTAAATATTATGTAACTTCCACAATTCTCTATATCTTTTTGTATCTTGTCCGTTCTAGCTCCATCGAAGCGTTGGTTTTTAATAAAATAGTTTTGCCACTATTTAGTCTATTTATGACCGCCCCCCCCCCTCCGAACCATCTCCTTCATTTATATTATTTCATTATGAAACAAACTGCTGTTTTATTTTTGATTATTTTATTCAAACCTATTTTAAGTATGAAATATTGGTCCTAAAATAAAATTGAAAATAAACAAGTGGTCGGGTGGTCGAAAAAGCTCAATACGAACGTAAATACAGGAAATGTCGAAATTATTTTGATCCCTTTAGAATTGATTTGCAATAAACACAGTAATAACATATTTTTTTCTCCCCCTTATGAACCAGCTTCAGCCGTTTGGGACTGCTTCATCTTTGCAAAACACGTGTTTTTTTTGTTTTTGTTTTTTAAATTTATTTAACAATATCACAAAAACCATCAATGCTATAAAAAAAACAATAAAAAGCAATTATCATTGTTTTGTTGATGTTTCGGAGAATTTCGCCCATTTTCAGAATAACTTCCTTTTTTACAGTTCCGATAGAACTTTTTTTGACAAAAATAAGGTTTATAAAATGAAAGTTGTAAGAAAACTTATTTGTGAAATTCCCAAAAATTCTGGGTTTATTATGAAAAATCAACTTTTATATTTTTAATTAATTAGGCTTAGATTGCACCTATAATTTACCTCAAACGAATTGTCCCATACCCATATTAAGAAATTAATACACAGTTGCCATTTTTTTTTTCAATTCTATTCTTGGAAAATTGAATTTCTTAAGTAGTACTTTTAAATAAAATTTTAAAATAAAACCCTATCAAACCCTTTAGGTAAAAATTCTCATAAAAAATAAGTTATGAAATAACAGAAAAACAATAAAAAATAAACAGCCATACTGGAAACGATTATAAATAAAAGTTAACTTAACTTTTCAAGTTCTGTTTATTAGAAGTTTAGTTGTTTCCTTTTTTCTACTTTTTATCAAATTATGTTTCCATTTATTTACTCCGGTAAAAATATCTTTCGTTACTTACTTTTTCATTACTATTTGATTTTATGGTATATTTTCACAAATTAACTCCTACCGCTAAGAACCTATAGGATAGATTTTATATTAGATTACTTTAAAATGACAAAATAAAAACCCAAAAGTATTATTATATAATAAATAAAACTTCTTTATGTTAAAAAGATTTTTTGTTCTTTAAATATAATTGTGGAGGTATTGTAGTCCTTTTAAAAACTTTATTTATTGTTTATTAAATATAACAGTTAAACGATGATTCTACTAAGAATGAATAACCGAAATAATATTGTTTATAATTAATTTTAGACTTGGCACGGTTTAAAATTCACTAAATTTTATAAACAAATTAAATCGTCTATGTAATATGACTATTGTGGAATTTCTGAATGAGGGCTTTATTTTTCGTTCGCCTTCAAGTCGACACATAACCTCCTCTGATTAATTTTTTTATACATTTTTTATGTATTTTAACCCATGCCAACTTAGATATCAGATATAAAATAGAAATTAAATTACAGCCATTAATGTATATAAAACATAATATAATGCATAAACAAAAGAATATATTAACAAGATTATATATATCTTGTAAGTGAATAAATAATTTATTGATTAGTGTGGAAGGGTTGGATACTGCTTATTTGTAAGTGAATTATAATTTTGTCAAATTATAGAAAACTGAGGTTCAGGTGTTCATTTTTCGAAAAGAAAATATATGAGACTTACGTGCATTAACTGCAAGCAAGGAAGACAGAGAAAAGTTAAAAACAGATTTTTCGTCCACAGGTCTCTTCAAGCAAGGAGACATCATAGTTAAAGATAATTAAGATAAAAAGAATTTGTATGATTTATTCAGTATCTTTCTAGTTGTTTCTTTTTATATTTTCTCTAAAAAAAAAATAAACTATTACTTATAGTTAAAATTAATTAAGATAGTTATCTATAATTTTTTTTTTACTTGAATTATAACAATCAATATATGATGTATATGGCTAAACGTACCCATTGCTGTAAAGGAAGAGATGGCCGAGCACGTTGTTGCGTGGGTTCCAGAGTGCCCGGTTTTGAACGTTGTAGGTCCGATTCCCATCTGCGTCGGTTACTTTTCATTTTTCGGTGGTCCCTTCTCACTATGATAAGCAAGCGGCGGCAACCTCAAGATAGTCGTGAGGGATGGCCGAGCGGGCTAACGCGCGTGCACAGCGCCGTGCGTTGTCCGACAACCTGATAACCCAAGTTTTGAGACAAACAAATAATTACCGGGTGCCCGGTGGGATTTTTAACTCTGTATAATCCCTCGCACTCTTCCCCGGCCCGAGAAAAAACCCGTGTATCGAAAAGGCAAGGAAGGGGGGAAAAAATTGGCCAGCTTGCTGACCCCCCCCCCCCTCCCCTCCTCTACCAGTAACAGTACTAAAAACATGCTGTAAGTTGAAGAGCTTAAAAGCAATAAAAATTACTATATATAGTAAATAAGCAGAATTGTTCAAGAGTTTAAGGATACGTGTTTAGTCTATATGTGTGGGTGCCGTTTTAGTGATTCCATGTTCTTGTTATACATATATATATATATATATATATTTATATATATATATATATATATATATATATATATATATTATATAAATGTTTAAAAAATGAAAAAAAAAAAAAAGAATAAGAAGCCTGAACAATGAAAGGAAAAAAAAAAAGTTTATTTATTGTCCTACAGATTAACATTTATTTATTGTGTGTATAGCAACCCACACAAGCAAGCTTTTATATTTTATATGAAAATAAAGTATTTCTCTCTCTGGATCATGGAGTTTTCAGCTCACACCAGTGGAGCTCAAGAAAATCTTTGTGTGTAACTTACAACTTCTATTTATATAAATTATAGCCTTGGCGCTTATTATCTTTTTTCTTATAAATAAAAGCCTTTAACCTATTATTACTACTAATGAGGTCCTATTGAGGAACAGAATATCAGTTTCCTTCCACTTTCGCGAAATGAGGAAGGACTCGAGATGGTAAAATTTGTAAAATTAAAAGAAATATTGATTGAATGATGAGATCTGGGAGTTGTTTCCAACTGTGAAAGAAAGATGATGGAGAGGAAAGAAGGCGACTTCTGTTCTGACTATTCCATGAAAATTCTAGCCCTAATCTGGAGCTCTCATCAATATTTCCAGGCGCCTCCGGTTCCTTTCTCCAGCATCATCACTAAGATCGTTACATTCTCCTCTGTTCCGATGCTTGTTAAGCCGCCTAAGCCGTTTGCGAAGGCTTGCTATATTTATAGCAAAGTACCTTCCATTTTTACTATCGATTTCACTTTTATAACTAGAACGTATTTATGACAAAAATTATATTCAAATTATAAATCAGAGTTTAAAATTGCTTTTTTAGTGTTCAGTGTTTATTATAAATTTAAATAATACGTATTATAGAAAACTAACATATAATTGGGTACTTTCATGAAACAAAAACACGCATATATGAATGAATGAATGAATGAATTTTTATCGAGTATTTATACAATAACATAGAATAAATGTATCCAAGCTCAATAAAAATATTTACGGCTTGGTTCTTAAAACCGTCAGCCGGAGGCTGGCCTTGGCAAAATAAGTATTATTAAAACAATAATATAAACTAAAACCTACTATGTTGATGTTAATAAATATAATGTTAATGCTAACAAATACAGAAATAAAATGTATCAAATCCTAATATCACAAATATAAATACATAATTATACAAATACATACACATTTTTAATATAGATATTTTAATATAATTACATAAATAATTTTTTCGGCTTAAACACTATTCATCTAATAATTAAATTCTTGCCATAAGGCATATCTGTATTGCCAGGCTACTTTACAATAATTGGATAGACTTACCCATTTTTTTCCGCTTTAATGTGCAATTATTTCCCCAAATGTCAGGCTCATGTCATCTTTTCCAAAATATTTTCTCCTAAGTTCAGCCAGAACAGGACATACACCAAGGAAATGCAAGATATTTTCTATTTCATTCATATTGTACAATGAACATAATTTATTATTTGTTTTATATTTGAGTTCTACCAATGGGTAGTTTCTCTTCATGTTGTACATGTCATGTTACCAATGTCACATTTACTTGTTGTATTTTCTATGTAATACAGTTGTAAATTTCATTAATATAAAAAAAAATAAAAAAATTGTTTTATAATACACTCTAAAGTTTGTAACTAATATATACAAAAACTTAAATCATGATATATCAAGGAACAATCATTTCAATAAGAAGTATAATGAAACGATAATAAAATGTATATTTAAGGCAAGAGCAAAATTAAATACGCACATATTTGAGCACCAATAGAACTCAAGTTATAAAAAACCTATATAAGATTGATATTGTACTTACTTTAAATAATAAAAAAAGGTTCTTATTTATACAAAAAACCTGAAATGACAGTGCCTCTCGTAGGTGTGGAGGGTAATGGGATAATGGATTTAGACCACTGTAGCATGACATACAAGGCTGCCTAACATGATACTCTTAAACCACTCTCGACTGTAACTTATAAAAGTTAATCAAATAAATTTTAAACTAAATATTTTTATTCAGAAACGAAATGGGGTTCGTGAAAAGATATGTCTTGGATGGAAGTTTTAAAAACCTAGGACTCCATCTCGACAAACGTCTAACTTGGAATCCTCATACCAGACTGAAACGACATGAAACAGCTCGACGTTTCCGACTACTTCAACACTTACCAGACAAACGCTATAACCTTCCAATTAATTATAAAAGACTCATTTACATGATTATAATAAGGCCTATTTGGACATACGGAGTTGAACTATGGGGTTCCACCATACCTTCAAATTCCTCTCGTTTCCAATCCTCACAATCCAAAATCCTCAATGCTCCTTACTTTGTTACAAATAAAATCATCAATAATGACCTTAATGTTCCTTATGTATCAGATTTGGGCTAATCCAGATATCTATCCTTCCATAATAAACTTCATAACCATCCCAACTCTCTTGTTCCTAACCTTGCTTCCTATTCAATTCCTGATAACCCTCCGAGGCGTCTGAAAAGAGGATGGCTACGTGATCTCCTAATATAGACAGACATATTATTAGAGTGCTACCAATAGGTAGTTTCTCAACATGTGTTTCATGTCATTATATCCATGTGCGAATTTACTATATGTATTTTTTGTATACAGTTGTAAATATAAATAAAAAATATAATATAAATAAATAAAAAAAAAAGTTTTAAAGCTAGAAACAGTAATCTAAGCTAAATAGTATTAGATAATCTGTGTCTCTACTCTCGTAACGTAGCTTAGTCCCCAATACTTTTCTTCTGCGCAAATTATTTTTGCAAATATACATTTAAAAAATTAGGAAATTTGAGCGTTTTATTGTTATAATTTAATCTTCATTTACGAATAAAAATTGAAATTCATGCCAGTACTCAATTAGTAATTAAATAAATTTATTTAATAAATATTATGAATAAATTCATTTACCATATATCAATTTGATATTGAACTCAGTAAAAATACCAATTTTGCGATATGCTCACGATTACCGTTAACCATAAGGATTTATTTTTATACTGTCTGACGAAAAATCAGAATTTTAGCTTACACACTCTTATTATGTAATTAACTACACGAAAACCAAGATAATTCAACTTTAATACCCTTAATTTACACTTTTATCACGCTAAGCCACACTTATATTTTTCCGACTGAATTGCTTTATTTATTTTTCTCCTTTTTAATAGTGAAGCCGTCATAGTCATTGAGTTGACTATTAATTAGATTGAAAAATGATAAATAAAAACTATGTAGTGCTGCTCTTCACACAATTTTCACTAACCACCTAATTTTCAAATTAAATTAATATCAAATAAGTTAATAAACCTTATATGTTTGATTATCGTGTTTCTAAAATATTTAGCTTTCTATCACTATATACCTATATTACTACTCATATTTTCATAAATTTGTTTTAAAACTTTTCTCCTCACTCTTTTAGTTAATTTTCAAACTCTTCCATATTTTATATTTATCCGTTTATAATACTGATGACGATGAGAAAGGGTTAATTGTTTTAAATTAACGAGGCTAAAAGTACTTTAGAGGGGACCATTTTAAAAATGCTGCATTTAATCCCTGTCAGACTATTTCAATGAGGAAAATATCTACCTCATATTAAAGCCCACTTAATTTTACATTAATATGAGTGTGCTCAAAATCGTTAAAACCATTTTTGAAAAAAAAAAAACGTAAATCATATCACATTAAACGGAACGTATGTTGTTGTAACATCCCTGTCATATACATATATGTGTGTATATATTGCGAATTGAAGAAGACTTTACCGTAAGCAGTAACTTTGGGACAGCGAGTAACATTTAGTTTGTACTGATTCCGTGGTGGATACACTGGGTTGATTCAGTCAGCATGGATAGCGCATATACCCCGTCACTACTTTTCCTCATACTGCTCTTGAGGCACAAGCGAAAGTTTCATGAAAACAAGAATTTTGAAAGAAGCAATAGAAATAAATAAAACCTAACTGCACAACGAGTGTAGTGAACAAGGGATCTCAAACTGCCAAAAGGTATACCTAGCACGTTTTTGCAGACAGAACCAACACCGTGCATCCACCACGGAATCACCACAAACTAAACTTTACCCGCTGTCCAAAGTTACGCACCCAGTCACAAAGTTACACCATTTTACGGTATATTTAGTGCACATAAATAAATTATACTAGCATTACTTTTCAACATAATCCCTTCCTACATCTATGCATTTAATCCATTTTCTAACGAACATTTGTATTCCTTCCTGGGAGAAGGTTTTCGGAAAAAAAATTCCTGCAAACCTTTGCACCGCTTCAATGGCCTCTTCATCAGTCGATAATGATTTACAAGCAACTTCTCTATTAATGGACCAAAAAGATGAAAATCGCTTGGAGCCAATTCTGAACTCTATGACGGGTGGTCCAGCAGCTGAAAAACGAGATTATTAAGTCACGGGACTGGTTTTTTATGTCGTATGAGGAAGAGCATAGTCCTAATGAAAATCATACATTTTCAAAGTTTAACGCATGTTTTGGATTTCATTTTTTATTTTAAAAAACAGTCGACCATAGTAGCGGTCTTTATTTATTGTTTGGCGTTTAGGTTTGAAGTTAAAAAAAAATTGGACATTTCATATCCCAGTATATCAAAATTCCTGCAAGCAACACAGCAGAGTTTTGACATTTTTTTTCTGTGGCAGATGGAGGATGTTTCCACACCCAAATTTGTCGCTTACTCCCTGGAACAATGTCTCAGTTATCATTCGTTTAAGAAATGAGCCTTTTTCTTCTTTGTATCGTTCCAAATGCTTCTGGGAAATATTCAAACGATTATCTTTGTGGATGCTGGTTAATTGACGTGAATTCCAGCGAGCACAGACATTTTAAAATTGAATTGAGGAAACATATAGTTACACATTTTTCCTTGGTTTTATCAGACAAAGGAGAACACATTTTTAACAGACTTTTAAACAAAATCTACGAGTAGCTAATTAAACAACATTTTCAATAATCAGCTGATAGATGTTATTAGTTATAACAGAATAATCAGTTCTGCCATACACGTGATTCGGAGGGAAATCCAAATTTCCCTTTATTTTTTACCTTCTCTCGTTATATCTTCCTCAAATATGTATTTTCAGTCCCAGGATATCATTTAACTTCAGCACAACTGCTCCTGCGTTCGTTAAAACTTTTGTTGTAATTCCGAACAGATCTTCATTCGATGAGATTCCCGAGTTAAGTTTACCTGAAACATTCCTCTTTTTTTCCTGAGGCTATTCTTTACATTAGATTACAAAGAAATGACAAAATGTATGTGAAAATATGTTTTTTATTCTTTTTCCATTACAGACCTTGTGGATCTTTAACCGCCTAAACTAGCCTTCACCACCTCAGCCTATCTTGGCTGTTGCATTCCACTAATCTGCATTCAGCCCTTTAGCATGTTTCTTGATTTACCTATCCAGATGTGGTTTTTTTTTTCAGGGTTTAAGTTTTACGGAAAATTTTTAAAAGGTTCCATTTTAACATTTTCTGTGAACTTTTATGGAAATAGTTATCAAAACATAAGTTCTAGAGAACTTTTTTGTAATAAAGTTCTAGATTTATTGTAAAAGTAATTGGGCTTAGATTAGAGTTATAATTTGTCTTAAATGAATTACAAATTATTCTAATTAGTCTTTTGTTTGAGCTGCTAAGAATCACAGGCGGATCTACGGGGGAAGGGGCGATTTTCGGGCTGGAGCCATCCCCAAAATGGTAAAATACAACCATATTTTACAGAAACAAATATTTAAAACTATCCCTTAAAGTATTCTTGTTCGTGTAATTACGTTTAATAGGACTTCAAGAACCACTTAAACACCATTTCATATAAGTAATTAATTTTTTTTTTAAATTAATTATCGTTATATGTATATGAAAAAAAGAAACCTTCGGGCTGAAGCCCCCTCCATACAAAAATTAAATCCTGGATCAGCTAGTGCTAAGAATAAAAGTTATTTTTCAGATAAATTAAGTTTTTAAAGTGTTTTTTTTTTTACATTAAAATTTCTGTGAAACCTTTACTTGAAAAGTTCAAGTTCCGAAATAACTGGAAAAAAGATTTCAGTTACATTGAAAATAACTAAAAATACAAGTTAAAATTTCAGTGCAAGTTTTTTTTTTGTTGTTTTTTTTTTGCCTTTCACGTGGTCATTCGTTGTTGTATAGAGGCTTCCTAATGGATTTCTCCAAGCTACATGTCCCGCCCACCTTAATCTTCTTGTCTTCATACCATGAGATATTAATTGATCAGTTTCAGTGAGCAGTTCTTTATTATTGGTCATTTTCCATAAGTACATTGATCCCAAATCGCTCCGGTCATGTTCTGAAGCTCTAAACTTTTTCTAATCACATTTTTAGGGTGCTAATCTCGTAGTCGTATATAAGCGAAGGCTTTATCATAGCATTTGGTACTCTAAATTTGTGATTTCTGGAGAATTTCCTGGATTTTAACACCTTTTAAGAGAGAAGAAACCTCTGTTTACGCATGTTAGACTCTCTTTAACATTTGCACTTAGCATTTGACGAGTACAGGCTTAGTTTATATTATTAATATGTATTATACAATAATATATTGTTGTAGTTAGTATTAGTAATTTATAGCCTAAACTAAAACATCTTCACGCACAATCGTATACACGAAAGTGGTAAATCATTATGAGATCTATCGATTAAAACTTGAATGGACGTCATCACTTCACCGCATTACAGAACCCGTAAATAATAAAACGTGGAGTGAAACGTGCTATAAATGGCACCGTGCCCCCCCCCCCTTCCACTCAATAACCATTCAACGTAATAAATCCTTTGATCCTTTTCCTCCTATCGAGAGATGTACTTGAATTTCGGACGATTGCAATACCAAACTACCTCTAATTTGTTCTCCTCGGATTTTCTGGATTCAATATCATTGAAGCAAATCCAAATTGGAACTTGATGATTCAATGACATAAAAATATTTTATATTTCATTATACTTTTTTTAAGAATTGAAATTAAGATTAGTAGCTGTATCATATTGGAGTTAATTGTAGTTTTTTTAGAGTATTTTTTTTTTTAATTATTGCGGGAAGTTAGTCGACTGTTCTACATATTATAGGTGATGAATAGTCAGGACGCAGTCATTTTTAAGGTTTTTTATTAGTGCCGACGTTTCAACCCAAGCGTGTGGGTCATCACCAGGGCGTGCTTCGAGCACTGAAGGTATTCAACTATTGGACTATTCCAGTCACTGAATGTTTGAAAAGGGGGTTTAGAAGGAAATGTGCGGCGACACAATTTCTGACTATGGGACATTGTTTGGACCAGTAAGGAGGTAAACATACTAAAAGTTCCCACTCCTAGGTGGTGAGCCAGATGTTGGGGGGGGGGAGACAGAGGGCGCCTAGTAGGTCATTTTATTCGGATTTTCGCTAACATCAGGAAAACTATCCATCGCATCGACAAATATGTTTTATAAACAAAATCAAAGCTGATAAAATTTGCAATGCGATTGGTCATATACCTTTTTTCGCTGTCTCTCTTGGTTTCCGAGATATCCTTCCTCGACTATGGCTAATATTGGAAACAATATTTTTGACTCGTGTTTATTGCTGTTTTTCAGATTTTCGCTTATATCAGGAAAACTATCTATTGCATCTACAAAGACCTTTCATACAAAATTAAAGCAGATAAAATCTTCAATATAATTGATTATATACCTTTTTTTTCGCTATCTCGCTTGCTTTCCGAGATATCCGTCCTCAACTATCGCTAATGTGAAAAAAAATTTGTTACTTCTTGTTTTTTATTGTATTTGACTAGCTAACTCTTGATTACTTCTTTCTACGATTAAGTTAATCGTAAGGTAAGATAAAAACATGAGGTAAACATTTTTTTTTTCCACATTAGCGATAGTTAAGGGCGGATACCTCGGTGACGTAGCGAGATAGCGAAAAAAGATAAGTGATCAATCATATTTTAAATTTCATCAGTTATAATTTTGTAAAGAACGTCTTTGTCGATGTGATGGATAGTTTACCTGAAATAAACGAAAACCCCAAAAAAGTTACCTTCAAGGCGCCGCTCCTCCCCACATCTGGCTCACCACCTAGGAGTGGGGACTTTTAGTATTTGTACCTGCTTAATAGTCCGAAAAATGTCCTAAAGTCAAAAGTTGTGTCCCCGCCATTTCCTTCTATAATCATTCATTGACTGGACTATACCTATTTTTTTTTTTTATTGGTTTTACACACCATGAATATTTTTGACCGCCAGACCAGCTTTCTTCATATCTGCCTATCTTGGCCTATTGCTTTTTAGTTTACTGAATACAGCTCTACAACTTCATAGTTAATTTTATCTATCTATCTGGTTTTTGGCCTTCCACATCCATATCGCTTCGGTTATGTGAAGGACTTTCCTCTCTAACCTTTCAAGAAAGCTGATCAGAGTCTAGGTCTCGCAACTGTATAGCAGAAATTGTTGTTTTGTCACTTTATTGTAAACACCTAATTTGAGATTTCTAGAGATGTTTAGAGATTTCGGTATCCTTGAGAGACAAGAGGAAGCTATGTTTGCACTTGTGGAAGGGAGATATTTTGAATCTATCTACTTTCGAAAACTATTGTCCATCCCCGTATTTCTTGTTGTTGGAATGGATATTTCGGCTTACTATCATATATTTTGAAGAGAAGGATGTTTGGGGAGATCAGTCAAATTAAAATTATAAAAAATAAATGATTTTATTTATTTTTACATTCGCCGACGTTTCGGCCCGAAGTTCAGGTCGTCATCAGGGCTAGTAAAAAAGAACAGCAAACCCATTTCTCCTTTTTCCCAGCCCTGATAAAGGTCTGAACTCTGGGCCGAAACGTCGGCGAATATAAAATAAATAAAATAATTTATTTTTTACCATTTTAATTTGACTGATCACCCCAAACATCCTTCTCTTCAATTATTCACTACAGTCAACCATAAACCCAAAATTATCATATATATTATTTTCTCTTCATTTACTTGTTGCCCTTAGAGCATTGGAGAAGTTAGGCACTTTCTGCCCCCTCAATATTTTTCGTAGAGAGGCCAGGTTCCTCTCCACGATTTAGCTGTCCTTTAATTAAAATAATTAATAAATTTAACTCTAAAATAATTAACTCTTTTACATATGCCATTTCCCCGTGCCTCTCTCTTCCTTATCCTGTTATACTAGCCTTTAGTGATGACCTTAGGGCAGGGATGGTTAGTAATGGTAGGAGGCCAGCACTCTTAAAAAACACTAAAACAATACAAAGCGTATGAGAATAACCAATTTTAGCTTTAAAAAAAAAAACAAATAAAATAAAAAAAATTAAAAAATTAAATTAAACAGGTTAAGAAATAAATTTATTTTTATGGGGGGGGGATGACGCCATTGCTCGGGGGCGTCAAACGGCTTAGACCGCACTGCTAACCTTGCCTCCCCCCACCCCTCCTCCCAATACTTCTCTATTGCCGGCGCCTATGCTTTCAATGTCGTCTTGATTGTTTCCAGGGACAGCTATCATCCGCATATCCTAGGATTTTATGATTTATTCCACCGTGCTCCCTCCATTTTCACGCGATGTAGTTCATATCATCTATTATAACTTTTTAAGTTGAGTCCCTCTCCTTTCCGCGACCCTTTTCAAACTTGAAGAATTCAAGTACTTCTTCGTGTATTAGGACTCCACATTTTGGGTCGTTTGTCAAAGATTAATGAATGAATCTTAAAAAAAAAATAATAAATCAAAAATATGGAATAAATAAAATCTTAAAAATAAATAAAATATCAGATTAAAATAATTAATAAATAAAATATAATAATAGATTTAAAAAATCTGGTGCGCATTTTTAAATTTCGTTTTTAACCTAGGTAATGCTTAAAGCTTACAGTTAACAAATCATTATTACCATTAAAATAAAAAAAATCCTTTTTATTATATCAACGGTTAGTTATGGATTATACGTTCCTTTGATTATTCTATTAGTTATTAAACTGTCATTTTCCATGGCAAAGTTTACTAAAATGGAATTGCGAGATTTGCATGGCCTGCCACAGATAAGTCAAAAGTTGTCACACTAATTGGAAGTGCGTACTGTTGGGATATCACAAAGAGAAATTTCATCAATATTTTCATTAATTTAATTTTCTAAAAGTTTGCATGATGATGTTTCAGAATAAACGGACGATAGATAACTAATTCTTTAAATATAATGTAAGATCTAGAGTTATTTAACTATGGTAAATGTATTTAAGGTTATATATCCATGAAATATTTTTATTTTCAATTTTTCTTTAAAACAACTACAATGAAATAGTAATTTAAACAAAGAGGCTTTCAGATGGATCACTCCGCGCTACCTGCCCCGCCCATCTTAACCTCCTTGCTTTCATACCATGAGGTATTGATTGACCATTTTCTGTAAGCAGCTATTTATTAGTTTGTCTCCTCCATGCGACAGTATTCTGATCATATATTGCTCCGGTTATCTAGTTGAGGATTTTTCTCTCAAATCTTTTAATACTTTTTTCTAGGATGCCGGTTAGGGTGCAGATCTTGCAGCCGTATATGAGAACTGGCTTTACAATAGCATTGTACACCTTTAATTTGAGATTTTCGGGATTTCAATACCTTTGAAAGAGAGAAGATAGATCTGTTTATGCTTGTGACACGCAGGTCTATTTTTTAACTTTTTTTTTTTCTTTTTTTAATCTTATTTTATTGATAAAAAATACATTTTGCCTCAATCAAGGGCATTGAGTATTTGAGATGTGAGAAACTCATTCGTATAGAATTACAAATATAGTAGAAATTATAACAAAAATAAGAGAAAGAAAGTTTAGTTGAACAGGTGAAATAAAATATGATACAACACAAAGAAAAAAAATTAAAAAAAAAAACATTCATGCTTATTTACAATATTTACAGTCAGCCAAGAGAGCTCCAAGTCGGGCCCCTTCCCTCACTTGTGGAAGATAAGCCAAGACTCTAAGAGATCCCAGCGGTTCTCTCTCAGCCGCATCACGAGATGGGGATCCAGTGGAGAAAGCCACTGCTATGTTTTGGGGTGTTTAATTTTATTCGGGATGCCACTGGATAATTATTGATGATAATTACCCAGACATGTTTAATAAAAATTAGTAAAATAAATTTGGATCTATAATATATTGATTGGTCCAGAGTTAATTAATTGGATTTCTTTTCTCAAAGGGTGGTTTGTGTTTATCATGCTTTCTAATTACACACATTACATGTGTTTACTTTACTATGCCAATCCCTTCCAAGGCTGTCAGGGATATTGTCATAATAATTCTGCTTAAAGAGCTGGTAATAATTTATTGCTGTGGACTGTAAAATTAGAGGAGTTAATGGATTAAAGAAGTGAATATTTAAAATTGATTGCTGTATTTTATTACATGTAATTTTATACGGAGGTTAAATATAGGTGGGTTAGGATAGTTGCATTTTCTCTTTTCTTCTAGTTGCCAGTCTTCTTGTTCATCTTCTCTCTCTTCCTTTCTTGGCCCCTTGCCGGCAGCTGTAGTTTTTTACTCCATGTTTAGTGAATCAGTGGAATCACAAAATTTTTCAACTGGCCAGTCTAGTCAATCTCTCACGGTACGTGAGCGTCTACGCTTCAACAATGGCGGCGTCACAATAACAACTGCCGTGTATATGCAGTATGTTCGAGATAACAGCTGTGTTGTGGTTTCTTGATTAAATTCAAATTAAATTTAAATATGAATTTTGATGTGTTCCCTAAACAACATGTGATCATCATGATATAAATAGGTGGCAGAATTAAAATAACTTTTACTAAAAAACTTAATTTATTTCTATGTTTAATAAAGAATATATACAAATTATATTTACAAGAATTACAAATTATAGTTACGAAAATCAATGAATTCAATAATTAACTGTGAAAGTATGATTTCAGATTTACTGTTTTGAGAGTTGTATTGCCATGCAATATTCTAGCATTGGTAATATTATTGTTGGGAATAACACTTATCTCTTGTATATGAAGTGGTGTGGTTGGTAGATTTCATTGCTGCATCCCCTGATCCGAGGTCATCTTTTCAAGGCCAGGTCCAAAAACTTCTCCAAGACGCCCACCTGTGTGGTCTATGTAGGGCCAAGGCTTCAGTCCCCAAGCCGGAATAAACCACCTGTCCTATCCTCCAGGCCGAAAATCCACGTAAGACCTCTCCTCAGGGCCGGATCTCCACATAAGACCTCTTTTCTTCCTTCTCGGCGTATTATATACAAATATTCAGGGTGGAGCAAGGATGGTTCTCATTGGTTCTTAACTTTACCCTATTACACCACAATAACTGGCAACACCCTAAAAGGAACCAGTTATTTAGCCCGTTACTAGTTTTTACTCTAAGCCTCCCCAGGAGTCCAGGTACAAGTGGTCAGTCCTTGCAGTTCCAGGTACCTGATCTGCCCCTCGACGCCTTTTTTGATGTCAGAAGTCGGTTTCGTTCAGCTTTGTTTTCTAAACCTCATGATAATTTTAAAACCTCATTTGCTATACATTCATATTATGCTATACATTTCAATACATAGCACCACATACACTCATACTTGATAAAAATTAAAAATATAGTAATTATTCGATCATGGATCTTAACCTGCATCATGGACAAAACAGTGCAGTCATTTTAGCTGAAAACGCGAGTACTTTTACATAACTGAATAGAAAATCACATAATTTCTTTGCTCAACTTGAAGTGAATCTCAAGCCTTATAAAGTTCATTTAAATTAATATGGACTTAAAGCTTATTATTTGAGAATGGTTTTCTAAAAGTGGGGTGTCTGTAGTATAGTTTGATAAAGATAAAAAAAAATTCTCAAATAATTTATGAATTCGTTTAAACAGAACTTAGCTTAGTTTAGCCGCTCAGATGTCCTCTTTAAATTGTTTTAGTTATGACAAAGTCTATTTAGATCTGATTTAAACTGTGAAGTAATTGTTAATTACTTGAATTAAATGTTTATCCTATTCAACAAAAAACACAACTCTTAAAAAAACAAAAAAACTAGGATTACATACTATCCTGCTGAAAATTGGCGCATTGTTTATATGAATTTTTTGGTAGGTCTCTAGGTCTGCCATCACTCCGATAAAGGTTTCGCTCTACACGACACTCGGTATATAAATATATATATATATATATATATATATATATATATATATATATATATATATATATTATTACAATGAAAACGGTGTAAAACCTTATTTTAAGATTTTGTACATATATGATATTTATGAAAATGTAACGATGGTAATATGATTATTAGCGGTACGATATTTGGTTGGGATGTGCCGATGGGGGATGGATAAGAATGTGGTTGGGTTCGATCGAGGAGGCACGTGGGCCGGGGAGAAGTGGGTCCCTAATCCCTCCAATAGCTTAGCAGCGGTAGCAGCCAGGGCCTTGCAATTATACCCCCCCCCCCCCTCACCACTCAGTACTTCCTCTCTTCCTTTATTTTTCTCTATGAATCTAGCCCCATAGTTCCACTGTCCGGTGGCCTAGCCTAAGTTTCTATGTGTTTCCGATATAAGTGTTTCCTTGTACACCTCTCTTCCTCTCTTTTTAAAAAATACCAACTTTATTCCGACACCTTGACAATTAACCTCGATTTTTTTCAAATCTCCTCTTAAACATACTTAATAGAGGACAATTATTCAGGAAAATCGTTTTTAAGAAGTAGGGTAAGAGCACCGGTGATGGATATAGCAAAGGGAATTGTATTTTTTGGCTTATACCGCCGTAATTATTGTAGTTGTAAACTTCTCCGTTAGGCATTTAGAATTTCTAGAGTCTCCTGTTTCTATTTAACACTTTAATATTTAAAAGATATTCAGTTATGCAGGTATAATCTCCATTAAAAAAAAATTTTTTTGCACTAATGCTGGACACACCGAAATTCAATTGTTCTAGTAATGGACAGACGGTTGATAGCAGTAATGGACACTACCGGATCCAGGATTTAATTTTTTTTTTGGGGGGGGGCGTCAGCCGGAAAGATTTTTTTTCATATAAGTATAAAAATGATTATTTAAAAAAAAAAAAGAATTTAACTACCTATATGAAATTATGTTTAAGTGGTCCTTGAAGTCCTATTAAATGTAATTAAACGAACAAGAATACTTTAAGAGATAGTTTTAATATTTTTTTCTGTAAAACATGGTTATATTTTACCATTTTTGGGGGGGGGGGAGACTTCAGTCACTTTTTTAGTTGTGTAAGTGTACATATATATGTAATATATAGTAAGTAAGAGTAAGTATTGCGATCGTGAAAATTTTCGAATCTCGGTTTTCAACGGAAATACATGTTTTGAAGTCTCCTGAGTCCAAATAACCAAGTGTCGCAAAATGGCCACTGTGTGTGTGGGTGTGTGTTAACAGTCTATCTCATAAATGAAAAGTAGTACGAAACTGATATTAAGTATTTAAGGTTTGTATATGAGCCGGATGTGACATTAACTTTTTCGTTAAAATCGGCTAAACGGAAGTGCCACTTTATATGAACGCTGAAACAAATTTTTACAATTTTCTCAAAAACGGCTCTAACGATTTTGATTAAAATCAGTGTATCATTGTATAATTAAGTGGTCTTTAATATCATTTAGGTCTTATCCTCGTTGATGTCACTTTACAGGGCTTAAATGCCCAATGTTCATATATGTCTTCCTCTAAAGTCCCTTTAATGTGGTTTATTTTAAAAAGTTAATCATTTCGCATTATTCAGAGTTACAAAATAATGCTACATATAACTTTTGAAAGAATATGATAAGTTAATAAAGGAGAAAAAAAATAAAAATCCAGAAAAACCTGCGTTGCTATAGACTGTAGCGCCTAAACGAATGTACCAATTTCAATGATACTTCGCTAAAGTCATTTTCTCGACACCCTTTAAATTTATTTATATAACATACTTCAACGAAAAGAAGCTGGAAAAAAAGTTACGAGGGATGGTAAAATTAAATTCCGAATAACTCAATGGTTTTTTAAAAGTTTATGGAACTTCCTAAAAAAACAAAAAAAAAATCGGACAATTAGGAGGAAAGATATGGTCTCTAGTTTTTTTTCCCCTGAAGAGGCGAAAATTTGTATAAATTTAAAATATACTTTTATAATTGTTGAGACTAAAAAAACTTTTTTTCTACAGATATTTAATAAAGTATCTTACCTCAGATCATCTTTCATAAGAAATAAGTACCTAAATTTATACCTTTATTCTCAGTTCTATATTTCAACACTGCAATCATCACCTCCGGAATCAACTTACTCACTGTCTGCATGGATAACTTTTTCAACTAAAAATATCACTAAATTGGCATTACTCAAAAATGTTGAAATTGGAGTTAGTCATTCGGTGGTTTATAAAAGCAAAGGAAGTTGTGTGGTTAATAAAAGCAGATGGAGTGACTAGATTTTTATTGCCTACCGTCGATATATTAAATAGACATTTTGTAATTACAATGGTCTTAATGACTTGCTATCTGTAGGCTTTAACCTTTGCTCCGTTTAAAATGCACTTCAAACAATTTTATAATAGCCCTGCATAGCCAGAAAATATTTTCTATACAAAGTAGAGCGGTAAGTGAAAGTTGTGTGTTGCGCGCACCAGATTTTTTTATATCTAATGTGCGACTTAAAATTATATTAACTTTTATTGTTAATCTGGTTATTCTGGTTTATCAATTATCGGCCCGAGAGAAAATTTAAAAATCTCTTTCTAACACTTTCCTAAAAGAGATGTAAAAACCAAAAACGTATAGGAGTGCTGCATTGTCTGTCGTGTGAAAAACTGAAACTCTTTTAGAGGCAGAGAAGGGAAGTAGGAAAATGCTCCTCACGGTTTTCTTTCTTTCCCAGACTAAAGAAGTCTGGAAGAATAAAACCTTGTCCTTCTAAATCTCCTCTCCCATCCACTTGGTACTTTAATATTCAGGTTCAAAACAAAATATATAAAGTTACTATATAAAATTCTGATTTTAGCGAAATGTTTTAGTGGAATATACAATAGTGGAACGAAAACCACTATTTTGGACGGACAACTTTATTATAGCATTCAAAAGTTCCCCTTCTTGTTTAAAAAAAAAGAAAAATACGAATTTTCGTTGTTCTACGTTTATATCTTGAGGTTCCAAAAGAGGCTAAAAAATACGATTTTTTTTTTAAATGAAAATTTTATCTCCTTTAGTATTACATTTTGTTGGTTAAATATTGTTTTTAATAACTATCAATAGACTCTGCTTTACTTTAAAAACAATAACGTAAAATTTCGGTGCTCTAAATGTACGCTTAGATTTTGTCCAAAATTAAAATAAATGGGGTTTTAACATAAAAATCTATTTCTTTTCTAACGCCTCTTGACTTATTATAATTATTTGCTGTGATCATTAACAATAATTATTTAATTATTTTCCTCATTTTTTTTCTTCTTTTTTTTTAAATCCCGCTAACGGGGTTTAAACTCGTAGCATAGAATGTTTGTAGGTGCCTTAAACTCGCTCGACTATCGGGACCCCTAAATGTTAATTGTGAGTTGAATTAATCTATCACAATTGTTTTTTTTTTTACTTTTTAATTGTTGTTTAAACACATTTCTTAAAAAAATAATATCCAATACTACTTAAAACAAAGAATAATAATGATGATTAGAATACGAATAATATCTTATTGAACTAGGTAAAACTGCTTAAGTATATTTTATTTATTTAATGAAATTTAAAACTGTATAAGTAATACAACTAATAAAAATGCACACATTAGAAATAATGACATGAACAGACTTGAAGAGAAACTGCCCAGTGGTAGCACTCCCTATTATAATTCTAGGTGAAAAGATCACGAAGCCATCTTCTTTTCAGACGCCTAGGGAGATTATCAGGAATCGAGGAAGAAGCATGGCTGGAAACAAGTGGATTCGGATGGGACTGAAGTTTATCAAGAAAGGATAGGTATCTGGCCCGGGCTATTAAATATATAAATTATTTTTAATCTTTTTTTTTTTTTTAATTTATTTATCTCTTTCATTGGCCGTGGAGCGACCTTGGGTCAGGAGCCCCTCCTGGGGCACACCCAGCCTCTATAAAGTGGGTACCCTTAATTAAATAATTGATTAAGGGGGAAAACCTGGCGGTTGAGCGTGATCTCGGTCAAATCACCTCCTTGCACAACCGTTGACCTAGAAACAGTGCTTTCCCTAAATAGTACTGAACCCCAGACCCTTCATGGGTTGTAGTGGTACAGGTTTTTTTTTTTTTTTTTTTTATACAATAGATAATAAAATAAAATAACCTAAAAAATAAGAAAATTAAAACTAAGAAAAAAAATACATGCATATCTATATACAATCAGGCGAGGGAACTCCAGGAGAACCCTGCGCTACTCTCCCAACCGCGTCACTGGTACTAAAGCCAGCGGAGATTGGTCGAGAGCACTTTGTTTTAATAATTAATTATTCATTATGACATTACCTTTGCATTTTTTTCTTTTATCATTATGCATTGGTAACTTTTCATGACAAAATTTGGTTTTTAATCCTTATATAAAATTTCTTTATATAACACTCGAAACAATTGACAAGTTTGCAACAACGACAACTTAAAATCAGGGAAATCCAAAAAGAAGTTGAAGGTTCTATTTCTGGAATTCATTATGTCACCAATTTTTTTTTAAATAACAAATAAACTGGATACTTGAAAAATTCAGGCTGGTCTAAAAAGCATAGCCCTGCTGCAACCGCTAAAAATCTAGCAGAGAGCTGCTCAGGAAATGGCCGATTCTACAAGGACCCAAGTTTCGCACACTTTGATCAGAAGGAAACTCCTATTATTTGGACTATATGGTTATGTTGCCAGAAGAAAACCATTTCTCCAATCTCTAGTGTTGCCCGAAATCGGTCTTGGTCTTGCAAATCGCCGCCTAACTGTTACAAGACCATGACCAAGACTGGCAAAAAAAAAAATATTTTTTGAACTAAAAAGTAAGGCGAAATAGTTACTAATGCTTGATAAGTTAGTTATATGTAAAGAATTGGTATAACCAATATACTTTTGCATTCAACTCTTCTAATCTTTCATTAGGGCTTAGTAAGTTTTCTCCTATATAAAAACTTATAGTACTATAATGATAAGCTAATAGGACACTGCAAGACTGTTGCAAGACTTGCGCAAGATCTAGACCAAGACTGAGTGCACATTTGGGCAAAACTACCCATCTCTTAACAAACGAAAACTACATAATTTTGCGAACAAACACGAAAATGAAGGGGAAAAGAATGGAACGGAGAAAAGAGATGAGTCGAAATTTGAAATGTTTGGTTCAAAAAGAAGGTTAGAATATCTAGAGTGGAATTATTTTATGAATGTTTTCAACCAACAGTAAAACATGAAGGTGGATTTTAATGTTTTTGGGTGTGTTTCTAGATTTGGAGTTGGAGATTTCTTGTGAATAGTTTGAAAAAAAAAATCATACCTACCATGCAATACGATCTAGCCTTAAGCCGATTGGGCAGAACTTTATTTTCAATAAGATAACGATCATAAATATGATATTTTGCCAATTTCTAAAATAAAAATAACATTAAATATTTTAATATATATTATATAGTTCAAAGAATATTAGAAGGATATCACAGAATAAACAAACTGTACTAAAATAAAAACTATGTTGTTCATAAGATAAATAAATAATAAATATCTCCCGATTGGTAAAATAAAAGGAAACAGAGTTATGGTATAATGAATAAAAAAAAAATAGGTGAACAAGAGGTTAGAAGGTCTTTGAAAATTTTATTTGATTTACCATAACGCCACTATGACCTCTGTTTTTTTTACCTGTCACTTTCACGTTCTCTATAAACTTTTTGTCGGGTAAAAATACGTTTTTATCATTCATGAATTATACAGTTTAAATTAGCGTCTTGATATAGAATAACAAAGCATATTATATAAATCATCATGAATATCCAAAAGCAAAACATTTTTAAAGTTAAATATATATCTTTTTGTCACATGTTCTTTCGTATATTATTATATATATATAAAAATTGTCAGTCGTCAAGGTGGGGTTATAGTAGCTTATCAGTAGCGGACATATGATTTAGTTTTGAAAAGGGGATTTTTTTTTTAATATAAAGGTAATTACTTTATTTAAAAAAGCTGTAGATATTCCTTTAAGTGTTATACAAAAAATAAATTAAAGGCATTAATTACACGAGTTATTTTATTTTATTTATAGTATATATTTTTTATTATTATTTCCATTCTTTATTCTCGCTTTGCGGGGTAAGTTTCTGAGGTGGGAGACCAGAAGTCCAGCCACTTCAGATTAATATCTATTACTTTTTAGATATTTAAAAACTTTCGAACAATACGTGCCGTATCCAAGAGAACTGAGTGTTGAGCCTCTTTCAGCACTTCAGGTGTAATTTTAATCCCATCGTGCCTGCCACTGTTGTCTTTGGTATCAATCCATTGGAAGATATTATAATTGGAGTGGTGGTGACGTTCCCCAAATGATATAATTCCTTCAGTTCGATTGCCAGTTCCTGGTATTTTCTCAGTTTTTCTCCAACAGTGGAGCTTATATTATTATCATCGGGGATCCCGACATCAATAAGCTCTGCTCTTTTCTCTCTCATGTCTATCAGAAGGATGTCTGGTTTATTGTGACGCACAGTATGGTCAGTTATTATCGATTCATCCCAATAGAGCTTGAGAGTACCTTTTTGGAGGAGTTTATTTGGGTGGTACTTCTAATATGGAGTTTTGTCATCTAACAAGTTGAACTTCACCGCCAGAGCCTGATGAAAAATTCTAGCCACATTGTTATGCCTCTGGAGATACTCGGTGCCAGCCAACACTCCACACCCACCTGTGACATGTTGGATTGATTCCAGCGTCGCTGAGCATAATCGACATTTATCCGTAGTTATTGCGTCTTTAAGAACATGCCTTCTATATGATCTAGTAGCAATAACTTGGTCTTGGATGGCGAGCAGAAATCCTTCTGTCTCGGAGAATATCTTTCCAGCTTTCAATCATTCAATGGATATTTCCTTGTCAATCGAGCTATCATTTAATTTGCTGTAGAATCTTCCATGCAGAGATTTATTTTTCCATTCTGTCAAGCGTTCGTTTTCTGACACGATTGTAGATACCTCACGATTGCTCAGGTTAAGTGCGGTTAGACCATAATCCAATCTTGAGATTGCGAGGTAAACCTCAGTTGTTTTTGTAAGAAAGTATCGGCGTAGGGCTGCTTCCTGCTTGCGGCAAGCTTCTTCGATATTTAGCAAACCACGTCCTCCTTCTTTCCTAGGCAAATACAGACGAGCTTTGGAGGATATTGGATGGTGGGCCCGTTCTTGTGTGAGAGTTGTTCGCACAAGGCGGTCGATCTCCTGTAGGCTGGTGTTCGACCAGTGCAATATGCCGAAACTATAACCGAGAGCAGGTATTGCCCAGGTGTTAATGGCCTTGATTTTTTGTTTCCCGGTTAGCTGGGTTTTGAGCACTTTCCGCAATCTAATTTTGAACATTGTCAGAAGGTCTTGTTGCATATCTTTTCTTGCAATTTTAAGATGTTGCTGCATTCCCAGATATTTATATAACCTATTGTCTTCAAGCTCCCTGATGTACTCTTTTTCATTGATTAGAATATTCGGCATACTAACCACTTTTCCTTTGGTTACATGGAGCACCGCACATTTATCCAGACCGAGTGACATGCCTATATCACTACTAAAAGATGAAACGGCTTCAACCATGCTTTGTAATTGGTCTTTGTTTTTCGCATATAGTTTAAGGTCATCCATGTACCAGCTGTGGCTGACTGTGGTAGCTTCGTCGTTGATGATTAATTTGTATCCCATCTTGTTCTTTCGAAGAATCCTGCTTAGTGGGAACAAAGCCATACAGAACCATAAGGGGCTTAGACAATCTCCTTGGTATATTCCTCTCAATATTTTAATTTGATTCCCTGTGCAGATAGTTCCAACTTTCAGCGTAGTTTTCCAACCTGTCATTAAGTTTGAAAGGAGCCTGCTTACTTTAGATTCAACCTTGTATATATTTAGTAATTTAAGTAACCAGCTGTGGGGAACCGAGTCAAAGGCCTTTTTATAATCGATCCATGCCATAGAGAGGTTTCGCTGTTTTTTCGCAACTTGTGCTGCAATGAACGAATCTATTACTAGGAGTTCTTTACAACCCCTAGCACCTTTTTTGCACCCTAGCTGTTCTATGGGTATCATATTCTCACTTTCGAGGTGCTCATATATCTTAGTTGCCAAGATGGAAGTCAGAATTTTATACAGACCATTTAAACACGTTATCGGCCGAAAATCTTCAGGACGCATGTTTAAGTCATTATTTTTCGGAAGCATATACGTGATGTCATCAGAGAAACCATCAGGGGGGCTCTGCTTGTCTTCAAGTATTTCCTGGTAACCTTTGGCCAGCAATTCATGGAAGCAATGAAATCTTTTAATCCAGTAATTTTGGATTCCGTCAGGTCCTAGTGCCCTCCAATTTTTCATGTTTCTGACCGCTTCCGAAACATCTTCCACAGTTATGGTCACTTCCATCATTCCATTGACATTCTGAAGACTTTGCAGTTCTTCTTGTATCCAAGAACTCTCGAGGTGATTCCCCGATTTTTCCCATAAATTTCTCCAATGGAATATTATTATTATTATTATTTTATTGTTATTTTGCTTCTATTTAGTTTTTTTTTTTTTTTGTACATATAGTGTGAATGTTATCCTACCTGACTATGACTAATGTCCAAGTGACAGATTGTTGTAATACTCAATAAATAAATTTTAAAAAAGTTAGAGGAATGATGATACTTTTACGGATAAATGTTTTGTACATTTCTTGACAAGTACTTATATTTAACAGCGGTATATACGTAATAATTTATAAAGTTTACATATTGCGATTGTTTAAATATTTAGCTCAGATCAATCACAGAAACAAATATGGACCAATGAAAAAATACATATATATTTTTTTTCTATTTTGGAGGGCTTCAGGTAGAAAGCCCTAGCCCCTCGTGGATCCGCCATGAATCTCATACAAAAGATACCCCTTAAGGTAATTATGAATTATTTAAAAGGTTTAAGGATAAATAACTAATAATAATATCAATAAATATATATATATATATATATATATATATATATATATATATATTTCTTTTTCTTTTTTTTTTGTCAGTTGGCTCTACAGACCTTGTAGATCTTTGGCCGCCTGAACCAGCCTTCTCCACCTCTGTCTATCTCGGGCTAACGCTTTCGTGTTTGCGGTATCATTGTTTATCCTGTTTATCCACCTGGTTTTTGGCCTCCCACGTGGTCTCTTTCCTACTACTCTGGCATTCATTGTTGTGTAAAGGCGTCCAGATGGATTGCTTATAAAAGCATATATTATTTATAGCCACATCATTATTAATATTTATATATGTATATTAAATTTACATATAGAAAATTTATTTTCTTTTCCTAAGCTAGATCCCGGTCCTGAATTGGACGGGAGCCATGGATCTACCCCACTCCTTTACATTATGCCCATAATAAATATAAGCAAATAAAAAAATTAAAATTTGCACTAAAAATATCTCTTCCTATTAGCAACATCATTATTAATATTTCTTAATGTAAGACAAAGATAAAATATCAAGTAGTCCAATCAAATTAACACAAAAAAAGTGTCAAGAAAAGGGATCAGGTAATTGAAATTTCTGTTTTGTATTGTGAGATATACAGTGACTATTTTTATAAGTTTCCGCCCTTGAAAGCTGTAGTGCTCCAAAAACCATTGAAATTGGCCCGCCGTGTAACACAGTTTTCAAAACACCTCCCGATTACCGTCTACTCTTCCAGTCAATGGCTCATTATCTTCAAGAAAAACTTCCGAATTCTCTGAGCGCGGTTCAAAATGGAGTTACATGATTCTTCCGTTCAAAACTGAAAGAGCACTATTGTGAAGAAATCGAAATGGGTAAATTTTGAAAGCTCTGTTGGGTTTAGAAAAAAATGTTAGATAATTTAAAGCCGTTTAAGATTGAATATAGTCATTATTTATATACGTCACTTTATAAATGAGAGATTTAGAGTAAGCCAAAAGAAGTTCGGAATTGCAATAGTTTTTGAAGCACTGCAGCGAACCCACAAGGCTTTCAAAAGCGGAAATTTGGATTTTTTATATTCACTGTATACCTAACAACATTAAAAAGAAATTTGAATTATCCTACAAGGTAAAATGTCTAATTTGACTGGGCTTAAGATCAAGTCTGGAGATTCGTCTAAGGGTGTTGTCCATATGAGATCGGTTGTCATTCCAAGAAAAATGTTGGATACTCCACAGTATCCTTCGACTTAGAGAGTAAGATGTGTCACTTGATCTTGGGTATATATGTCTTCAATCGTATTGTTGCCAAATTGATATAAATCAGACGACAACTTTTCAATGGATGAGATTTTGTAAAAACATAAATTATAAAAGACGTTGAATAAGTGTACCGACGAATTGAATTGGGGTCTTGTTCAACGATCGTAAAAGTGTTCTTCCTGTGGAAATCTTCATTTAATGGCGTTTCCTGCGTTTAATTTATGTTTTAGTAAAGGAGAAAAAAACTCTCTCTATATATATACATATTCCTTGTCTGACCTTTGCCGAATATGATTTTTAATTTATGTTTAAGAGTGTTGTAATATCTGTTATGTATTATAAAAAGGAATTTTTATTTCCATAAGGATAATAATGTTTGTTATTTTGTGATAGACTCCATTTGTATAGGGTTCTTCCCTTAAACAAATAAAGATTGATTGAGTATATTCCTTAAGTGTGACAAGAAATTAATAAATTGAAACTGATTATATACATATTCCTCTTAAAGATGGTTCAACTGAGAAAAACCCTCCATCTATCTCCTCTTTTTTACCTTCAGCCTTTCCTCGCTCTTTCTCTCAATTAAGTGGAAACAATAATGTCAAAAACTGGTATTAAATAGGCTTGCATTTAAGTTGTTATTTTAATTAATTTTTGTTTATGCATATTTATTTATTTTTAGTATTATTATTTTGCTGTTGTTTTATTATTTTTTTTTATTATAGGTACATAAGTGTGAATGAGTTACCCTATCAGTATTACTAATGACCTTAATTCTGACAAAATGTAATATTACTCAAAAAGAAATGATACTAAATATATAAATATCTTCTGACAGTATCTGGTCTTTAACGACAGAAAACTAAAGGTCTACAAGCACAATTAACATATACCAACACAGGCTTGACTGTGAGAATAGTTTGTTTCAGATGGACACACAATATCTCATTTATTTTTTATTTGTTCAAATAATTGATATTTAAATCATACTTACTACTTACTGACGGGCTCTACACTCAGAGGTGGATCTTGGCCTCCTTCACGATCTTTTTCCAATCCTCTCTATCCTTCATTCTTATCCTCCAATTTACCACTCCCATTCTCCTTAAATCCTCATTCTCGTCACTTTTCCAACATTTTCTCGGTCGTCGTCTTTTCCTTTATCATGTAAATTACTCTCTAAGTATCTTTTTCGTTGCTTTGTCATCTGGCAATCTTTCCACATGTCCTAGCTAACTAATTCTTCTAGCTTTAATAAAGCGTACAATATATTCGTGCTTCAATAGATCATCCAGCTCCTGATTCGTCCTTATCCTCCACTTTCCATGTATGCATAGCGGACCAAAAATTCGCCTCATGATTTTCCTTTCTAAAATCCTTTGTGCCTTCTGGTCAGTTAATTTCAGCATCAAGACTTCGGCTCCATAGCACACAACTGGTCGAATCAAGGATTTGTAGATTTTGAGTTTTGTGACTCTGGATAGGAGTGTCGATTTAAAAAGCTTTAACAAACCAAAGTACGCTTTATTGCCTGCCATGGTTCTTCCTCTTATTTCTGGGCTAATCGAGTGGTTAAGTCATATCCGCATGAAATTTAACCAAGGAGCTGGAGGATGCGATGGAGTATTGAACAAATGTCTTTAGTAAGTGGCAAAACAGTTATAGGCCGGTAAAATTGGCATTGTTAAAGTCCGTATGTTATTCTTCTTAAGTTTTTTCAATTTAGTCCTCGAGCTCTTCAACGTTGGAAATGTTGTACTTTTTGTATAATGATATTGATTATGATAATCAATAATGAAGTAAATAACTTGAATATAGTTAATTACTTATTTATCTACCTCGAAGGTTTACATTGCCATGTTTGAAATCGAATACGTCAAGTGATTTTTTGTATCATCATTTCTTGTAAAATGTTAGTTGTAAGTGTTAGTTAGATACAGTAACCAGTAACCTGTTTAGGTACACCATAACACGCGGATCCTTCCAAAAACAGTGGAATTTATTTGGTCATTAATGGGCCATTTACGATAATATCTTAATCTTTAACCAGAGCTGAAAATTAAATTTTAACTTTTATTTTTAATCAGTTTCGGTATCACTGGAATCTTTAATTTTAACTTTTTCTGTTATTTCGGAATTAAATTTCTTATTCCATCCCACTACTCAAGTAAAGGATTTACAGAACTTTTATTATTTAAAAGTTCTGTTGATTTCCTAAAATTTCAATCTAAAATGATTTTTACTCTGAGGTGCTAAAAAAAATGATACATCAGAATCAAGAAATTCATTTAAAATATATTATAACTCTAGTATAAGCTCAATTACTATTTTATATCTCATTTAACATAACTACTGACTACTACTAATAACTACTTTTATTCATAGGTGCTCAAACAAACGACACATTAGAATCACGTATAATTCATTTAAGACAAATTATAGCTCTATTCTAAGCTTAATTGCTGTCTATTTATCATTTAACGAAACTTTTTTTAAGAACTTGAATAAATTATACTTAATACCATAATCTTTATTGCAAAAACGTTCCTTAAAACTTATAATTCAAAAGCGTTTTTCCTTAAAAGTTTCACAGAAATTGTTAAAATGGACTCTTTAAAACAGCTCCATAAACGCTTCAAACCCTATTGCTATGTATTGAACATGGTCTGCGGGTTATTAAAATTATTATGACAAGATGAACGAAACCGACTTCTGACATAAAAACAGCGTCGAGGGGCAGATCAGGTATTATACCTTAAAATACCCTCGGGTAAGCAAAGGTCAAGGAATAATGTATATATACATTCATAGATGTATGTTGTAAGTAGTGTTAAATAAAGTTTCTGGGGGGTCAGGAAAAAAAAAATCAGGTACCTGGAACTTGCAAGGACCGACCTATACCTGGGGAAGGCTTAGAGTAAAAACTAGTAACGGGCTAGGTAACCGCTTCCTTTGAGGGTGTTACCAGTTATTGTGGAGTAATAGGGTGAAATTAAGAACCAATGGAAACCATCCTTGCCCCACCCTATAAATCTACCGAGAAGCAAGAAAAGAGGTCTTATGTCGATTTCTGGCCTGGAGGATAGGTCTTATGTCGATTTCTGGCCTGGAGGATAGGTCTTATGTCGATTTCTGGCCTGGAGGATAGGTCTTATGTTTTCTTCCAGTTTGGAGACTGAAGCCTTGGCCCGACATTGACCACACAGATGGGCGTCTTGGAGAAGTTTTTGGATCTTGCCTTGACGAGGTGACCTAGGATCAGCGGATGCAGTGATGAAACATGCCACTTCACATACCATAATAGCCAAGTTGTAATTCCTAATCCTAATGTTATAAAATATTTCATGGCGAAATAATTCTTAAAACAGTCCATCTGAAATCATACTTGCACAGTCATTATTAAATCATATTTTTTATTTAGTTTATTGTATATAGTATTTGCACAATAAGATTTTTAAAATAATTTGTATATATTCTTTATTAAACACAGAAATAAATTAAGTTTTTAGTAAAAGTTATTTTAATTCTGCCACCTATTTATATCATGATGATGACAGGTAATGTGTGTTATTAGAAAGCATGATAAACACAAACCAGCATTTAAGAGAAGAAATACAATTAATTAATTCTTGACCAATCCATATATTATAAATCCAAATTTATTTTACTAATTTTTTAATAATTAATTTGTATTAAATAATTCTAGATAATTATCCTCAATAATTATCCAGTGGCATCGCGTAAAATTTCACCCTCCCCCCCCCAAAAAAAAACGTAACATTTCACTATCTATAACTATAATTTGTAAATTTAAATAAATCGCAATTTCGAAGAACCCATCCATGGTTCATTCTTTGCATACTTTACTTTTTTTCAAGTAAAATTTAATTATTTTTCTTTATTTTATATTTGCTTATTAACGGGCAGAGTAATGTTCTGAAATAGAAAAAATAAACATTGTACTCGTGATGATGCTAACAGGCCAAACAAAACTAGCAAAATTGAACCGGTTACAACGGAAACCGTTTCAAAAATAATCCCACTAACACAATTGATAACTGATACATTTGTTAGTTCGCTAAGTATCTGTGACGGGTGCAAATATGCTTGCTATGCACACTGGCGTCCAGTCTTGCCATAGGGAAGACAAATCGTAGCATTCCTGCTTTGTGACAGCTCGGAGGGGGGAGATGGAAGGGGGGTGGGTGTGTATGCCAACCTCCTCACCCCCAACCTGACCCTGTTCCCATTGTGCATCTGCCCTTTATCTTAGCGTTCTGTGGGATATTCAATGTTCAGAAATCATTGGCACACATTAAAAGTGTAAACATTATTTTTTATTACAAAATAGATACTAAAAAGGAGAGGTTAAGGACGTGGAACCACCTATTTCAAAGAACCTTTTTTTGGTGATGATAGGTCAAAAAATATTAGACACATGTCCGAAGCTTTTTGTCCAAGGGATCAAAAAAAAAAAATGTAATGCCTGTATATAAATGATATTGGTTTTTCTCCCTTGATGATACCTTAATTAACAAGTTAACTACTCACCTGTGTGTTGGAGACTCGTGGCTTTGTAGTTTGGATTTTTATATTTATAACATAATTACCTTATGTCTCTTTTATGCTTATTTTAGTAATATAACTTATAAAATAGCCGTGTATCCACTGCTTTGTTGGGAATGGATGTTATATATACCTTTGATATTTTTCTTTTAAATTCATTATTTTTTTAATTTAATTTAACACGTTTTGTATTATTATATTTTATTTATGTATAATTTAATTTTTTGCTAATCAGCTGTTCAATATAACCTTCCTTTTTCTTTTTCCTTTCTTTTTTCTTTTTTTTTTATATATATATTTTAAGGCTTCAACCACTAGGGTCACTATTGCCTTATTTGCGTTGAGAGTTAGATTGTTTTTTTAAGTTTAAAACATTTCAAAAAAGAAAATAGTTTATCAATTTCATTCGTATTATCCTGTAAAATGAAGTGTAGATCGTTTGTCAAGTCACAAGAGTCTAAATGTTTCGTAAGCTCTGCATTCTGTTAAAATGTGTTTCACTGTAAGAGGAGTCCCACAGGTTTAGCATGTTGGCGAAGAATCACGGCCCATGAGGTATAGATGGGTAAGGCGTGTATGACATATATGCAGGCGCGTAAGAATTACTTTCTCCCTGCGGTTATTCCTGTTTGACGATGCCCAAGAGGAAACGTCACCCTTAACCTCCTTCAATTTATTTCCGGTTACATTCGACCGTATCTGTTCCCATTTTGTCTTCATTTTCTGTTTGATGACGGTTATAAAATACTCTACAGGTATTCCCCGATAAGGTATTCCATCAATAATGGGTTTTTTGGCAGCTCGATCAGTCAGTTATTCCGCAATGGCCAGAGACACAGACAAAAATTACTGATATATTATTTTTATTTGCGGACTTTATAACCTTCTTTAGCTGTCTAATAGAATCTTATTTTTCCCTCAGTATGTATTTGGATGGCTTCGTTTACAATAATAGTTTTTTTCTTCTTTTTTTTTTTTCTATCTGCGTATAAGTGACCTTGATTTCTCTGAACTGATGATGTCTGAATCGGCAAAACGTTGTCACGTCAAGTATTCCACCTGTATGTTTGGATACTAATGGCTTTTGTAGTTTGGATTTTTCCAGTTATAAAATAAAATTTAAACACTTTGTTTATATTATTTTTATCTGCCTTTGATCTGTAACGATTTCCAAGTTGTAATATATCATTCGATTTTTGTTTTCTGAAAAATAAGAAAAACATATTTCTAGGTGTATTAAATGATTTCAGATATGTAATAAATTAAAAATGCAAAAAAAAACGCTTCCATTAAAATAATTTTTTGTCATGAAAAAAACAATTCAGATTAGCTTATAGCGTCCTTTAAATATGAATTTATATTGAAATAAAAAAAAATGAACTTGATTTTATTGGAGGAGTTTTTTATGCCGTTCGATAAAGAATCCATTTTTTCCTAAGTCAACGTTACTACAACCGTTAAAATTATGAGTTACTGTTCTCCCAAAACATATTAATAACTCTTAGATATTTAGCCTGTATGAATAAATACAGAAAAGCTTTTTCAAAGGTTTATGTTTTATAACCCCAGTTCTAATTTAAGTTTTAAAGTTTGGTTTATGCCATTGTTTTTTTGTAGTTTATAGAGCATTGAATCCCTGATAAGTAGTTTGTGGACAGATAGATGTTGAATTTATAACAATTTTTGTCATTTTCGAAAAAAAAAAATCAAATACTCCATTTTTTTCCATTATCAATCTCGATATTGTAAAATCATGAGCTCTATGCCAAATGTAATATTATTTTCAAAGTCAGACGGGTATCTTAAATCAGATTATATGTAATAATCCTGCGGTATGTTGACTCAATGCAGCCCAAAAACAATAATAATGCATTTATTGTTGATATTGTACACGATGAGGGGACATGGGGTAGCTCAATGGTAAGGTACTCAGTTTCCAATGCTAAAGGTCCCGGGTTCGAATCCCGGCTTATGGCAGAATATTTATTTATTCTGTTTCATCAGCCATGGGGCGACCCTCGGTCTGGAGACCCTCCTGGGGCACACCCAGCCTCGATAAAGTGGGCACCCTTAAGTAAAATAATTGATTAAGGGGAAAACCTGGTGTTTTAGTGTGATCTCGGTCAAATCACCTCATTGCACAACCGTTGACTTAGAAACGTTGCTTTCCCTTAGTAGTGATACAGGTTTTTTTTTTTTTTTTAACACATCCGGATCCCATTAAATATTTTTTAGATAGAAACAACTTTAATAAGATTTTTTTCTTAATATTTTGCAGTATTTAATATAATATCTAAAATAAAGCTATTAACACAGCCTGGATCTCATAATAATTATTAATTTATGGCGTAATATCAAGCAAGAAATTATTGTTTTACGATTGCTATGTTTTTTTTTTTAATTTTTTCGAACTAGTGTCACCAAAAAGGTTTCATTGAAATCTATGATTCCCCGTACATAACTTCCCATTGTAATTATGTTATAAATATATTACTTTTATATTTATTTATAATGGATTTAAAATTTATAACTATGTAGCATTAAATGCCTGCTCCGTTTATTGATAAAGCGGATTCTCCTCCGCTATTTCAGATTATGGATTCTCTTCACCCATTTTCGTCCTTTATATCTATCACTGCGTTATCGTAGAAGATTTAATTTTAGATAAAATTCCGGTTATTTCTTGCCAAATGAAAATAATTTTTAAACTGTTTGTTAAATAACGTGGCTAAAATTAGTTTGATATAATCAGATAATTGTTTTAAAGGGAACAACATCAAAGGAACGTGCTTTGTTACAATTTGATAAAATTCTTTGGGATCTTTCCAACTTATTCCAGTTATCTGGAGGGGTGGTTTGTCCCCCCTTCCCCATCCACTCCCCTTTCCTCTTTGTGGCTGGAAGCCTACCTGGTATCTTTATTACTTCCATGGTTACATACCCTTGGTCAATTACTAATTTCCTAATACTTTTTATATTTCATTCGATGCTTAATGTCAATACCGGCTATTTGTCTAAACAATTTTTAATAATAATAATAATCTTAAATCTTAAATTCGATAATTCAAAAACCATTTCGATATATCAAGCCTCCATATATATAAATATATATATATATATATATATATATATATTTTAAACTATTTTATTAAGTAATATAACATTATGTTATAACACGGACAATGAATTTAGTAAGGAAAAACAACATTCACATCATATTTATAGAAAATATAAACACATATACAATAAATTAAAATAAAATAAAATAAATGAAGTATAATAAAACAGGCACACTATATACAATTTTTACTCTTACTTTGTGCGGCTTCTCCACGTCGCACCGTTCTTCACTGAGCCATATACACGGTGGGCCAGACCCCCCTACCGTGCACATTCCTAAACATTGCATATCGTTGTGTTCCTTGTAACTATTTATTAAAAAAAAGCCAATGTTCCCACAAAAAAGTTGAACGCACTGCCCCAAAATGGCGTCCAAACTTGGCGAATTGACGACTTTGACTTTAGTTAGTTTTTTGGTCACTGAGAATCACAATTTGGCTTAATTTCGTCTTAGTTGGTCTTTTATTAAAGATGGACAGTCAGAGAATAATAAAACATGAAAAAATGTTACAAAAAAATTATATTAAGCAATAAAAAATACCAGTAAAGTCAATTTTTTTAACAAAAAAATTTTCAAGTTGAAAATCAAGCGTCGTTTGTAATTAAATGGCCAACAATAACGCAAAACGTGCAGAAATAAAACATCTGGAGAATATATTTCTCTTTTTAAAATATTTGAACTTATATATAGCATTTCCAAGTCAATTTCAACCTTTTCTAAATCAAATTAAACTTTTTCCAAGTCAAATTCAACCTTTTCCATTTCAAATTAAACCTTTTCCATTTAAAATTCAACCTTTTTTTATTTATTTAATTATCTTTAATTTTTCGATGTGTGGGTCTGTTATCGTATGAGTAGTTTTTGAAAATGACCTTCTTTTTAAGATTACGTGACTGCGTTTCGAATTATTTAAATTTTTTTGACTTATTCGATATAAGGGTGTATTTTTATATTTCCGAATAGATACAATAAATCGATATCCGTAAGTGAAAATTCTACTTAGGAGAGCATAATAATAGACTTTCATATTGGAGGGAGGGCGGGGATGGCCATTATTTAAAAAAAATATATAATTTACAAAAATTTAAAACATTAATTTGAAATGAAAACGGTTGAATTTGAATTGGAAAAGGTTTAATTTGAAATGGAAATGGTTGAATTTGACTTGGAAGAAGTTTAATTTAATCTGGAAAAGGTTGAATTTGACTTGGAAAAGGTTGAATTTGACTTGGAAATAATTGAATATGACATAGAAATATCACACTGAAAAAATCTAAAATGTTAAAATAAATGGATATGCAACCGCGTTATCAAAATTTTTTTTTTGTATTTTTCAAAAGCTATGCCTTCGATAATAAAGTAAGTGGCCTTCATTTCGAAAATTGACAAAAATTCGAAAGTTGAATTTGAAATGGAAAAGGTTGAATTTGACTTGGAAAAGGTTTAATTTGAAATGAAAAAGGTTTAATTTGACTTGGAAAAGGTTGAATTTGATTTGGAAAAAGTTGAAATTGACTTGGAAATGCTATACAATAAATATATACAGACGTATATAGAATAAACGTGTATACAATAAAATGAATAAAGTAAAATAAAACAGGTACACTATATACAATTTTTACGCTTACTTTGTGCACCTTCTCCACGTCGCACCTTTCTTCTCTGGGATAGACCCTCCTACCAGGCACCTCCCTGTGCCACAACGCCTAAGAACGTTCCTCTCAAAAGTTAAAGTTGTTCCTTTCTACAGTCTTTGAGAAGCCTCATATTTCTACTCCTTAAGAAAGCACTGGTCTGATCAGTTTTTTACAGCCTTGTATTTGTCGCTCTTAATAACGTGCAACTAACGTCCCAGGTGCCGACGCAATCCAAAATATCACCTATTAACTTATGCTATTCGCCTCCTAATCTCGGCAGAGGCGTCATTAATTGAGGCGTAGACAATGAAAAGGTAGAAAGTGACAAAATTCAAGTTTTACAGAGGCTGCCAAAATCAATAGCTTATCAATACTAAATCCCCTTAATTTAAAACCAGCGCCTTATCTTTGTATCTTTGCCATCAAAGGAGAACTAAAGTAAGGTCAACTGGCAGTTACTCTCTTTCCAGTGTCACAAGGCGACGAAACATTGTTTCATTTTAACGAAAACAAATTTGTTAGCGTTTTTGGCACTTACATTCTTTTCACTGTCAACGCCTCAATTGTATTTACCTGTGAACCCGTTCAAACTCGTTCGAATAAGTAAGGACCCACCTATAAAAATTCTTGGTTAGATCAGCGATCTCATGCTTGGTTTTACATGTGTTTACAGCGAGTTATAGGTTTTTGGCAGCATCGTCGAGAGCAATAAAGGTTTCTTCCATTGCGGTTTTTGACCTCCCAACTATATTGAGGTCCTCCGCATATCCAAGTATTTCGACCATAAGATCAAAGATTATTCCGCTGGTCTGGATCTCTTATAGTTTTGTCCAAACCAACATTGAAGATCAGACGGGGTATTGAATCTCCATATTGAATATCATTATCAGAATAAATCCTTCAGATAGATCCTCTTCAACACATTTCAATCACTCAATATTGCTCATCGCAAGTTTTACCAGGAGGATATTGCCTGGATACTTCATATTTCATAGTGACAGAGATTCACGTTAGATGCTGTCGATGGCGAACCTAAAATCAACAAACAGATCGTATGTTTGCATTTTATTTTCTCTTGCTCCCTCTAGAATGTTACGTAAGGCAATATCGAAAAGCAAGTATTAACTTAATGATATTTCTTTATTATATATATATATATATATATATATATATATATAATATATATATATATATATATATATATATATATATATATATATATAAATATAAATATATATATAAATATACAAATATAAATATATATATATAAAAGAACCAAAATAACTACTAAATTAATAATCAAAAAGTGTATACATTAAATTGAATAAAATTACGGTACTTGTGAGCGACGCGGCCTCTATGGACTGCTATCTGCAGTTATATTGTTATTTAAAGTGTTATTGTATATATATATATATATATATATATATATATATATATATACTTATATTAATAAGAAACAGGCAAAAAAGAGGCAACACCAAATATATTTATATTTCTTATTATATGAGGGTCTAATTTCATATTAAAATAGGGATTATCAGTGCCTTATAACAATTATCAGTGTTCAGGTTATAAACATTTAATAATGAGAACTATAAATAACAACAACAACACTTTAAATAACAAGATAACTGTAGATAGCAGTCCATAGAGGCCGCGTCGCTCCAGTACCAAAATTACTTAAAAGTTAGGAAATTACAAAAAGTAAAAAACACATACACACCTATATACACTATTTACAATCATCCGAGGAAACTCCGAGGCTGGCTTGTCCATCTAACTATGGAGGGATCCCTGCGCTACTCTCTCAACCTTTATGATAAATAAATTAAAATAATATCTTAAACACAGGCATATTTATGACTATTTATAAACTATTTACATTTGAGGTTAAAACTGGACTGCACAACATCCCAGCAATTTTCCCTCAACCACGCCACTACTTTTAAAAGCTATCCAAGGTTTAATTAAAAATTAGCCATTGTTTCTGGAACAAATCCGCTACTTAACTAAATCCAAACCTTTGAGGAAAAAAGAGTTCATAAAATGAGAGACGGTTATTTTTATTAAATTTTAAAAAACACCACTTTTAAACAATCTAAATATTTATTATGTTACCTTAATGATATGGCCCATAAGTGGGTTGGTAGATTCCCAGCCTTAGGTAGTTTATGTGAGAGATGTTCTGTTCCTCGGAGGGCAAGAAGAGGAAGGAGCAACCTCTATGGGATTTATACTGTATCAGTTAATTGGTTTCATGTATCAGCTAATTGGATATTTGCCTTAGCCGCGCTCAGGTTCCAATAAATTCCTTTCCAATGAGCACCGCTGATTGATCGTTGCTCTGATCTTTACCCGACCTTCCTCCACATTGTCGCTGTCCTCATTGCTGCCTCCAACCTCTCTTCCCTCACGTCATAGCTAGCTCATTATAGTAATAAATATAAATATATTGCAAACGTACTAGGTTGTTACAAAAATCCTTTTGCATGAATCCAACCCTTCATTCCAACTTCCATAATTAATCCTATGTTTTTGCTCCTTTGATTTCTTGTGTCATGAATCGGCTTTGAGGCCATATACATTTTTAAAACATACGTGCAATATTCCGTGCTACAGATCCATTTTTAGAAAATTATCAACATCCGCCTAAAACTTGCTGAATGACTTTATCTTAACGTTACTTATAACTTTTTTATTTGCGAAAATTCTCGGAATTCTGAAGATCGTCAAACTTTGTCTATCTAATTAGGTACTTAAATCCATGGAAAACCCATTTGCTACCCGCTCGAATCTTAATATAATTTGATCACAAATTCGAGAATAAAGGTGACCTACAAAAATATTGAGCCGGTATAACTTCGTTATTTTGACTTGTTGAAGGTGTATCTCACGCCAAATGACTAATATTTTTGGAGGCCGCCTTTATTCTCGAATTTGTGATCAAATTAAATTAAGATTCGAGCAGAAAGCAAATGGGTTTTCCGGAGTTTTAAGTACCTCTTTAGATAGACAAAGTTTGACGATCTTCAAACTGAAAATTCCCCAATTCCGGAAATTTTCGCAAATAAAAAAGTTATAAGTAATGTTAAGATGAAACCATAAAGGCGGCCTCCAAAAATATTAGTCATTTGGCGTGAGCTACACCTTCAACAAGTCAAAATAACGAGGTTATACCGGCTCAATATTTTTGTAGGTCACCTTTTTTTCTCGATTCTGTGATAAAATTATCTCACGATTCCAGAGGAATGCAAATGGGTGTTCGTGAGATTTTAGAACTTCATTAAATAGATTCATTTATTGAGAAGACGTTTTAGACGGATTTTAACAATTTGATCAAAAGGTGTCTGTACCACGGAATACAATGTCAGAAGAAACAAAATCAGGATTCGCGTTCTTTTGAGACATTAGTGGAAAAAAAGGACTATGCGACGGCAGCCGCCGAAGATATTTGTGCCACAGAAAGAGAGTCAATTATCCATCGAAATACTGCCGCACTTTGGTTCATGCATTTCAACAATGTGAATATGAGCCGTTTGGTGAAAATGACCTTTTATATTTTGAGCTTGCTCTTGATGTTAGGGCAGTAGACTCAAAATTTTACTATGTAAAATAGTGTAAATAGGTATGCCTGCATCTAAGATGTTTATTTTCATTACTTTTTTTTAAGATAATTTTAATTCAATTTTATTCATTTATTTTTATTATATTATTACTATTATTTATTTTCTTCCTTCACTATGATATTTTATTTTGTTCTTTTATAGCTTTATATTATTTGAAATTAGCTTATTATTTTTTTTTTAATTTGTAAATATGGTGTGAATGTGCTCTCAGAACTCTATTATAAATGTCCTTTATTGAGACAGATTGTTATATTTATGAATAAACAAATAACCAACTCACTATGTAAAGCTGACAGAGTTTATGTTTTGAGTGCAAAGTATCCCAGAGTACGTCAACAGGAACAATGCGATTTTGTAACACGACAATTCCGGAGCAATTCGTTCTCGTTTGACCGAGGAAAAATATCGGATCTATATTGTACCATCAGATTATGGTTTAACCATTAGATCAATGGTTCATTTTTTTTTTTTTTTTTTTTTGTCGAATCTTGGATAATTACGAGGACGTGAAAATTGGATGTGAAGAATTCTTTGATTCAAAACCAATGGAATGGTGCCGACATCAAATCCAATTACAGGTTGAGAGATGAGTGCAAATAGTTAAAAAAAATAGACTGCACTTTGAAGATTAGTATTTATTAATGTTTAAAATATGTAATATGAAAAAATATGGCACAAATATGACCATGGCAATACGCGATTTTTTTTTTTTTTTTTTATAAACTTGGACACTAGGGAGTGCTAAAAAAATTAACACAGCTTTCGAAGAAGGTTGTTGTAACGAAAGGGCCATTCTCCGGTGGTTTGAAAACAATTTGCACCCAAAAAAAATATTGGTTTCTGTGTGGTGCTCAATGGCAGGATCAATTCATTTATAATTTTTACCCAAAGGTGAAAACATCACACTCATATCGTACTGCTGTGATATTGCTATAATGCATCAAAAACTTGATACAAACGTTGCAAACTTGAAACTTGTTAAAAAAACAATTTGCATTGGTTAATTATAAGGGACATCTACCAGAGACCTCGTGTTTCGCGACAGACAGTGAAGAAACTAAACTAGCTGTGTTATAACAGATTTCCATCTGTTCAGAAATTTCGACAAATTTCGACAGAAAATCTTCATTAAAGGTAATTTTTTTAAAAATGATTCTTATGTCAAAATACATTATCTGGCTTTATTTCTTCATAAAAAAACTTAATTATTCAATTCTGGTATTGAAAAGTTGCTAACACGTTGGGGAAAATGTAAAGAAAATTAGGATAAATATTTTGGATAAAAATGTTTTGATTCCATAAATTTTTTTTTACTAAATAACATTTTTTGTGAAAATTGACATTCCATACGAAACGAATAGTTATACACACATCAGTTTATCTATCAAAAAGTTACTGTATAAATAAAAAACGGTTATAGTTTTGAGATGAAAAGACAACGTAAACTGTATCATTACCAATTCTGTCCATAGCGGAATATAAACACCGAGTTCATCAACCTAATTGTGAACAGTGTAAACAGGTAAGAGCTGGTTGCCCGGTCATATAAGCTAATATGCCTTCATCTTCCAACTAACCTTCGCAATATGCCAGGACTGTCACCATCCCCTTCAAGCACAAGTATATATTTCGATTTAGTATATATTGTATTTTTAAAATTCAATTTTGCCCAGAGGTCCTTAAATTTTCCTGATCACTTTTAATATGAAATACGACATTTTCATATATGATAATGTTGAAAGAGATCCAACCACCTTGGTATTGTACCAAGAGATCCATCTTCATGGCTCTTTAATTGAAACATATCAACAAACACATCTGACAGAGCAATGGAAGATACAGATACAGTCCAAACTTAGCACTTCAACCCAAATTAAAGCTCAGTAATCGCTATTTATTCACCCCCACCCTCATCAAACATTTCGGTGGAACATATGGATTCAAATAGGACTCCCAGTGAGAAAGCCACTTCCTTCCACTCAGTACCGGCCTTAAACATTCGGCACCTCCGACCGTGACGTCATCTCCCTCTCATCTAAAAAAAGAAATTTATTTCTTATACTTTTTTATGTTATGTAATATTTGAATTTTATTTCATTCAACATTTCTCGAACACGGTTGTTTTATTAATAGGTCAAAATTAATTATTTTAATACGCTTTGTATTTTTAATTTTAACAAATGAGACGCGCCCCCATAAAGACCGGCTGTTGCATCCGACCAGCAACCCCCCCCCCCTCCAGGTCGGTCTCCAGACACTGCTTCCACTTTGTAGTAGATAGTCCCCAATATTTACTCCTTTACGTGACATTGTGTGAGGGAATGGGAAGGAATATATAGGAATGTGAGGTTGCACTACGAATTTTACTCAACTATGCAGTGGAGAAATTATTCAGTGAAAAGTCTGATATCGATAAAACAGTCGATGAAGGAGGAAGAAGGTTAGAATAGGACCGAGCAGATAGCAACAGCTGGAGAAGGACGCTGGAGAGAAGAGAGCTCACAGGAAGAAAGGTGGTTGTCAGAAGCGAGAGGCACTGCACTGAAGATTTAGGAGATCAAGCCTAAAGTTATAATACTTTAATAGATTCACTTATTACAGTTGTAAAATATATTGTTTTGTTAGACAGGAGAGAAAAGTCGTTTATTTATTTAGTTGTCCCTTAGGCCTCACAATTGAAGAATAACAAATCATTTGAGCCAATTCTTTCTATATTTACTCAGTCCCACATTATATATATTTTCTTTGTTTCTTGTCGCTCAGTGTCACAAAAAGGTTATTTACAACTTCTACTTCATAAAGTCACATTCCTTATTACATCAAGGGTCTCACAAAAATGAAAACATTAAATTAACGATAGAGAAAGCTGCCAGACAGCTTCTATGGTCTATGATCCAAACCACCTAGATCATTAAGAGAACCTCCTAGATTTAAACAGTACCCTAAGCTGAAATGTTAGGAAACATCGAATTGACAATGTGTTCAAGGCCCTGCTTCAAGCATGGTCTCTTTCTCATGACTCATGATAGTACGAATACACTAAGATACAGCCAATTCCAGATTCCTTCCGCCCACCTTATCGCCACTGTCATCACAAAGCTACATCCTCCCATAGTCTTACTTCACTATCACCCTTATCTAATTCTATAAAAATGTTGCATTTAACCTCAACTCCCCGCCAAGAAACCCATAAAATCCCCAGCAATCAAATTACTTTCTTTGTAAATAATTGAAATCAAATCAAACGAACTAATGACCTTACATGACCCGAGTAACTGAAATACTTAACGAAGGAATAACGAGCAAACGACTATCCAGCATAACTGAGCACCAAAATCCATCCTGATGGAACAATATATGCTGGTACTGCTGTCATCATCCATCAATCCAACTCTCATTACTCATTCCCTCATACCTTATGTCCATAATTTCCTACAAATCATAACCGCAATAATTCAAACGTTTCGTTTCTCTGTAAAAATTGTAGAAGCATATTCCCGGCCGAAAATATCCGATTCCGGATCCTAATCCAATTCCTTCCTTAATTCTTAAGGACGGCAGTTTAAATGCAAAACACTAGCGTTGGAGAGCCAGAACCACTAATTACCGTGGACTGCTGAATTCACTTAATTCCTATAATGATAACGTCCTTCTAGAGGGTTCTCATGCAAACTTACTGGCCAATAGGATTGAGTGATATATTGAAATATATAGTGCGATATATTGGCTTAAGACAAAATAGAAACATAGAACCCATATACTATACTCTTGAAAGAATTATACATATATTCCATTTATATATATATATATATATATATATATATATATGTGTGAATGAATGAATGAATTTTTATTGAGTATTTATACAATAACATACAACAAAAATTTCCAAGCTCAATAAAAAATATATACGGCTTGGTTCTTGAAACCGTCAGCCGGAGGCTGGCCTTGGCAAAATAAGTATTATTGATACAATAATATAAACTAAACCTAATACGTTCACGTTAATAAATACAGTGTTAATGCTAACAAATACAGAAATACAATGTATCAGCTCTTAATATCACAAATATAATTACACATATATAAATACATACACATTTTTAATATAGATATTTTAATAAAATTACATAAATAAATTTTCCGGCTTAAACATTATTCATCTAATAATTAAATTCTTGGCATAAGGCATATCTGTATTGCCAGGCTCCTTTACAATAATTGGATAGACATACACAATTTATTCCGTTCAAATGTGCAATTATTTCCCCAAATGTCAGGTTATCTTTTCCAAAATATTTTATCCTAAATTCCGCCAGAACAGGACATAGGCAAAGAAAATGCACGATATTTTCTATTTCATTCCTATTGCATAATGAACTTAATTTATTACTTGTTTCATAATACACCATACAGTTTAATTGTATTAATTCTGCTCTGGCCTTAAACATCCATTTTATTATCGTTTCATTATATTTCTTATCGAAATAATTGTTCCTCGATATATCATGATTTAAGTTTTTTGTGTATATTAGTTCTATTTGAATTTTTTGCTAGGGTTTTAAACCGATTTTCTAATTATATTGCCAGTTTTTCTCATATTTTCTGAAAATGCACGTTCCATTTATTTATGTTATTAAAATCGAAATCTATTTGGTATTGATTTGTTAAACGTTTTACCTCTTTATACCAGCCTATTTCTTTTTTATTTATTTCTTTTGCTATTATTTTGGGTAAATTATTATCCGAATACTGCATAACTCTACATAAATAATCATGGTGAGCTTTTACATTTTCTAAGTACAACGGTATTAATTCCGTACATATATATACTTCAAATAATAAGCTTTGTATCTCAATCAACAATAAACATATCTTTGGTTTATTACAAAATGTGACTGAATACATTATTGATCGAGCTAAGTACGTTTTTGGAATTTTGACTTTATAGACAGTTCATTAAAGCAAGCCGTTTTATATGTTAATATATCCATAAAAAATATAATTATCGCTCGTTATGATATATCTAACAAAAGAACAGGTACATCGTGAGATCAATATTCCTGGATGTCCTTGACCTTGTACTGACAAAAATTTCATGTGAGTATTTCCAATCATCTAAATCCTCAGGTTCAATCCTGATTCAGCTCCGGTAATCCCTACAATCCAACTCACAGCTTAAAACGGCAGTAGGCAGAAGATCTATTGTAAAACAAATTTGACAATTGGAGTTCTGGCAACGGCTAAATTCTCTATTCATGTTCAAGCTGTTTGCGGTTTAGCACAACTATATATGTAAATAAATAAATAAAGATATACAAAACATTATCTAATAGATAAAAATTATAAAAATTAATTGAAGAAATAAATAAATATTATATAACAACTGTTTTTAACAGATACCATAATATATTGATCTGATATTAGTCGTAAAACAGGAACTAAATAATATTAAATGTGGACGGCCTGATGTAAATATATTAAAACAATTTAATCCCAGAGATAGCAAAAAATAAATGTCAACGATTTTTGTCATGTTGAAGCATGTTTTTTAGCCTTCCCTTGCATCAGATGTGTAATATGGAAGAGAGGCTCCGTTTGACTTGTTTACAACCTTTCCAGTCCCCTACCGGGGCTTGTTCAGTGATCCATCCGATAGCCATCTTCTAGTTGAGCAAATATTGCAAATAAGCATAAATAGCAATGTTTTGTTTGTCAGTAAACTTTAATTGGATTTTTTTTTATTAACCGCATTTAAACGGATAAAAATTCTTTCACATTTCTCCTCATCTAGCCACGATATTTTTCATGTTAAAATATTGGCACAAATGATGCTTAATGATTGAAACCTGAAGATGGGGTTGAGGACATTGAAACAATAATTGTGCGCGCAAGCAACCATGCAAATAAAGCAGGAGAACAAGCTGATATGTTTTCCATTGGCCGGTAGAAAACAAGATTATTTCAATAGTCTGGTGGATTGATTACGTTGATTACCATCTACTGAATTGAGTAGACAGGGGGAGGGGCTTCGCTTAGCTTAGATTAGCTTCATCTAATCATTTTATGAGAAAGGAAAATAAATTTATTTCCTTGTGAAATGAAGGAATCCTCAAGAAATCCGTAAAGTTTGTGGCCATAAATTTTAATAAAGTATTTAAACGAAGTTTCGTGACTATTTTAAATCTGTTTATTCGATGTATACGATGACACACTTTGATTCTCAATGTAAAAGTATGCCCATTGTGGCGAAGAAATGCAAGAAGAGGAAAATTCATTCATTGAGAACCTTTATATGAATAAGCAGAATGAAGAAAATTAAAATATAGATCGAAATTCCAAAGTTTTCGAACAAACTGTGGTCTTCAAATTAGACGCCGAGGCTTAAGAAAATGAGTTGCCTGGAACTTGATATGCATTGCATATTTAATATTCGGGTGATTTAATATTACCATCCATGATGTAGCTTTGTGAGCTCGGAAAATATTCAAGTGAGCATTTATTAACAGCTGAAGAGAAATGTAAATTGCTATGTTCGTTATGATTATGAGTCAATGTAAGATTAACTGTTAAGACAGAATATAGTGGGCACATCCCACGCAGCATCACTGTGAGGACTTGAATCTCGCCTTACGTTCAGTAACCGTAATGAACACTATCGATTCAGACAAGGTTTATTATTCCGACATATTTAGAAGCATACGTAGGGAAATTAAAGGATTAATTTCCAAGAGAGTTTTGGGGCCGACTTGCATCTACATATGAAAATTCCATTACCATTGAAAGATCTATTAAATGGACTAATAAAGGATGTAGAAGAAAAATAGTTAAGGGATATGAATATCCAAAAGATTACGTAAATTCTGTAAAGTAACGTCAGGCTGTTCAATCCGACATCTAGAAACCGTACTTTTAATTATTCGCACTTATTTTCCAACACGGAATGAATTGCTGAATTTTCTGTAAAATGCTCAATACTCTGATGTAACCGAGATCAATGAAATCGGTATGCCCGTTTTGCCTTTTTATCATCTTTAAAGCAGTGGGATTTAAAATACACGTCGATGAGCTGAAAACACTGTCGATTCATTGCCTTCGCAAAATGTGCTACCATTTAGGAAAACTGATTAAGAATTCGGTGGATTTCAAACTGCTCATATTTACTTAAATGTGAATAAAATGAAAACTACCCCATATTTTCTTATTTACTTGAACTTTAAACAGTGTTCAATTTTGATATAAGCCTTCCTTACCTAATCATTTGGTGAGTAAGTGTCTCAAAGAATAGTAACCAGCTCACAAGATCGATGTAAAAAAAGGTTTTCGAAAATCAAGTACGTGAAGATACCTTTTCGCAAATCCAGTGAAGACCGGATTTACTTCAGGGAACTACCAACCATGCCCAAGCAAGCTTGATTTTTTCCACCTCCTTTAAATAAGAGAGAATCATATTCTCATACCTGTTTGCTATCCCACCTTAGTATTTCCTTCCTACATCCTTACACCCATTTTTCCACCGGAGGACTTCTGGAGGCCAGTTGCACCTTAGTAACGGAGCACATTTTGTCAGGTCAATCACCCACAGAGGAGTATTATTGATTCAAAGCAGAAGAAAATGTCTCGGAAGATGGCTGCGCTGGTTCGAGGCCCCTCTACGCCAATAGGCTTAAACAGGAAGAGAAAGAAGAAAATCGATAAAGGGAAAGCAACAGTTACTTTGAAAAATGGACAAAGAGCAGGAAGGGTTGAAAGTAACATTTGAGAGAACTTCCGTTCAGAATGGGCTCGAAGGAAACAATGAATCGTCTAAGTTTTTATAGTTTTTGAGTTAAAGAAAGTTGTGGTTTGATTTAAAACAAACATAAAAGGTATTAAGGCAGATATTGTATCAGGTACATGCTTCTAACATACTTTCTAATTCAATAAATTAACCTTAATTGAGTTAATATATAGATTCAAATCTTGTTAAACAAAAAGTATTTGCAAAAGTAGGGTATCCGTTGTGCAGTTGGAGAATGATAAAAAAAAATTGCCAATTATCCAAGTTTTTATGAAAAGCAGAACTTGGCGTATTTTAGATGCTTAAAAGCCTCCTGTGTGTGGTTTTAATAGACACAAACTCTACTTTAATTTGAAGGAAACTTTTTCAAGTCTGCTATGAAGCTATTTTTATTTACCTAAATTAATTTATTTTTCTTTGAGTTATCATTTTTTATTCAAGAGAAAACGTTACTTACTTTAATAACACGAAACTTGGCACAAAATCAGTCCGTAGTTTATTTATAGTATTGTGTAGCTCTCGGAGTATATTACCGCTCCTTTAAATATTTTCGTTTACTTTAGGGTGTCAACCTGTATATACTGGATAGTCCACAGAGATCCTTCGGAAGGTCATTAAGAAAAACACCTATGATTAAATGATTAGATCAAGTCGTGACTGAGAGAAGATGAAGCAAGGCAAACAGAAGTTAGTGAAGTTTGTAGAGACAGTGGCCTGGGTGAGATATAGAGCCGCCTCTGTGAAATGGCTGGACGGTTGGTTACAGAGATCAACTCTCACTACTCATCAATTCAATTTACTCAACCACTGTTTCAGTAACCTTGTTCCCGACCCGGGTATGCCACGCTATTAACACTGCCTATTGAATATCATATGCTCCATGTACCTACCAAACCTATACGGTGAAATTTGTAAATTAAAATATATAATATGAAGACAATCTCATAAATGAATTATAATTGGCTGTTTGCCTTCAAATTAATAAAACTTTTATCTTCTGTATGAAATTCACTCAAAAACCTACATCGACAACATATTCCATCGTACCTAATAAATAATATAATAGAAGAAGTTCATCGCTCAACAAATAAAAAATTTAATGTTCAGTGGGTTCCAGGTCATGTGGGTTTGTATGGGAATGAACGAGCTGATATGATAGCAAAACGGGGTTCTGGAAGGGCGGAAAACGCGAAACTGCCTTTACAGAAAATTTGTAAATGAGGCGAAAAACACTTTATTAGTGAATGACAGGATAAGTATGTTCGAAAGGTAAAGGTCATTTCACTATCCAATCTAACGTCTCTCTACCCCCATGGGTCTCTTTACTTGCAAGATTAAGATTTAACCATGGTCGAACAAATCGCGTCTTTACATTAATTGAAAATGAAAAAAATGATAAATGTTCGACATGTAACTATCAAGGACCCATTACACATTATTTTAAAATGCAACAGATATGATAAATTCCGGAAGAAATACCCCTTCATCCAAAACAATACCGCTTTCATCCAAGGGCTGCCAGATCTATTGATACCATTACGGCATTGTGCAAATTTATTGATGAATCTAAAATAGATTTTTTAAAATAAATAATAATAATAATAATGTGCATCTATACCTCATTTATATTTCAATATAACAATGGGGGGCAGTATAGGAATTCTGTGGGAGTCTTGGGCTGATGAAAGAAAAAAAAAGAAAAAAAGGTTTATATTGGATGATCTATAGAAAAGAATAACAGCCAATTTTTTCGTTACATGTGACAAACATTAGGGTCATCATCAGGTCAAAAATTAAACAGAAATAAATAGATACGTAGCAGTTCAATGACAGAAATAAATAAGTAAAATTTTAAAAAATTGTATAAATCCACCCAACTGAATGATGTTTTGTTATATTATCATTTTTACCGCCGCACAGGATAACACAGCTAAATCTTTTTTTTTTTTTTTTTTTTCAATTGAGCTATTCAATAAAGTAAAAAATATATATTCTGCCAACTGAAAATATTCTCGGAAACTCCACAATGTATCAATAAAACACTTTATCTAGTTTTTGGAGTTCTAAAAAATAGATAGAAATAGACTTAACCGATCTCTCGAGTATTCCCTTACTTGTCCCACTGTTTCAAGCTGGGACTGGTTTAGATAAGTTTTACTGTGTGTCAAAAAATTTATTTTTGATCCTTCGTAAAGTTATTCTTTCATAACCTCTACCTACACTTGTTCTAAAATAATTTCAATCCGTCCTAGGCCTCAAGCTTCAAAACCTTGTAAACAATATATACATATATATATATATATATATATATATATATATATATATATCAAGCAATATTTATAAGAAGGAGTGACATAGGTCACTTTTACATTTGATACAGTTCTGGACTCTTATTGACTCGGTTCTCTCCATTCCATCCACGTTTGTCAAACGTGCCTTGTCTTCTATCTTCCGTGCTCAAAGTCGCTTCAGCCCCGTTTAACCATTACTCATTCTCCGCCTCTAAGCTATATCCCAATATTCCTTCACAATTTTTTATCGATCTTACTTTATTACCTTCCATTCCTGTCCAAGAACAATATCATGAAGAAATGAGCGGTTGCAATCTCAAAATAAATATAGCTTTCAAATGTTTAGAAGACATACTTCACCAGCATCAGACTTGGGCAGTATCCCAATAAAAATATTTTAAAACACAAAATAAAATACATTTTTAGTAATTTGTATTTTAAGTATTTTGTAATTTTAACATATAATGCATTTCTCGTAACTATATTTAATTTTTATTTTAAGTACACATAATAAATTACCCAATTGAGTAGGTTTCCTTTGAAGTATTGTAGCAAGACTGGTCGTTTGCACAAAAATCCTCTCTGATGAAAATCTAGCTTGAATTTTTTTTTAAGATAAGTGAAAGTAAAAACATGACTAGAAAATTAAAAATGAACATTAATTTTTTATAAATTAATGTCTGCCAAAAGTAGAGTGGTCAGTGGAAGTTGCGTGATTGCACCAAATCATATGTCTTGTATATCAGCTGTTATTATCAGCCATCAATATGTTCCACATGATCTGGTTGAAGCTAAAGTAATAAATATTATCAAAATTTGTTAACAATTCGTGATCTGATTGTTTTTCAACTACAGTTGTTTCATATTAGAGGAAGGGAGGCAAGACTGAATAAAGGAAGATTTTAGGTAGGTAATTGATCCTAAACTCAATAGTATTTTATTGTGATTACAATGAAAATGTTTACATGAAACAAAATACATATGTACTCTGTGTCAAAATGTTAGACACGCCCATTGAAATTAAAAATACTTTACATGTTTTCTTTATTTTTTTAATTATAGTATAAAGACACAGTTTAAAGTATAAATTATGATATTGAAATGGGGATAATCTTCTTAGAAATTAAGATTTATTTAAATCCAATATCAGTAAATATTTCACCGAAAAACTTTCTGGCCTCATTGTTCCTACTGTACTCTTCCACCTTACGCCAGTTTTCCTGTGACGCATATCTTTTATTTTGCCTCAGAACCTTTTTTGCTTTACCTCTGGCTTCCTGGTACTCCTTTCTGTTCTGTCTAGTATCCCTGTTTAGAAGTTTTTTTCCGCTTTTCGTTCCGCACATTAACTGCTTCTTCACACTCCAGGTCAAACCACACGTTTTTTAACTTTCTGTTTTCATCCCTCTTACAATGTTGGTCGGCTGAATCAGATATAGCTTTTCTAATATGGTTCCATTCCTCATTCACATCTCTTCCTCCGATTACAGCTGGGATGTTACCTACACCTCTTTCAGTGTCTCTCAGGAAAGCATACCTTATCTCCTCTTTTTTTAACTTTTCTCTAGCCCAGGTGATCTGCAGTTTACTCCTTTCAAACATTCTTATCTTATATGTATGTTTGATCTTTGCAACTACCAAAAAATGATCAGAAGAGATGTCTGGTCCCCTATATGATCTCACATCACTAACTATATTAAAATGTCTACTAAAGACCAGAGCGTGATCGATCTGCGTTGCAGTTCCATTTGGTGAAATCCATGTTTGTTTGTGTTTTTCTTTGTGAGTAAATACAGTACTTATCGCTACTAGTGATCCAGACGCAGCAAAACTAATCATTCGTTCTCCATTATCATTTATTTTCACATGCAAGCTATGTTTGCCAATGTTAGGGACAAACACTGGTTCTTTACCAACCTGAGTATTAAAATCATCCAAAACTATTTTCATATTATAGGAGGGGGAAGCGGCTATATAGTCCGTTATAAATCTTCATAGAAAATGTCCTTTTCTTCCTCATCTTTTTCTTCTGTTAGGGCATGAACATTTATCAGAGTGATATTAAACTTTTCCCCCTGAATCCTTAACTTGCACAACCTTTGGTTTATTGGTTGAAAATCAAGAACTGTTTTTCTTATTCTCCTTGATACTATGAAAGCTGTACCGAACTCATGTCTTTCCTGGTCTCCACGGTAAAAAATATAAAATCATTTCTACTTTGCTTTCCAAAACCTGAACAGCAGATATATCTAAATTTATTTATTGGAGTTGTTTTTTTCAGTTCTGTCCATGCTCCAGGTTTATAGAGTGATCTTACGTTCCATGTTCCAACTTTATAAGCCATATAACGAGCTCCAGGTCGTTAACATAAATCTGTTTAAAATCCGAGGCTAGACTGTTGAGAATAAGTAACTTGTGTTGTTTATATAAATGATGAGTAGTCAGCCTCCTTTAACCCTCCTGCTTTATCCGGGCTTAGGACCGGCAATGAAGTGTAGTTGACTAACTTCACAGGCGCAGTTTTTCGGTCAAATAAGTAAAATAAAATCAGGTTTTATAAATAACTGTCCGATGATAAAGCGTTCTGATGGTAAAATGGTCTTCCAGGATCAACATGTGTAAGGTAAATGGATGAAGCATTTTCAGGAATTGCTAAACCCCAGGGAAGATGACGAGTATCCTGATACGGATTTTCGAGACACTGAGAATGACCACGAAGTGAGCCCACCAGATTTAGAGGAGGTTGGCCTGATCGTTGACAATTTCAAGAATAACAAGGCTTCCGGTTCAGATGGCATACCAGCGGAGTTTTTGAAGATTGGTGTTGACTGGCTGAGGAGTTGACTCATCTAATAGTTAATATCTGGGAGACCGTAAAAATGCCGGATAGCTGGAAGGAATCTGTCATCACTCCCTTCTACAGACTGCAACAAATATCGGGGAATTAGCCTCATGAATAATGATTACAAAATATTTTCAGTTATTTTATATAATCGTATTGTGTATTCTGTGGAACCTCGGTTGGGCGATTACCAGGGGGGTTTCAGGACTAATAGGTCAACTATTGACCAGATATTCTCTTTAAGACAAATAATGGAAAAAACAAAAAAATTCAACAAGATTATATGAATCCTTTTCATAGATTTTAAAGCAGCTTATGACTCCATTATCAGGAAAGAGCTCTACCTGGCAATGGAAGAGATGGGAATTCCACCGAAGCTAATCCGACTTGTATCGTGTACTTTGAATGAGAGCGCGAGTTGAGTGAAAATAAATGGGAAGCTGGGCCAACCTTTCGCAGTGAAGTCAGGAGTTAGACAGAGTGACCCCCTTTCCCCAGTTCTATTGAACATCGCCTTCCAAGTTGTGGTGAATAGAGCAGAGCTTAGTCAGTCGGGCACCATTTTTAGTAAAATAACTCAAGTGCTTGGGTATGCCGATGATGTGACACTGATTGGACTGTCCCTCAGCTTATGTAGGCCTAAGCATTATGTAGTGGGACAATATACGTTTCAATAAGTCTCCAATTTTAAGTGCCTCGGCTCCGTACTTAATGATCAAGTTGACGAAGAAGAAGAAATTCAAAATCGTGTAATGGGGGCTAACAAAGCATATTTCGCCCTAAGAAGTTTCCTCCAGAGTAAGCTACTAAGTCGGGGTACGAAAAAGACGAAAATTATATACAAAACAATCATCCGACCTGTACTGACCTATGCCAGTGCAACCTTTACCCTACGCAAAAGCCTGGCTTAAAAGATTGACACTTTTGAAAGAAAAGTGTTGAGGCGCATCATGAGGCCAGTTAAAGAGAATGGTATATGTCGTTTAAGAACGAACAAAGAGATCTACGACTTACTCGACGATCTCCGAGTTTCTCATTTCGTGTGAATTCAGCGCTTAAAATGGCTGGGACACATTATCAGAATGGACGAAGGTAGAACTGAGAGAAAATTATATTATGGAACCCCGGATGGAGTAAGACCACGTGGAAGACCGAAGGGACGGTGAACTCCGTGGCTCTATCCAGCAGACATGATGCTGACCGAAATGATTGGGAAAGGGCAGTTGAAAGGGTCAAGGGCAGGTTCAGGTGCCTGTAGAGCCGATAAATAAATGAATCAGTAAATATTGACATTTTATATGCGTCAAAATGATAGAAGCGCTTGTTGTTTACTACTTTCTTAATCCTCTAGAGTTGAAATCGTTAAAATACCATTTCTACTTCGGTGCAATGTTGAATTTGTTTCAAAATATACCTAAAAAGAATGTGAAGCCCGCCGAATCAAGCTGAGGTTTTCATCTGTCGCGAAGTTTATTCGGCACGGGGAGACATGCTTTGACATTACGAGAGAAATGCATCCAACTCTTGTGAAACAGCAAGATCAATTGCTGAGGAAGCTGGAGCTCAAACAAAATCAAAAAAATACCAAAAATTATTTTAAAAAGTCAAAAACAATAGTTTAAAAAAAAATGAAAAGAAAGCTGGGTGGCCTTTGCTAGTAATGTCATTTCATGGACTGAGGAGTGAAAGAAAGTCATCTTTAGTGATGAAAAAATATTCAATCTGGATGGGCCGGATGGATTTTTGTATTATTTTCATGACTCGAGAAAAGAATAAAAAAATTGATCAATGCGTCAAATGTGAGAAGGAAAATTTATGATTTGGACATCAATTGGTTACAAAAAGAAAGGAAATTTGGTATTTTTTACATCAAGAGTAAATTCAGCTTAATATAAAAATTTGTTAGAGGAACAAAATTTGACATGTCTGAAGGCAAACCAGTTTTCCATCAAGATAAAACCCCAATGCTGTCAGCACAAAATATTAAAGACTGGTTTACTCGCAACAAATTGCCAAATTAAACTGGCCTGCTGTCTCCCCAGACCTAAACATAATCGAAAATGTTTGGGGAACTCTTTTAAGAAGGGTGTACTCGGAGTCAAGACAGTTCGGAACAATCCAGGATTTGAAATCTGCAATTCTGGCTTCATGGGAACAATTACCTCAAGAAACAAACAATTGTACGATTCATTACCAAACAGAATTTTTAAATTAGTAAATAGTGGTGGAAAGGCCACGAAGTATTAAAATTAGTTTTAACTATGTTTACCAGGGAGCGTGTCTTAACAATTTGATGGGCCTTATCTTTAATATGAAAAATTTAAAAAAAAATTATATATTTTTGGCTTGATAACCAAAATACAAGCAGGCTGCTGATTAACTTCAGGTGAGTTACAGATTATTTTAATATTGTTTTACGGGTAATTTGAGATAGGGATAAAGGTAGGGATAACAATTTTTGAAGTCTGTCTAACATTTTGACACTGAGTGTATATATATATATATATACACTTTATTGAAGAACAATTTAAAAAGATTATGTTTCTTGGATTTTCGACAAACCTTCTTCTTACAATCTCTTCTTACAAATTAGTTAAGGGGGCAACAGCCTCTTCTGCGAATGTCCACGAGTAGTTTAAAATCCAAATGGTTCAAACATTCGTAAGAATATTGCCTGATTATTATATCATAAAAAATGAAGTGATTTGACCGAGATCACGCTCAACCACCAGGTTTCCCCCTTAATTAATTGTTTTAATTAAGGGTTCCCTCTTCATAGAGGCTGGGTGTGGCCCAGAAGGGTCTACCTACCCAGGGTCGCCTCACGGTCAATGAAACAGAATAAATAATTTTTCTGCCATGTGCCGGGATTCGAACCTGGGACCTTCTGTATTGGAAGCTCACGACCCAACCACTGAGCTACCCTACTCTCAAATGATGCATTAAGGAATTTAAATAATCGAAAAAAAAGGAATTAAATTATAATTTATGCAAAGGGAAATACGCTGAGGAGACATTTTTCAGTTTGTCGAGACCCTATTGAAATGATGCTTGGGTATTGATTACAAATGGCCTATCGCTGGCATACTAATTGATGTTAGTAGTTCTAAACTTTCTACTGTCTGAGAAAGTTTTCTTCATTGAAGTTGAAACTATGTTAGTTGTAACTACGGTGGAACCTTTAATAATGCTTGTTATGCTTAACCGATTGAATCTGACAATGTTTTATTAAGATAATTTTAAAACTAATTATAGTAAAATTTCCTGATTTTGTTTGGTATATATATATCTTCTATAGAAATGCTAACTATTGAATCTGAAAACCATGACTATGATAACAGTATCAATTCAGCAAAAATAAAGAGGATGTTTTTTAATGTTTTATTTCGACACTAACATATGCTTATGTTTGAAGATTTTGTATTTCCACTTTAAAAATATTTATTTACACTTACAATCCCTAGAGTACAGGATTGAAAATTTTCCGTATTTTCATATTCAATAATTAGTATCATCGATATTGTTATTTTTTTTTAGATTTTTTATCTGTGTGTGTGGGTGCACTGCCTGTCTCAAACAAGAAAAGTCGTACGAAACTAAAATTACATCTTTATGTTAAAGGACTGGGACGTTACAACATTTTTTTTTTTTTGCTAAAATAGACTTTCCAGAATTATCACTATATTATAATATGATATTTCATTTTTTTTTTAATTTTCTCGAATACGACTGTTTGACGATTTTGATTAAAATCGTAATATCAACGTACAATTTAATGTCAATTTTTAATATCAACTAGGTCCTGTCTTCATTGAACTGAATAGTTTGTAGTTTTTTAAAAAAAAATTATTGTTAATTATTTATTGTTAAATTGATACACCGCACCAAATTTTTTATTCACTGCGGCCCCAGTTTATCGAGTCATACGTTAAATGTAGTCATAATCCCTGTTCATACACTAATAAGTATTTCATAATATAAATGAAAAACGTGTTTTTCTAAAGGTTGATAGCAAAAACGGCTGTTTTGATTAAACTTTCCTATAATGTTCTAATAATTGTCCTATCAATTTTTGTATATGTACTAAATTTCCAAAAAAAACAGGGAATAAATTATAAAAAAAAGAAAAATGTTCTGAGTGCTAACTCGCTAAGTATATATTGTATGGTAAAATTTATAATATAACTTTTGAAAGGTAATTAAATTACCTACAAAACTATATAAAAATTTTTCACTTCGTACAACTATTAACGAAGTTACAACTATTCAATTTCCAATGTAAGATTACGGGTTCCCATCCTGGTGTCATAAAGGGATGAATGAGATGTCCTTCGTTCCTTCATATATATTTTCAGGAAAGTTAATGTAATTCAATTTTTTTAATTTTTTTATTAATAGACATGTAAAGTTATAAAAACTTTTCTGAAATAAGTAGGAAAGTCCTGCGAGTGGACACAACAGATTTTTTTAAATTAAAGTTATGGAAAATTTCGTTTCAAATATTATAATTGCCGTGAATCTCGTTTAAACTACTGAAATTGTTGGACAATTTTGTTCTACTTATTGAAATTTTGTTCTACTTATTGAATTTTGTTTTCCTAGGCACTTGCCCCTTCATAAAATGTCGGAAGAAAAAGATCAGAAAGTGCCTTGCTGCCCTGAGACGAAAAGAAGTTAATCAGAAAGCGGAATGCGGATAGAAATGTTACTGTTGTCAGGTTTATTGCCTTGGCCTCCACTTATTTGATTCTATAAACCGTTCTTGCCATGTCTGACATGTATTCCAAGACCCACAGGCGGATCTACGGGGGGGGAGAGGGGGCTTCCAGGCTGAAGCCCTCCCCAAAATGGTAAAATGTAACCAGGTTGTACAGAAAAAATATTAAAAACTATCTCTTAAAGTATTCTTGTTCGTGTAATTATATTCAATAGGACTTCAAGAACCTAACCATTTCATATAGGTAATTAATTTCTCTAATTTTTTTTCAAATTAATTATTGTTATATGTATATTAAAAAAAATTCTTTCGGGCTGAAGCCTCCCCCCCCCCCAAAATTAAATCCTGGATCCGCTAGTGCCAAGACCTAACTCTCTCTTATATTTTCATACAGTATTATCTATTGACTGATGGGTATTCTGTATCATTTAGCAACTCAACACAGTTGAGCAGCCGTGCAATGTTGTTGTATTTCTCTCTTTATATTTTTTTCCCAAGTTCGTGGCGTCTCTTGGTCTCAGTGGCCACCCACAACGCTGCGACTCTCATTATGATACATGTGCCCTATCAAGAAGCCATACATTCTAGTCCACAAGACCGGATCAAAATTGTTCTCATTCCTTTTTAGAGCTCAGTTTAAGAACTTTTTTGGTCGGAATTAACAGAAGTGGGGTGGTTATTTCCCTTTATGTACAAGAATTCTACACCATGACATTCGAATGAACGAAAGACAAATACAAAAAAATTATTAATTTGCTTCATTGTGCTTTTATATTCAGTCAATTATTTTATATTACCATCTGTATGTTAATCGAACACCTTTAAGCAATGATGACAATTTTCTAAAAACTATGCACTGTTTTATCCGCCTATACCTAAATAATACGATTACATTCATACGTATGGTGTATAGTATTAAAGAGATGTTTACAAATGAGATTTAACGGATTCCTATTGATCTCAGAGTTTTGGCGCATTGTATACTGATGACAGCCATTCCGATAATTTAATGAAATATATGCTATGACTAGACAGGACTGATGTTTTGGGCACAATGAAATTTTCGGAGATGAAGATTATGGGAGGAAGAGTTGACCCACATGTGGAATATCGAATTGTCGCCACTACCTGAGGAAGCTGGTAGGGAGTTGAAGGAGAAGCCACGAGGCGGCAGCACTGTCCAAACCAACGCAACAAGTAGCAGCCCTTTCCCCTCCTTATCTCAGCAATTGCATTAGACTGCAAGGACATGACAGCATCTTGGCTTTTATTTTTCAAATTTGACGAATTTTAAATCAAAGATGTTGGAATCGAAGTATTTTTTCGTGGTATATCTACTAACTTAAGTGGTATTGTAAGAGAAAAGTGATAATATTAAGGAACCCTTCAGGCACTAAATCACTTAAAAATCTCAGCAGTTAGTGATAATGAGTTTAAAACTATCTGTCTCTTCTATAACACGGGAGCGATAATGTGCAGAGCTTGCTGCCGATTCAGTTTCCACCATTTTAAAAATTACATTTTTACTTTCCTACCTATACTAGGTACGGAAAGTATTGCGATCGGGTCAAATTTCCGATATGCGGTTTTCGACGGATCTATACGTTTCAGAGCCGTAAAAACACAGCTCTGAGTCCGAAAAACACATTTTCAGCCATTGGTCTGTCTCTCTGTGCCAAGATTTTCTCGGGAACTAGTCAACCGATTTTATTGCTTCTTTTTTTACTTTTTAGGGTTTTGACAACTGATGCCTGTGACTGATGCTCCATGCGCAATAGCTGCTGCACAATAAATGAAAAACATGTTTTTCTATTGACTGTACCGCGAAAACGGCTCTAACGATTTTGATGAAACTTTACTATAATGTTCTAATGATTGTCCTTTCAATTTTCGTATATGAATTAAATTCCCTAGAAAATTCTGGAAAAAAAGTTATAAAGAATAGAAAAATGTTTTGGGGCCTAACTCGCTAAGTATATGTTGTACGCTAAATACAATTTAAAATAAAACTTTTGATAGGTGATTACATTACCAACAAAACAAAACAAAAAATCATCGGAATCGAACCAGTATTAGCGATAACTAAGTGAAAGTAAGAAAATCTGTTGCCCGTATCACACAAGCTTCACTATTTCCTCTACTCGTAATTTTAACAGAAATTGTTGTTTGACAAAATTAGGCTTGGCAAAAAGTTTTTGATCAGCAATATTAGAGGGTATTGAAATGTTTATACTGACCTACTATCTTAAGCCGGTTTACATTGCTTTAGTTTATATCAAATAAATCGTATTCAAATCCTGTCTTTGATCAATTTTCAGGAAAATAAATCTAATTCAATTGTTTTTATTGATGGACATATGTAAAGATATAAAAACTTTTCTGAAATAGGTTGGAAAGTCGTGTGAGTGGACACACCAGATTTTTTAAGTAAAAATAACGAAGGGCTGTTTCGTTACCTATTCTGTAGAATATGCAAGAGCGTTACTTTTCACTCACACTTTCAGCTGTATGATCCCAACCTCGACAAAAACTAATTCGGTAATATGTTGAGTACAAGTACCGAAATTACTGATCTGGTCGGATTTATCTGCGGTCTGACTCCACAGGAGAAGCCATTACATCGGTAGGATGAAATGATTTGTGGCTCTGTACCGAAGTCACATTCAAACCTTGGATCAACTCCACTACAATATATTAGTCTCTTAAAGGCGCCTCAATATTGTAAAGTAAATATCGAGTTTCGCTCATATATTGACCGTGTAAGGGCTAAATTGACATCAAGTATATTGACGTCAATCAAACTGGTTGATATAAATTTTTTGGATTTTTATTGAAACTCTTTAAATATTATTGAAACAGTGTCAATATAATATAGCACGTGCAAGGGCTATATTGAGCAATATTAAACCATATATAAGCTTCTTGAGAAGATCTGAGCTATACCAAATTTCTGGTGCCCTTCTTGGCAATATATTTGAGTAGGTGAATGATACTTTGTTTTACTTTTTGGAGGGAAAGGGGTTTAACCCCTCCCCGAATTTTTTTAAAAGATAAAATCACAATGTTTGGGTATAAGGATGATACTTTTTTTTACTTTATTATTTTTTTGGGGAGGGTGGTCCCCCTCTCCCCCGAAAATTTGTTAAAGATATAATGTTTGATATTTGGATAGGTGTGGGATACTTTTTTGGGGGAAGAAAAGGAAGAACCACCTTAAATTTTTTTTTTATATACAAATGGCAGTAGTTTATGCCTTTTAACTTTTTTAAAGTTACTTCTTTGTCCATAACTTGATTTTTATACAAAATTGAATAATAATTTATTTTTAAATATTAAATAATTAGAAAACAAGTACAGAACAAATTCGTAACAAGAAACGTTTTAATGTATGGGAACAAAATCAACATTATATAGAACACAATTTTTTTTTTCTTTCAAAGCCAGAGCCAAGAGAATTAAACTAATAGGAAATTCATTATTATTCATTGCCACAAAAAAAAGAAATATTACCTCTTTGAAAACCTTCTTTAGAGGAAGCAATATATTAACTGATATATTATTGACTCAATATAATTGACACATGTGAGGTATCCGTTCAATATATTGGCTTTAATTTTATCGCCTCAATAATATTGACCGTGTAAGGGGCCCTTTATACAGACACTAAAATTAAACTGACAAATGACGTTGGATGCCACTCCGTTCGCAGAAGTTGCCACCTGAACAGTTACCACCTATACATCTGTTTTGTATTTTATACTTTTCAATTTATTAAAATTTGATAAAAATCAAGAAATAATTACCATTTGAACAATATTTGTCCTTAATATAAGCAGGGAAGTAGTAGCTGTCAGTCTCGTATGGAAAATGAAGGTACTTGTTTTTTTATCTTGTACTTGGATATTCAAGAAACTTCCGCAACGCATTAAGACGCAAAAATTCAGGAGTTTAAATTTAAAAAAAAATATTATTTTTTTAAAAATACGGTATCATCGGAATTTTTATGGTCGATAGTTTTTCAGTTTCTTTGGAACTAGAACTTTTTCCCTTGCAATTTTCAAGTAAAGGTTTATCAAAGCCTTCATTTTTAAAAAAAAACTTTTATTAAAAAGTTCTGTCTATTTCACAAAAAAGTAGATCTAAAAAATTACTTTTATTCATATTTACGCAAACAATACAACACATTAGAACCACAATTCGTTGAAGACAAATTATAACTCTAATCTCAGCTCATTTACTGTTTATTTATCATTTAACAGAAATTTTTTTTAAGAACTTAAATATATAAAATTTAAACTTTTACTATAACATTTATTTTATGAACTTTTTTCCTAAAAAGTTTCACAGAAACTGTTAAAATAGGAATTTTTTAAAAACGTTCCATAAAAGTTCCAATCCCAACAATTAGCATCCGAAGTTAAAGATCTGGAAAGAAAAGGCCTAAAAAGGAATATAGGCTTGAGCTTGGTAATTAACGGTGCTCCCCGCATGAGACAAATAAAACTCGTTGCAGGAGTACAACTGGATCTAATAAACCCAATTTCGCTACTCTGAATATAGCTCAACAAATGTACGAACGGTTTTGCTTATGTAGCTACAACTACATGTTAGATAGATAGATAGATACATAGTTTATTGGCTAATTATGTACATCTTTTTAGCCATGGAGTTTGGTCCATTTGGTGTTAGTAATTGTTATTATTGAATAGCAATGAAAGCATAAATAAATAAAGATATAAATACGTATACACATGAAAATTCCTATTGCTTATTATAACCTCCCAATATAATCCAATAATACAAAGAATTGAAAGAAAAAAATAAAAATTATATATATAATATATATATATATATATATATATATATATATATTCCCAATAAGTAAATAGAATAAATAAACAAATCAGATAATTATTTCTAAAACCCAAAACAATATAAAAAAAGTGTATATCTGGAAATTAATTAATGATTCAATAATATATCGAATTAAACTTTTTTTTTCTTCCTTTTCCCTCTCGCCCTCTCTTCCTTTCCCTTTCATTCCCAATACTACATAAATAGAACTACAATAAATAGTTATTCTCAAAGCTATATACATGTAAATAATTAAATGGTTATTCCTAAAATAATATAATATAGTCCTTACTCTAAATACCTATATATAGTTTTTAACAAAAAGAAATAGATGTCATTTAGTTTGTCCGCACTATCAATATTTAGAAGATTTTCCTAATTTATTTATTGTTTTGGACAATATAATCTCCTAGGTATTTTTCCCTATCAATACTTAGTCTGGGGCATTGCAATAGCAGGTGTTCTATGTTTTGAGTGATATGTTCTTGACACAATCCACATTTTTCCTCCACTTTTATAATCAAAGTGGTATTTTTATGAAAAAGTTTCAGCTTTTCCGTATATGAAATTCTTAATTGGCTAACTAGTTTCAGTTTGTTTATATTTACATGATAAGTTACAACTACAACAACTACATGTTGAAGTACAACTTTCCAGTCGAGGTACAAATTCGATAAGGAGTCAAATACATATCAACTGCCGATCTTCCGTTTGCCTATAACTCTGCTAAAAGGATTTTAAAACCCTTGTGCAAGGCAAAGGAACTGGCAAAAACGTCAGACTTTGGACTGCCTGGTGGGAATATTTAGCGAAAGGTGCCGATTGAGTAAGGACACACCTAGTTTCGGTGGTTCAGAAACATATTCTGCACGATGACAGGACTCGTTTACCTCAAAAGACATTTCTACGGAAGCGTGTGTCTTCAGTCCCGGAAGGATGATATGTATGACCTACACCTCCCAGTGTGCCCAGCTCTGCCTGACGTTCTCAATTATGGAAATATCCTTGGTGTGACGGACAAGGCTACCTGGCTATGGGAGCCATGGCATCAAATTGGACAATGCCATCATAGAAAAGCTGAATCCGAACGGTTTTTTTGTCAAAGTTGTTTTTATTCATTTTTTTTTTTTTTTTTTTTTTTTTTTTTTTTTTTTTTTTTTTTTTTTTTTTTTTTTTTTTTTTTTTTTTTTTTTTTTTTTTTTACTGTCCAATCTACCATTCAATAAAAACCGTTTAGAATAAACAGAACGTTGCGGGTTTATCTGCAAGTTAATTTAACTTACTTCAAACTCATTCTGTATCACTGTCCTTGTATAAGCAATATTTTTCCTTGTATTACAGACTTTGAAAAAGAATAGAAAAAGCTTTTCTACTAGATACATAGTTTTGGGGATATTTTATAAAATCGATAAAAAGTGAGAACATTTCACGAAATTGGTGTATTATTCATTTAAATCCTCACAACATATTATAAATCAGCACTGCATGACCTTTCCGACGCACGAATGTATAATTTCACTGAACTACTTTAGCTCATTCCATACGGTCAAAGAAATTTTATGTATCTTCAAAACATGTCAGCTTTTTTTTTTTCAACAGAATTTTTTTTTTTCCAACACACACTCTCCTCCACTAGGTTACCGCTATATTGAATTCGCAATTTATTTACCTATTTGTGTTTTAGTAGTTGAGAATGTTTGCTTATGTGGTTAGATAGATAATAAAATCCTTAACTTTAGCTCAAACCATCCCAAACATCAAATAATTAATACAGCCAAGAACCTAATTCACAAATCAATAGAACTCACTGACAAACCTTACATCCCACAAGTAAAAACAGAAATATACAAAATACTTATGGAGAACTTTTACCCTATAAACTTAATCAACAAACTTTGGTACAGTCGATTACACACAACACTACACCATAACAAAAATAGAACCAAAAAATAAACAATACAAAAAACACCAAAAGAAAACATTACAATAAGGAAACCTACACAACAATTCATCACCCAATTGTTTGAAAAAACAAATCCAACAAACGAGAACAATCAGGACGACATATCACAAACAAACAAAATTGACTTTAACTACTACTACAAAATGACATATATACCTGAACTTACTAACAATATTAAAGACGTGTTAAAAAATTATGACTTAACAAAAATTAAACTCGGACAATATAATAACAAAAAACTAAGCAGGCACATCACCAACACAAAGGATAAAATAGAACCAATAAATCAGAAAAATGTAATATATAAATTAAACTGTCAAAACTGCCCCAAAATCTACATTGGTGAAACATCCAAGCAATTAAGAACTAGAATCTCACAACATATCACGAACTGTAAAAATACAAAAAACATAAACAAAACAGCCTTAGCACATCACAGTATAAAAGTATAGCATAAATTTAACTTTAACAAACCACAGATAATAGCCATAGAACCAAAAAACACCAATAGGAAATTACTTGAAGCAATACACATTACAAAAAATAACAAAACAACAGTCAACTACAAAACAGACACTAAACATTTAGGAACTCATTATACGGACATATTGAACAAAATTAAAATTTAATAGAAGAAAGGTCAATTTTTTCACTATGGCAGATACCCAATTATTGGTCAAAAGCAGGATGTTGCTCTAGATGATACATTTTAGAACATGAATTAGAAATTTGACGATGGAGCACATTATTATTAAATTTAAGGTAATTACAAATTTATTGTAACAAAAAAATTCAAACATGTAATGTAACAAGCACAATATTATAACTCAAAAAATTTTTAGCCTTGCATCCACAAGAGTATTGGGATTGCAGTTCCGAAGATGGGAATAAATATCCCGAAACGTCAACTAACTTGTTAACATGTAACGTTGATAATAGAAATATACTCAATTGTTACCAATTGGAAGTTATTATTGCCAAATAACTAAAATAAATTGACAACTTCCCAGAAAGAAGAAAAAAGAAGACAACTTTTTTTTTCACAGAAGGTACACACACTCTCTTCCACTAGTTTACCGTCATATTGAATTCGCAATTTATTTACCTATTTGTTTTTTCTTTAGTAGTTTAGAATGTTTGCTTATGTGGATAATTTAATTACCCATGCCGTATAATTTGTTGTTTTTTTCTATAACTATGCATAAATGTATCTATTTTAAAGGGTTTTTTTATTTCTGCTTATGTGACCGTTCATGTGACCAGAATTGATTATCATTTTTGTATGTATTGTTGTTCATAGTCCTACATAGTACCAGAATAAACTTAATTTTTTCTATTCTATTTTATATAATATAAACTCAGTATTTCTTATTCTTCTAATTAAAGTCTTTAAATCTGCCTCATCTCTCATAACTTTTAAGATATTCTATTCATAGACGCAGACTTTTCATTGTGCTTGTTGAGGGACGATGACCCCCCAAAAAATTCTATATATATGTATGTAAAGAAGCTTCAGGTTCTAACGAAACCCCACCTTTGGGTTAATTATTTAATTCATGCATTTAACACATAATCTGAATGGGGATAAGGGTGTGGTGTGGTTTGCAATTGTTTCAGATTATTAAGTGTTTAGTGTCGTGTTTCATTGTACTTAAAAACTATAAAAACTGATTTTGTTTTGTAGAAGCAAAAGTAGTCTATAGTTTATCTACAGTTAACACTAAAGAAGATTATAAACCAGTTTTTATTGTTTTTAAGTACAATGCAACACGTCACTAAACACTTAATAATCTGAAACAATCGCAAACCGCACCACACGGTTATCCCCATCCAACATCATGTGGTTAATTCATGAATTAAATAATTAATCCAAAGGTGGAGATCCGTTAGAACCTGAAGCTTCTTTTCGTAGATATATATATATATATATATATATATATATATATATATATATATATATATATATATATATATATAAAGGTCGAATTATAAAAAAAAAATAAAAAAAATATATATATATATATATATATATATATATGTTTATTTGTTAAGGCGTTTATGTATATGTTTATATATTACGTTGTTTTCTTTTTACGTACGGATATATTTGTAAATTTGTTAACAAATCAATCGAATATATTACTCCCTATTATTTTTATTTAAAGGTTTGAGGCAGCGAAATAAACTCTCAATTCTCAGATCCTTCGAATTTTAGGCGGGAAATGTGATAAAATCACGTAAAAATCTAGTGTTTTGTATATAGATTTTTTTTTTATTTTATGTGTCTTGTTTAACTAATATTTTCTTTACTTCTCTTTTTTTATTATAGTTTTATTTTGGCCTGATGTAGTCTTTTAAGTGTGTACTATTTTGTTATTCGAAAGGGACTTTGTCCCTGAATAAAGTTATTTTCTATTTCTAAAAATGGAAGGGTGCAAATGAATGAATAATAAAATCCTTAGGTCGTGGTAAAACACCTTTTAGCCTTTTCAACTTTTCCTATTTCTCTAATTGATTTTAGTTTACATATTTTATTCATTCATTTAGATTAATTGTTATTGATTTTGATTTTATTTTTGTTCTTTCAAATCTTTGAAGGGGAGCGAAACAATATTCTCGCCCTCTCTCTATTTTTTTTTTATCGTCGAAGTCTGCGCCTACACTTTATCCAGTATACGTAAATGAATCCTCTACTGCTCCTGTAGAATTATTATCCTTATCGAAGTTCCAAAATTACATTGTGATTAGCAGTGTTTGTTTAATACATATATTCTGTTTATTTAGATTATGTCTATTGTTCCATTCTTTTCTATCTATTATATTTTCACTATTCTTATTGTGATTCCAATTAATTCACCAGTGACCGCCGAAGATTTTGTCAGTAACTGCCCGAAGAGCTCGATTTCCTGAACTCTTCATGATTGTCTGTTGCCATGTCTTATAATAAGTGGCATAAGTAATACCACAACCTTATTTGTGATGGTTGAATATAAAAAAATTATGCTTACATTTTTCTTACAGATCCAATATGGAATAAAAAACTGCAATATCAGCTTTAACGAGACCTTCCAAATTTAAACAATTTTCCGGTATTCATAATATAATAATACTGCATCATATCGTTAACAGCGCTTCTGTTATCCATGGAATCATCAAAACTTTTAATGATTTCTACGTCACAGAGTTTTCAAGTTCATATATCCTATCGCTTAGTAGGTTTAAACTAACTTCTTATAATCAGTGAACTAATTCTAAATAATCAAGTAAGTGTTATGAAAATTCATAAATTAGCTTTTCAGTTGACAGAATGACTCCAATTTAAACTTTTTCGAATCATTTTGGTGACATTTCTAGTTGGAAAGTTTATAATATCTGCACAGACAGTGAGTAAGTTAATTCCAGAGTAGGTAATTGCAGTGTTGAAATATACATTCGAGGTCATATAAATTTAATCGCTTATTTTTTTTTATTCTTATGTTAAAAACGTTGATTCAAATGAATGTTTTTGTTTGCTTATTAAGGTTAAAAGAAAACTTTAACAATGTTTCTCAGTTCATTGTTAATTAATGCCAGAATAAAAGCTGTAATTATGATCTGTATCAAAAAATGTTATCGTCAGAAAATATTGATATTGTGACGTTACATGAAGTAAAGGGATTTTCACGGGGAATAGTAACGGTTAAACGGTTAATAAAGTATAGAGTACTTTTAGTCATCGTTGAGAAAAAAAAAATCTGGTCTGTCCACTCACACACGACTTTCCTACCAATTTCAGAAAAGTTTTTAAACCTTTACATATGTCAATTAATAAACAAACAAAAAATTGAATTACATTAACTTTAATGATTTAAATGTGTAAATTTTAATCGGATAAAGTTTTTTTAATTTCAATTGCCACCAAGACATATATTATATTTTAAAAACTAGTTTTATGTACCCTCTAACTGATGTAACATAGTTTTTAAAAATGAACTTGGGAATTTTAAAAAATATTTGACACACTGAATGGGTTTCGATACAATTTATAATCCTATTTTCTTTACAGAAACGTCGTAGATTGATATTTAATTTTATGAAATCAACATTAAATGGACTTAAAATGAAGGCTTGCTAATCAATAATCTTAAAAATTTACTAACCAGATCGTAAACTCGCAAAATAGATTTAAAAAATAAAATCTATACCTATATATGTTAGAAGTTTCATAAATGAAAGAACGACCTAGAGGCGTTGTGGTTAAATTATGCCTAAGGAATAGAGATAAAATTGTTATTCTTGTCTGGAACGGGGGGACGGGTGCACAAGAAAAACGCTTGCATCGGGACGTTCATTAGTGCTCTGTAGTTACGCCACTGTCAAGAGCTTAGGCCCTCCCCTGCTTGATGCTCAAGATTCTGAGATTACTCAGCCTTGTCTTAGACTTCAGTCGAAATGAGAAACCTCCCTTGCCACAATTTAAATTAACTCTTTGAATTAGTTCTTTCAATTTCTTGATTTATCTTACGCCTTTTGGATAGGCGCACTCTTCCGCAAAGCGGAAACATGGGGGGTGTTATTTATCAAACTGATTGATGTCCTTCTCAAAAACAAATGAAATAACAACCCTACAAGGGATGGCAGCGACAGTGATGAATATATCAGATGGAAATCGGAAAGAAGTTCACTGGGCAGTTACCATAAGTAGTGTTGCCCAAATGCGATACCTAGACGAGTCTTGGTCTTGCAAACTCAGCCTTGGTCATGGTCTTGGTCTTGCGCAAGAGTATCGCAACAGTCTTGCAGTTACTTATTAGCTTATTACCACTAGCGGATCCAGGATTTAATTTTGGGGGGGAGGGAGCTTTAGCCCGAAAGCTTTTTTTTTTTCATAAAAGTAACGATAATTACCTTGGAAAATAATAAAGAAACTAAGTACCTATATGAACTAGTGTTTAAGTGATTCCTAAAGCCCTTTTAAATGTAATTACACGAATAATTATACTTTAAGAGATAGTTTTTAATATTTTTTTCGATAAAGCATGGTTATATTTTACCATTTTGGAGGGGGCTTCAGCCCGAAAGCTCCCCCCCCCCGTAGATCCGCCCGAGCTTATTACTATAGAGATATTACTGTAATTTTTTAGACAGAAGAAACCTAACTAAGCCCAAATGAAAAATTAGAGGAGTTAAATGCAAAACTATATTGGTTATACCAATTATTTACATATAGTAACTAAGATTGTCAAGTATTAGTAACTATTTTGACTTAATTTCTATTTATTTTTTTACCAGTTCTGGTCTTGGTCTTGCAACAGTTAGGCGGCCTTGGTCTTGGTCTTGCAAAGTGCAAGACCAAGACCGATTTTGGGCAACACTAACCATAAGTCGCAGTTTTTTAGTTAAAACTTTGTTTTTAAAAATTTTTATTTTTTTATTTTTTTTTATTAAAGAAATTTACAACTGTAATTAATAATAAATACAACAAGTAAATATGAACAAGTAACATGGCATGTACAACATGAAGAGAAACTATCCATTGGTAGTACTCCAATTATATTTCTATATTAGAAGGTCCCGAGGCCATCTTCTATTCAGACGCCTCGGTGGTTTATCAGGAATAGAAGAGGAAGCAAGGTTGGAAACGAGAGGGTTCGGATGGTTCAGAAGTTTATTCTGAAAGGACAGGTATCTGGATTGAACTGAATCGGAAACATATGGTACATTAAGGTCATTATGGATGATTTTGTGACAAAGTAGGGAGCATTAAGGATTTTACGAAGGATTTTGGATTGTAGGGATTGGATTTGAGAGGAATTTGATGGTTTAGTAGAGCTCCAAAGCTCGATCCCGTAAGTCCAAATAGTCCTTATTATAGTAATATATATGAGTCTTTGTAAATAGTTGGAAGTTTAGAGCGTTTGTCTAAGTGCTGGAGTAGTCGGAAACATCGGGCGGTTTCTAGTCGTTTCAGTCTGGTATGGATGTTCCAAGTGAGTCGTTTGTCAAGGTGGAGTCCTAGGTATCGGATTTGGTCAACAGGGATAAGTTTTAAACAATTTAAGTTCAATTTTTCTGTATCCTCACTCATCATTCTAAACATTATCACTTTAGACCATCAATAATCGAAAAATCATTATTTTTAACACTTTTGTTTTATAAATAAAAAGTATCAATCAATCTTTTATTTGTTTTAAGGGAAGGACCCTATACAAGTGTATTCTATCACAAAATAACAAACATTATTATCATTATGGAAATACAAATTACCTTTTATACTACATAACAGATATTACAACACTCTTAAGGTAAATTAAAAATCATATTCGGCAAAGGTCAGACAGTTAAACCAGTACCAATTATCAAATTAATATAAAATCTAAAATTGTCAACAATATACATAAATAAATACACATTTAAAAAAAATATTAATATTAAACTATGTTTTATTAACTATTAAGAGAACAAACAAGAAAAATACTCTGCCAGATTACATGCCGATGTACAATATGGAATTTTTGTCATAATATGCGGAGGACAATACTCAAGATTAATCTACTAATTCTCTATAATTTGATATAATTGAGATGAAAAATTATAATTTTCTCATATCATCTGCACCGGTTGGATTAAATATTTCTATCCCATCAAGATTTTCCATACTCTGGTATATTCTTAAACTTAAACTACTATAATTTGAGCATTTAAGTAATATATGATAAAACTGTGGAGTAATTTTCACAATTTTATTATTAACAGAAATATTGATCATAAAAAGATTGATAAATAGAAAGTATATTTCAGCAATTATGTTAATCATAATACACCCATATAATGGGAAAACAGGAAATAAAATCTTCGCAACAATTTATTGTAATCATTTTTTTCCAGTAAAAACACGGGAACTTTTATATTGCAGGATATAAAATCATATCATTTTTTTAAACAACTTGATGCTTCATGTTTTACCCTAATAAATCCCAACTTAATTAATATGAGCTTAAAGCCTATTAAACGAGGAATGTTTTCCTCGTTATAAAAGTGGGGTTATAGTATGTTTGGATGATGATAAAATAAAATCGTGAATAATTCATGATTTTTTTTAAACATAACTTAGCCTCTCAAAAGTCCTATTTAAATGACATTAACAAAAACAAACTCTATTTTTATTTTAGATAAATTTTGTCCGGTTTACAGTGAATTGTTAATTACTTGAATTGAATATTTCCTTTTTTATCGCTTCCTATACAATAAAAAACATGACTTACTTGAAAAAACACAGAACTTAAATTTCCTACTTTTCTGTCGAAAATCGGACCAATGTCTATAATGTATACATACTTTCCTCTACTTTGTTGAAAGTTAATTATTATATGCTGAAATTTAAATTAAAATGGATCCTTCCCCCCCCCCCCGGAACCACTTTCGTCATGTTATGGTTTGTTAATGCGATAAAGCAAAATATGCTGCTTCAACTAATCGGAAACTTGCAGACATATATATGGAGAAAACTTTATTAGTGAACGACAGTGATTAAGTCCTGGAGAAACACCGAGAACATAAGCGAGAGGAAGACTTCATACGAAAAAAAGTAGTGATATCTTTTTGGCATAATAATAGAGGTAAAACGTCGCTCACTTATCAATATACAAGGTATTTTATTTTACCATGGCATTGCCAAATTCCCTGTTGCAAAACAAACATTGCGAAAATTTGCCAAAATTACTTTGAATGGGAAATTATTGCTCACCTACCATAAGCCTAATGAACTGCGCAATACGTTTTGTTTTCGGAATCTCAAGAGATACGCATATAACCTAGTATTAAGTTGAAGTGGCTCTATCCATCCAACCGCTGTCTGTACTTCCTTGCTACCTTTCTATACCAAGTCGTCAGAACTCAGCGGCCTTCCTATATTTTTCACAGTCTACAATTCAAATATTTCATTCAATCCCGTCTCACTAGATCTCGTACCTCCGACCTCTATCCACCTCCCCACCGAACTGCAGCGTTAGACAAATCCTTTATAATTCAAACCGTCTCCTTCTTATATTCTTATAGACCATCATCCCTCCCGATATCCAGCATGTAAAATCAGTTTCCTCATTCAAATCTCCCCTTTTTAACCACCTACTCCTTTCCCAACCCGATTGATCATGAAATGTAGATAAGAGAACTTTTAAAGTTCCCCCAGAAATGATTTTCTTTATTTATGCTATTTGCCACGTTTGTATTGTACATATCAGTATGGTTTTAGTGTAATAGATCTATTTTTTGTTTTATTCTTTTTCCAAAATCTTAATCTTAATAAGAATTGTAAATAATTAATTTTATGTATGGCCACACAGGCATTTATTCTGTAACTGCAATTTGTCCTAAAGGGACAACAGTCCAAGGATAATAAAAAAATATTTTCATTTCGTATTCTCCTGACTTAGCGGCTTAGGATTATCACCTTTTTCGCAGTCTCCAAAACTCATTAAACGGCAGGAACATTGAATTCAAGAACATGAAGTCGATGAAGTGCAAAACGAGGAGTTGGCTTTCTTTAAAAAAAAAAAAATTTTTTAGAAAAGGTATACAAAATTTGGTTTCAAGATGGCGAACGGTTATAGAACAAGATGGTAAATATATTTTAAATTGAACGTGTGTCATTGGTTTTATCCTAACCCTTATTAAATACCGATATTACTTTTGGGATGACCAGATAATAAAACATACTGCTGTTACTAAATATTGTATAAAAATTAACATATGAGCAGAAAATAAAAATGGGGCGAGTGTATTAGTATTTTCCATGGTCTCTCAAGGCCCTTGATCCGTATTAATGATTTAATATTGGTCAATACAGCCCTTACAGGGTCAATACATTGACGGAATTCTATATTTACTCAATAATATTGATCTTGGAAGGGCCCCTTTTGGGATGAGGGATTATATTATATAATTATTATCGATTTGAACTGGCCCTAACCTAATGAGGACAGGGTAGTAGAGGTGGCGGGAGGGGGGGGGGATAGCTGAGCTCTACCCAACCGCAAGAGAGCTGTCACCGACAGAACCCGTCAGAGTATTTAAAAATTCTATACCTCACTGGTCCACTTCACTTTTTTTCCTCCAGTTCGATTCTGTCTCCCGTCACCGGTTTCAATTCTTATTCACACAAAGGGATGACTCCTTTCAAATTATTCATGGTGGTATAAATAATGTGCTGTAAAACTGAAATTTCATCAAATATAATTTTATCACAGCTATCATCGGAATAATGTTCAGAAGAAACTGAAAGTAGCATAATATATTTTAAAATTACATACTGCAGAAATTCGTTGACCCTGTTTCAATCTACCCCCTACATGATTCTCGATAAACCCGAAAAAATAATCGGTCCGTGAGACTGATTGTTCTCTTGTACGAGAATCTTGGTATTTTCGTTTTAGAAATTTCAAAATATCACTTGCACTATAAAATTCTTTATCATAAGTTGCTAATTTAGCTTCACCATTTAACTTTGTTAGTAATCTTAATACCAATATAGAATGATTAATATTTTTATGTGGATTATCATCTTTGCAATATAATTTTTAAAAAATTTGACATTTCTAATAAAATCTACTGAAAGTAATTGATCACCATCATATTCAGGAATTAATTTAAAATCGTGAATTTAAACTAGTTTCAAATAATAATTTGCCGATATTTTTTGGACTTGATGTAGTATTTGATTTTCTTAAATTGTTTATTCTATCTTGTAAAGTTGTCATGAAATAAAAATAAACTAAATGAAATGAAATTTACCATGAAATATGTTGTCTTCATTGAGAAAACTCTCTTCCTCGGTGCTGCAAAGTCTTAACAATAGATCTTGAAACTCTGGTGACAAGATTTGAAAATCTTCAGAAAGTTTGTAAAGATACCTCTGTAGTCGTGAAGAATGTTTGTTATACTTGTATACGCAGTGGCAATCTTCCTCGAGACGGAGAGTAGTTATGCTGCTTGATATCGGTCTTACATTCGACTCAAAGCTTCGCAAAGTTACCAAAATACCTTCAAAAATTCTGCTCAAGTCTCAACGTTCGGGCGCCAGTTAAATATTCAACGCACACACGACTTTTTATAAAGATTTATATGAATGACAAACATTTACACGGTAAATACTATCTAGATCTAATCTGGCATAATAACTAGCTAACAATTACTGAATGAGACTGTTCTCCATGATATCAGTGTCATATCGGACCAGTGCACTAGCGGAACGATACTTTGAATTACCTTGACCTTTTTCTACCTGTGGTATTTGAAGGTGCGTTGAATGATTTTTGTTGGTTATCTCTTCCTGTCCACTTAAGGTCTTGATAAGATGTATGGAGTTGACTGTTCTCCTCTCAGTGCCTCGTGGTGTTTAAATAGGAGTAGCCAGGAAATGACTCATAGTTCTGAGAAGAAGCTCTCTGTGGTACCTATAGCTATATGTTGTATACATAAAGTATAAACGTATATACGTTGTATGTATAAAATGTTATATATATTCTTTTTCTCTCCTAAACTAATAAAAGTGTTTTATGTATATTGTATATGTGTTGTAAAATAAAATTATCTTATTATTATTACATTTCTTTTTGGCTATTTAAATTTCCATAAAAATGAATACGAAGATAGGTATTATCAGTATTAGAATTATCTGTGTTCAAAGTTCAAAGTATTTAGGTTATAAACATTGGCGGATAGCAATTCGTGACGACCGCCTAAGTCACAAGTATCAAATAATCACACCAATGAAAACGATTAACGAACGAAAACATGGTCAAGGGGTGAATTGATTTGGGTATTTTTATGAATATTTCAAGTTTTATTCGTAGTTGAACACTAAATTATAACAATAAAAACTCATAAATCCCAAGTCTTTCTGACGCATATTTGCAAAGATAATAAATATTAAAGAAAAGATGGATGGATGACAAGAGAGTTGAGACTCATCACTTATTTCTCTTATCTTTTGTCAGTAAAAACGTATTAAAACAAAATTAATAATTTTGTTTATTTATTTATATAGCAGATCTTATAGATATTTGGCCCACTAAACCAGCCTTCTTCACCTTTGGCTATCTTGGGCTACTGCTTTCCAGTTTGCGGCATAAAGCTTAGCCGTATTATTGTTAACCCTATCTATCCATCTGGTTTTTGGCCTCCCGCGTGATCTCGTGCCTACTACTCTGGCATTCATTATTGTGTAAAGGCTTCCTGGTGGATTGCTTAGAGCTACATGCCCCGCCCATCTTAACCTCCATAGTTTCATATCATGAGAAATTGACTGACCAGTTTCTTTAAGCAGTTCGTTATTATTCCTTCTCCTCCATGTTTTAAGGTTCTGATCCGTAGCGAGGACTTTTCTTTTGAATCTATTAATTCTGCCCTCTAGGATGCCGGTTAGAGCTCAGGTATCACAGCTGTACAGCAGAATTGGCTTTATCAAGGCATTGTATACCCTTAGTATGAGATTTCTGGAGTTTTCTGGATTTCAGTACCATCGAAAGAGAGAACAAAGCTCTATTCTCATGAATTTTCTATTTCTATCTAATATTTCCTTATATAACTTCATATTCCTTTTCTCTGTTTTACATTTTATTCTAGGATTACCATCTTTTATTTCTTATGTTACCTTGTTTTGACAACGTTTATTTCATTAGTCCGTACTTTGTTGCAGTTATTATTTATTTCTTAGTTCTCTGTTATTGTTATTATTCTACTTACTTTATTTTACTTTAATGTTCACTCTGTCTACTTCATTTTACTTTAAGTTTTTTTCCACCTACATTTTTTAGTGTATACCTTTCACTTTTTTATTTTAATTCTTTATTATTCAATGTTTATAGTTTCTCATACCTATTATTATCTTGTTCTTTTCTTAGCCCTGATGAAGGCCTGAACTTTGGGCCGAAACGTCGGCAAATGTAAAAATAAATATTATTATTATGTTCAGATCTGGCCCAATCCAGATACCTATCCTTCCATAATAAACTTCAAATCATCCCAACCCTCTCGTTTCTAACTTTGCTTCCTCTTCAATTCCTGATAACCCTCCGAGGCGTCTGAAAAGAAGATGGCCCGTGATCTCCTAATGTAGACATATCATTAGAGTGCTACCATTGGGTAGTTACTCAACAAGTGTTTTCACGTCATTATATACATATGTTCAAGTTTACTGAATTTATTTCTTTAATACAGTTTTAAATATCATTAAGAAATAAAAAAAATAATTATTATGTTTGCTATTTTTTTATTTTGAATGATCACCCCAGCCATCCTTCTCTTCAATTTTGTATTTTATTTCCGACTTACAAATGCAATTTCAAATATACATCTTGATTTCTTCTATATCTCCACCACACAAAACTTTTATTATTGAGTCAGTGCACTAACTAATTATTCGATGTATTGCAGTTGTAACAAAAACCAGTGTGATTGGAGTCCAGGAGTGGATACCAAAATGGATGTCCCAGCTTTCTGGATAAACCAAGACCAACAATGGCTATGTCTACATCACATGCCATACTGAATTCCACATTTTCTCCTCAACAAAGAAGGTAGTTGTTTAATAATTAATGATTAGTTTGACGGCAATTTTTGTTAGATTATTACTAATAAAGATGTTATTTACACTATACTGTAATTTTTTTAGGTGTCATTTCACAACACTGGAAGAAAATGATGCTATGTTTTTTATTCTTCTCCAGCCTATCTCTTGCATCACCACAAGCCCTATGGACACCTATTTATGTTGATAGCACAAGTAAGAACTATTTTTGACTATATTCACTACTACCATTTCATAACAATTTTATGCAATGTGGATTTTAGTTGATACCAAGAGGTGCCCATAGTGGGCGCTACAATGTGCATTAAGTGCATCATTAAGCAAATGGGAAGAGACCAAACTGTGACGCTGTTTGGTTGGTCGAACCACTGAGGTTGCATTGATTAATAACGGCTATATTAATAAATATACATTTGCTTGTATTCAGTTAATACAACTTTACAATGAGTTCAGAATAGTATTAATTATTTAACGTGTTACTAAAAATATTCTTCTTCTTTTCTTTCCATTTCGTGTCCCTCCATGTAGAGGAGCTTCTAGCCATCAGTATTAGTCTACTGCATTCTCTAACAGCAGCTGCATTTCAGGAATAGTTTTAAGTTCTTTTTTTTTTTTTTTTTTACTGGGAAGTTGTATGATATTCTCTTTTTTTTTGACAATAATAACATCCAATTAAACAACAATTGATTTGTTCGTTGTATTTTCAAGATTACATGTTTACGTTTCGGGAAATTTACTACCAACTTCAGAACTACGATCCCATGTTTCCTCCTTATCGATTCATGGCTAAAAATGAGTTAAATAAAAATAATACATTAAAATTGTAAATACCATAAATCTAATGTGCTCTATTGAGCAGGCACATCACCAATACAAAAGATGGAATAGACTTAATAAACAAGAAAAATTAAATTGTCAAAACTGCCCCAAAATCTACATTGGAGAAACATCCAAACACTTAGGGACCAGAATTTCACAACACATTACTAACTGTAAAAATACAAAAAAAATAAATACAACAGCATTAGCACATTACAGCCTAAAATTACAACACAGATTCAACTTCAATGAACCACAGATATTAGGCACTGAACCAAAAAAACAAGCCATACACATCACAAAAAACAATAGAACAACAGTAAATTACAAAACAGACACCAAACATTTGGGTACACATTATGCTGATATATTAAACAAAATTAAAATTTAGTAAAAATGAAATTGCACCTACATAAAAAATAATCATTCAACAACAATAGTAAAAAAATAAATAGTCATATCCAAAGGACAATTGTTTTCACCATAGCAGACACCCAATAATTGGTCTACAGGCATGATGATGCTCTGGATATTTTATATTATAATTTGTTATAACATGGATTTAGAACACGACAATGGAGCACATTATTAGACTTAAGGTATTTACAAATTTAATGTAACAACGCAATTCTAACATGTATTGTAACGAGCATTATTTTTATTTAACTCATTTTTAGCCTTGAATCGATAAGGAAATATGGTATTCTGGGATATATAGGGAGAAATATGGGATAGTTCTGAAGATGGGAGTAAATTTCCCGAAACGTAAACATGTAAACTTGTAAATACAACAAATAAATCAATTGTTGTTTAATTGGAATTTATTATTGCCAAAAACAGGGAATAGTTTTATTTCGCTTTCATATACCTTACCTGGTGATATATTCATTGTATAATATCCTGAGTCTTTTAACAGTCGGTTGAGCCTCCATTATTTTGCTTGAGTCTCGGTTCTCATGCCACATGCAAACAATTTCTAAACTATTTCAGTTGTATTGTAGAAGGTTTTTTATTAAATGCCGGCATTACCAACAGCTACCTTATATTCTCATTACTGAACCAGTCCCATATAGTCCAGTAAAATTTTGGTATTGACCCCAACATTCAACAAAGTACTTTAAAATCTCTATAAAAATGATTCTATAAACTTTTTTGATAACTTCAATAGTTACGGAGATATTTATGACATCATATTTACTGTATTTCCACTTTAAGCAAAAATTGCTCCAAACCACGAAATTGTTGTTCATAGTAGACGATACCTTTTTGAAATTTAATTACTTTGTTTTTTTTTACCAAGGACTCCACCTGAACAAACGTCTAACTTGGAATCATCATTCCAGACTGAAACGACAAAAAACCGCTCGACGTTTCCGAATACTTTAGCACTTGCTAGACAAACGCCCTAACCTTTCAATTAATTACAAAAGACTCATACACATGACCATAAAAAGACCTACTTGGACTTACTGAATTGAGCTTTGGGGCTCCAGTAAACCATCGAATTCCTCTTGTATCCAATCTTTACAATCCAAAATCCTTCGTAAAATCCTTAATGCTCCTTACTTTGTAACAAATAAAATAATCCATAATGACCTGAATATTCCACATGATTCCGATTTGGCCCAATCCAAACCTATCATTCCATAATAAACTTCAGAACCATCCTAATCCTCTCTTTTCTAACCCTGCTCCCTCCTCGATCGCTAATAACCCTCCTAGGCGTCTGGAAAGTGATCTTGCTAATTTAGAAACTTTATTAGAGTGCTAACAATGTGTCGATTCTCTACAAGCCTTGTCATTTCGTGTATTTATCTGTATCACATTTACTGAATATATATTAAATGTACAGTTGTAAATTTCATAAATAATAATAAAAAAAAGAAAAATTAGTTGTTTTTTTTTTAAGATTTTAAATCGTCCGAATTATTATTCAAAGTTTCTTACTTATAATGATTCTAAAATCTCATTGATAACAGAATTATATTCGATATAAATCAATGGGGAATTTCGTGATAATGATATGAAGTTTAGATTGCCACACTAGCGGATCCAGGATTTAATTTTGGGGGGGGGCTTCAGCCCGAAAGTGTTTTTTTTTCATAAAAATGACGATAATTACTTTGGAAAAAAAGAAAGAAGCTAACTACCTGTATGAAATGGTGTTTAAGTGATTCCTAAAGCCCTTTTAAATGTAATTACACGAACAATAATACTTTAAGAGATACTTTTTAAATATTTTTTTCGATAAAACATGGTTATATTTTAGCATTTTGGTGGGAGGCTTCAGCCCTAAAGCCCCTCCCCCGTAGATCCACCCGTGGATTGCCATTAATTTCATGAAATATAAGACATTAAAACTTACAAAAAGTTACCATGAACCATGGTCTGATTATATTCAGAGAACCAGAAGATACCACACTTTCTGAAAAACTTCCTTGTTTGATGATATTTAAGTCTATATTAATTATATTGAGTTACATTTTCTCTAATTAAGAAAGAACATTATTAGTACGGTCAAATTAGGAATCGACCGAAATATATCTTTTTACTCAATTAGGAATGAATCTCAACTTACTCTGTAATTAACCACTCGTCTACTATGAACAACATCAATTTCGTGGCTTGGATAAATATTTCCGTAATCATTGAATTTATCAAAATGATTTATAGAATCATTTTTATAGAGATTTTAAAGTACTTTTATATGGTACTGAACAATATTTGCAACAAAAAAAAACTCATAGGTTTTGAGATATTCTCAAAAAACTAAAAAAATATCAGTTTTCTGTCCTTCTTCCCCACCCCCAATCAAAACCCGAAGCGGAATTCTTTGGGACTTTTTACCAGTTATTATGGTTAGGGTAACAAACAATTTCTGACAAGTTTCATGTTTATTTTTTTAATGTTTGGGAAAGACTGTTTTTTTTTTTTTCCTAATTTTACATTAGTATCTTGTTTGCCACTTGGCCAAAATATTTCATTTCCAAGTCGGTCATAGGATGTTCTTGTCATATTTCTAACATTACTTAACTCTTAGGTCCGTATATTAGCAAATAAACAGCTTTGAAGTTACAGAACTTGGCTTGGTTCGTGATCTCTCTCTTGCCTATTATGGTACTGCAAGTTAGATAATAGAATTTATTAACTTTTATAATTCTATGGTAGCGCCTATAGCCGATTAGAGAACGCGAATCTGTCAGTACAGTAATAACCCATAAAACTTATTGAAAAATTGATACAAACCTAATATTTGTAACAATTGACTGGATTAATATTTTTTCACAAAAAATTTTTAATCAGTTTTATTATTTTGTTATTGATAAGAATTTTACTGGTGTAAAAGTTATACTTGACAATTTAAAGCTATTATTATTTACAGCATCAGTTATGGTTTATTTAAAATTGTGGTGTTATTACGGTACATATAGTTATGGTAAATTGTGGTTTCTTTTATATTTTGCATTTGATTCACTTGAAAAGTATTAAATTTATCAATTTATGTGACTGTTATTTTTTATAATTTACATAATTATAAATTTTGCTAAGATGGTTCGGATTGTTTACTTTAATTTTAATACTTTAATTAAGTTTGCTTTAAATACCGGGAGTAATGGAGGGCCGTGATTCGGAAATTTTTAATCTCCACCGACAGATCTTAATCAGACAGTTCAACAGCACCACCTTTCATGACCTAGGGTTTCAAAATATAAAATATAATACTATAAACCATAGAACTTTCTACTTTTTTTTTTTTTTATAAAATTAGTATTTTTAACAAGCTCAATTTGAAAATCATTAAGTAGCTAAAATGCAGTTCATTATTTTTATTTAACATTGATAACTATACCCAAATGACCAAAGAATATTTTTTGAGGTTTAGAGGCTTGAAAATAAAAAATATTTATTGCGAAAAAAAATTCTAACTTCAAAAATTGCAGGATGTGAATTTTTCCACTGTTTTATCAAACGCGCTAAAAATTATATATTTTTTTAAAGCCGATTGAAAATAACTGAAATATAAATAACACTCACGAATACTACTACAAAATAAACAAAAAAAAAGGAATATAAAGAAATGATTGTGTTTTTTTTTTAACAGTTTCATGTATTGATTGAACGTTTGTCCTAATGGACTACTACTTTCTACATATTTTGATCCAGATGGCTTAGAATCCACCTAAGACAAGTAAAAATTTAAAAAAAAATGATAAACAATTACGTTTTTATATAAATCCAGATATCAAGATGTATTTCATTAACTGAAACGACCCGTAATAATTAAGGAATTTTACAACACGCTATTTGAGACTACACGTAATTTTTACTGACAGTTTAAGAAAAATAATATAAAATAGTCCATGTTCATAACAAGTACCAATTATGCTACTAAAAGTACAATCACCAAAACTTAATTAAATTTTAACCGGTGTTTACTGTTTAATTTTTAAACAGGTGTTTTTCACTAAATATCTCAAACGAGTTTGTTTTGTTTATACCAGCCCTCAATGACAGAGTGAATTTCATAGCGATAAATATATACTGATTTAATTTTTTTTTTTTTTTTTTTTTTTTTTTTTTTTTTTTTTTTTTTTTTTTTTATCCTCCCCTTCCTCGCCTTTAAGGCTATACGGAGTTTAAAAGACTCCTCCGGCACCGGGATGCGAACTCATGACTATTTTTATCCAGTTATCTCATGTATTAAGTTGCCAGAGAACGGCGGTGCTGCGCACACACGTTAGCCCATTCGGCCAACGGGCCTTATAGTGATTTACCTTTAAAATTATTATATGATTTGTTTGATGTTTAGTTGTTTGATACCAATCGCCTTGATTGACTGATCGATACCTCCCAACGCCAATTCCTGTTTATATGAATTTCCTCGAATCGTGGGTCAGATCATTCAGATGAGTCAGATCGCTAAAGTGTGTAGATTACATGTATTTAGAATCTCCTTAAATTCTACTTAACCCGTGGCATTACTACCATGTAATAGTCAAAACAAATTTGTTTAGGCACCGCACAGTTCGCAAGGCAAAATTCAAAATATCATTAGTGAATATTTTTGTAAAAAACGGCACAAAACGTGTAATTATAAGTTGGTGTAGTGATGAAAATAACATTTAAACAAACAATATGAGTAAACATGTTAGTAAACATTGAGAGTTAAGAGTCAACATTTAAGAATAAAATATATTGGTTTCATGGTTACAGTAAACAACTAATAAATTTTACACCTTTCAGTCAAGATTTTTTTTCAAAAACATGGGTTGGGGCGTGAAGTCTTTTTAAAATCTCAGTAACAGTTTAAACGAACTTTAAATTTTTACTAAGGCACTTTTTAGGTCACCAACTATTTATAAAAAGGATGCTATATTATATCTCTCATATTTTGAAAGTTTTTTGTTCGTCTAGATCGGCGATTGGCCCCACTTTGCGCTGGCTCTGAAGGAGTGTCAAGCCGAAAAAAATAAATAAATCTGCGTTAAAAAATTAACACAATTTACATTTACAACATCGCGAGACAGAAAACACAGTAGAGATGGGCCTAGCTTATAAATTTGGTATAAAAACAAATCTGATTTAAATGTCAGAATTTATTATGACCTTAAAAGTTCAACTTTTAAGCTTGAATACAAATATTGATTATTTTTTTTCTGTATTCGTTAATTTATATAATTAATATTTTCATTTTTTTTTTTTTTTTTTATTGGCTAATTATTATAAACGAATATATTATAAACGAAATTTCCCCAATAAACATAGATTTGTTGGGACTTCGGTTTTATCGAATTTTATTTTAATAAATGTTCGAAAATACAACCATTGACTTCTAAAGATTTTCGGCTTCGTCTTCGAAGAGCGACAGTTGCCCTCCTGATTGGTAATGACATCTTAAGCATTTTTGATACGTTTACATTGTATAATTCTTTGAACCATCCCCACAAACAATAATCCAGTAATATTAAATCTGGAAATATTGAAGCTTACTAATTGGACCTCCACGACCGATCCAACGATCAGGACCTTTTAACCAGAGGATCAGAAAGACGATGTTGTTATTTTCAAAACATTTATTAAATTTAAATTCGATAACCGAAGTGCTAATAAATGTATAAAATATTGTTTATTTGTGACTAGCCTATAAAATTTAAAAACATTAAAATTGGGTAAGAACAGAAGAGTTTTTAAATTATTTTTCTGAGTGCAACCCATTTCTGAATTCCGGCTCGTTCCTCCGTCAGATTCACCCTGGATATATATTTATTCCCCACTACATTTTGCCACTTCCAGGCCCGCTTTAGATCAAAAGAGCTGAAATTTGTTATATAGGGTTGTTTTCTGGATAGAAAAAAACCATTAAAGATTGGGAAAACTTCGGGATGTTCATGTGGTTTTTCTCCAGTTTTTAAAACTTAGCGCACCTGTAAACAAGGGGGGTACCTGGAGAGGAGGTACCCACCTCCTAAAGGCACCCACACATGGAGTAAAGTATTATTTTTTATGTTTTTTGTTCTTAATTGAATGATAAATAAATTTCAAAAACATAACATTTCCTCCCAACCCCTCCACTTTATTCCCCCGATTTATGAAGTTATATATACATACATCTTAGACATATCTGATACCTCTATTCTAAAAATGTTATTAATTGTATCCCATCCCCATCCATGACCATTGATTCAACGTGCACAGTTCATCTTTTTTTTTTCAGAGAAAACAGGACTAAAATGGAAGTAAAATTCAGTCACAAATATCTTGCTAAGAATGGATCCAAATCTCTAAATGAAAACAAAAAAATTCTATCAATTCAACTCTTTTTGTAAAATAAAGAGTGTAAGCCATGTGTATGATAAAGCTGTTGCAATAATAATTAGAAAATATATTAGTTAAAGTTTTGGAATATTACATAACTGAATAAATTTATTCTTTCATTTACACTCATATTCATAGCGAATAATATTTAGTAATATTCTTTAGTTGTTTTTATCAACATTCCATCATTCATGTTTAACAGATTTTATGTGCTTTATTTCTGTTTTAGGCCAAGTAGACTTATGGACACAGAGTGCTGAGGGCTGTAAATGTAGTTTTGACAGCAGGAGGGAAGATTGTGCCTGCTGTGTTGAAGAGGGAGGCTGTCATTGTGGAGAAACAGCACCTCATCGCTGTGCCCAGTGTGGTATCCAACATCATTGCACCAACAGTGAGTACTCTCAATCCGTTATTTATCAAATTGAATGTTTAGGTGAATGTTATATTCATCTCTGCAGATTTTTTCCAAGTTAAAAAATGTACAAGGTGCCTCAATTCCAAAGAGCTGTACTCTAAATCTCAATAGCATAGCTAAGAAGAAACTGCAGAAGTCCCCATTCAGGAGATATTTTGCATTTTAGATAGTACAAATGTTTGCCAACTTCATAATTGGTTGTATAAAAATTGATGCAGATAGAGAATATTTTCCAATTTTTACACCATGCATGCCTTAGTATAAATATCATTCAGGCAAACCACAAAGCACTAACAAACTACTAAACTTATACTACTTATTATCTGTATTAAAAATTACCACTCTATTAATTGATAAGAAAATTGTATGGATAAAATACATCTGGTTTAAAAATTTATTATTTTTAGTTATCCTAGTAACAACTGGATTTAAATAATAAGTAAAAAGTATAATTAAAAAAACACTTTTTTTTTAGTGTGCAATATGACAATAGATGCAAGTGTATTGGTAGCGAAATCAGGAAAAACTTTTGGCCAAATTAAGTCTCCATCAATGCAAGGACCTACTTCATGCTGGTTTACATTCATACCTGATATCAATCATAGAATTGAAATACAAATTTACAGATTAATAAGTATTGGAAAATTCAATGGAACTGGGTGAGTACTATGGCCCAAATAATCTAATATTATTTAAAAATATTAAGTAGATTTAGATAGAAATATATATATATATATATATATATATATATATATATATATATATATATATATAGATATAGATATAGATATATATATACATATATATACACATATATATATACACATATATATACACATATACATAGATTGGTTTAATCGCAGGTGTGAATATGGTTTCGTACAACTAGTTGATGGCGTTAATCCTGTTCCCAGAAATGATATGACACAGATATGTGGAGCAAATGAAAGGTTTCAACCTCCAGTTCTCTTGTTTAGTGATGAAGGCCCAGGAACATTAATTGTAAAGTAAGAAAACAATAAAATAACTTAATTCAAGCTAATCACCTGTACCTATGATGAAAATAAATAAACATTGTTGATCTTTTATCCAGGTTAAAGAAATTAAAGGTGTGAAGATGTTTGGATACATCAAATGCTGTCGTTAACAGTATAAGTTACAATTTTATTACAATATTTGTTAATGTTATGAACAAGAGGAGAAGTATAGAATTAAAATGGATATTATTAAAAACACTAGATCGAAATTCTAGTACTAATAGTACCATGATTTATAAAATCATGGCTAGTACCAACCCTACTGTTTGTAAAATTTATTACACTATAGCTTGTAAATCATTATCTGTGGATGTATAATTTCCATGCAAACATATAGAAACTTCTTGTATTGCTTTCCTAAAACATCTTATTGTTTTGTTGCCTCACTCAATCTGTTCTTAAACTAAACTCTTCTCTCTATAGCATCCAAAGACAAACAGTAATTCCACTGTCTTTTTAAGCCTCGTTTACATGATGACAATTTCTGTAAAATTGTCAAGGCAGTGAGATAGCAATGGTGCAATGGTTTACACATTTACATCAAACCTGGTACCAGTTAGGAAAATGATAGACACAGAACTGCTGATGTCTTGTTTTCTTAACTCTTTGACTGTGGGAGCTCATTTGTGAGTTTCTACGTTGTATCCTGAAATTCACAAAAACGTCCAAAAAAACGGATCATTTTTTTTTTTCGCATAAATTAGTTTAAAATGTTATTTGGAGTCACCCTGCGTGATCTTAGCTTTCATTAAAAATGTATTTTAACGATTTTATTCAACTTTTGAAAAATGATAATATGCCTTCCCGGCCGCACATAGCAATACAAAATTAGAGCAGCAACACTTCGCTCATTTCTGAAAAGCAAAATAACTGAAAATGATCACAAAAATAACTGTAATTGATCATAAAAATTAAATTATATTATTTCTAGAGAAAGGACACAGACAGCTGGATTCGAACTATATATTTCTTTGTATTTACAATTTTTTTTCTTACCTAAAAAGTTCCCTATTGAAAATAGCCTAGTTATTATTGTTTTTATTTATTATTATTAAATTTTATTATTTCTTTTCAAACACTTTTATATTATATGAAATATATATATTCTTTTTTTTTTCCGGTTGGCTCTACAGGCCTTGTAAATCTTTGGCCGCCTAAACCAGTCTCTCCTATCTTGGCCTAATGCTTTCCAGTTTACGGCATGAAGCTCAGCCGTCTCTTTGTTGGCCTCTCACATGGTATCTTGCCAACTACTCTGGCATTCATTGTTTTGTATAGGCTTCCTGATGGATTGCTACGAGCTACATCTTAACCTCCTTGCCTTCATGCTATGAGATATTGACTGACCCGTTTCTTTCAGCATTTCTTTATTGTTCCTTTTCCTCCATGTGCCAAGGTTCTGGTCCCATAAAGGTCCTGTTATCTTACGGAGAACTTTTCTTTTGAATCTCTCAACTCTGGCTTCTCGTGTGTGCCAGTTAGAGCCCAGGTTTCACAACCATACAGCAGGACTGGCTTGAGTGATTAATCACGGCGTTGTAAAACCTTATTTTTAGTTTTTTGGAGATTTTTCTGGATTTCAGTACCCTTGAAAGGGGGAAGAAAGATCTGTTCGTACTTGTTATTCGCTGGTCTATCTCTTTTAGTTGATCATTTATTAAGGTTATTGTGGAGCCGAGGTATTTAAATCTGTCTGCTTTCGGAAATGACTTCCAAGCAGATGAGTCCACGCAGATCATGTTATTAGGATGGATGTTTCGGCTAACTATCGTATATTTTGTTTTATCTACAATGACTTGTAGTCCGATTTGCTTCTTTTAACAGAGTCCAAGCGAGTCTCTCAATATCCTCTTGATTACTTCCGAGGACAGTTATATCATCCGCATATGCTAGGATTTTGTGTTTCGTTCCTTGCTTCAGACAGATATATTTTAACACACAATCACTCTTAAAGTTAATAAGATTAGATATGGTGCGACAGTTTGTCCTATTAATTTTCACGTTGTAGTTTGCGTGACAATAAGAATAATAGTCCTACAGTATACACACTGGAAATGACACTCACTACCATGGCTGCAACTATCTTGATTACTTTAATAATGGAAAGGAGCTTTTGCACTATGAACATTCCAAACCCAAGCTTTCCCCTACCCTTACAAAACATCTGTGGCAGGTATAACCAAAACAGTGTTGTCTGGTTGGAGTAAATTAATTTAAACTTAACTTACATGGGACATATATACATTATTTTCCTTGAACTTTAATCTTACAGTCCACAACAGGTGATATATTTATATTCAAGTTGTGGAATTTTGGAATTTTTAAGGTATAAAACAGTACTAATTAATTTAATAAATAAGAAATTGTGTATTTTCATTAAGGGACTTAAATTTAGCCCTATTCAGCATTAGAGTAGTTCAAAATATTGTTTAGGCTTTGATTACAATATTTCATAAATTTACAATAACCTAGGGCTTCTTTGTTAATAATTGGAATATATGAATTATGCTAAATGACAATAAGCAGTGATATATACTTGGCAGCTTACTCATATTTTTTTTATGTATTGACTCTTAACAGAATAGATGAGACCACAATCAGATCGCAAATAATGGCCTACTTCAGTTTTACTTCTGCCAAAGGTAATCACGGAGCTGGATTTCAGCCATCTGGAGGAAGAAAATTAGAAAACACTGGTAAGTTTATTGTAACCAATGGAATTAAATATTTGTTAAAATGAGGATCTCATTGTATCAACAGATAGGCACAAATAAATGAATTGAGGCTGAATGCAAAAACAACCAAGGCTATCCTCATTGGTTCCAGCCACTTCATTTGTTCCCTTATATACTATTCTATACTTTACCTCAATAACTGACCCATCCATTTTCTACTGACAGTCAAAAACCTAGGAGTAACCTTTGATCAGAACCTCTCCTGGAATAACCATATTTCCCATACCACTTGAAAATCTATAACAACTTCTAAAGTTCTTGATTCTATTCCTCAAAAAACCAGACTGTTTCTTGTAATCTCCCTTGTTTTCTTCCACTTTGACTACGCTTTCTGGGTATATGGAATGCTATCTGGAAGGTTGGAGTTGAGACGGAAGAGACTTATGAATTTTTTTCAAAAGATTCATCTTTAGGATTCCCAAGTGCTCTCATGTTTCCTGCTGTTACATCGAGTTGAAGTGGCTCTATCGTAATTCCTGAGGGCAATTTCTTCCTGGCATTTTCCTTTTCCACGTTTTCAGAACAAAAAAACTCCTTTCATAATAGAACTCTTTACTTTACGTTCCTCTATTCTCATAATATGAGATCTCAACCTATTGACCTATATACCTCCACCTCCCATAAAACCACTTCCTTCAGCAAATCTTTTTTGTCATTTTTCAGCTACCTCCATTTGGAACTCTCTGCCTATCTTCTTAGGTCAATCCTTGTCCAAAAATTCCTTTAAATAACTCCTATTCCGCTATCTACTTTGAAACACAGCAACTATGTAAGAACTATTTGTTTCTGTAATTACAATTGCTACTAAAAGTTAATTAACAAGTACCATTTCGTAATTTTCTTGCCATACTAATGTGCATAATGTTTGGACATTGTCATTATTCTTAGATGAATTTTGTCCCAGAATATTTTTTTTTTTCTTTCAACATTCACTCCTCAAGTAACCACTCAATAAGCACCACAATCCAGATCAGAGCAGAACTGCACCCTAATGAAAGTCAACCTAAACATAATAATTTAATTTCAAAATATGCTTGTGTCTTACACCATATATGTTCAATATATTCATAAATTACAAGACTACAAATCATTCAAAGATATCAATAATAATTATTGAAATTTACAAAATTGAAATGAATGAATAAGTAAGTGTACAATATTCAAAACTGATTGTTATTTGTTAAAACAGGATATTGAGATAAATATTATTATCTGGCATACAATCCATTTAGTCTATCTCGGCTTGATGAATTTGAGAATACTTCTTGCCTGTGCTCAGAGACATTGTCTCCCTCATTGCAAGCCTCCAATTGGTCCCTGATGTCTTCAACAAACACTTTTTTTTTATTTTTTTTTATTTTATTTTATTGAGATTTACAACTGTATTACATGGAAAATACAATAAGTAAATGTGACATTGGTAACATTACATGTACAACATGAAGAGAAACTACCCATTGGTAGAACTCAAAACAACAAACTCAACACTATCTCCTCCCTTCTTAGCTCGATTATCTTGGTCATTTCATCAATTTTCTAGAATTTTGGGGCAAAAATCATTTATTTGTGCAGATTACAAAGAAACTCAGAAATTTAACTTAAAGGATGAATATGGACTAATACTAAGCATTAAGAATCTAATTTGCAAACTTTTGGAAGTCAAGTATTATGAAAAAACTTTGTTACCGTGTATTAACATGGAGTTGGGCTGGTATTTATATTACCGATTGTAATTACAAATACTTACAAATTAAGATAGACAAGAAAAAAGGTTTGATGTAAAGGATTGCATTAAGATATTTCAGCATTGATAAAGTTCATAAAGCTGACATCCCATGAAAAAGAATAATACCTGACTGAGAGTTTGGTAGAAGGGTCTGCTAAATAGAGAAGGTTCCAGATTATAAGTTTTTGGCAACTCTAGATCCTGAGAGTTGTGGAATGAGTGATTCAGTTCTTTTTTTTTTTTAACTTTTTTTATTTATACCAAAGAAGTTTCTTATTCATATTAAAAATAAGTCTAATTTATCTATTGTAATAATCAAGTACTTTTATAAAAAGACTATTATTTAAATAATTTATTTCAGAATGTGATTGGGCGTACGATGACTTACTGTGTCAAGCTGATCAAAGCACTTGTACACTAGGCAGCCCAGGCTTTCCAGGAATCTATCAACCAAACAGAAGGTGTTATTATTACTTGACAACATCTTCACCTTACACATCTATCGATATTGAATTTAAAGTAGTGCACCTTCCTCATGGGTAAAATAACATTCATTTCATGTTTTTTTTTAAATTTATATAATTAATGAATATCAATGATCTATTCATAAAAAAAATATGATTTTAAGAATGGCTGACTCAATAACTCAAACTTCAAAAAGGAATTTTATAATCTTTTTTATTTTTAATAATCAAAATGTGATTGGATAAGAAACATTAGAGAAAAAAAAATTGAAAAATGAACCATTATTATTCTAAAAGAAATTGATTACATCATCGTTTAGTAGCGCGTGTTTCCTCCTCTTGCCTTCACTACTTCTTGAAGACGCCTTAGCATACTTTCCACCAGTCGGGAAATGTCCCTTTAATGGAGGATAGCCCATTCCTCCCAAAGAGCCCTTTCAAGGCCCTGTAGTGTATCAGGAAGTGTTGCACGTGCTCTTATTCGTCTTCCGAGGTTATCCCATAAATGCTCAATGGGGTTCAAATCTGGAGAACGTGCTGGCCAGGCTAAAACCTCAATATTTTTCTGTTGAAGGAACGTCTGCACTATGCGGGCGACATGTGGGCGTGCAATAGAATAGAACGATAGGCAGCAGTTGAGGATAGGCAGCACATGAGGTTCCAAAATCTCATTTACATAGTGAATGGCCGACAAAGACCCTCCATGAACAACAACCAATTCTGTGCGGCCCTCCATTGAAATCCCAGCCCACACCATTAAGGAAAGGTTGGCTCTGGGAAAAATTACAGGCTGCATATCTTTCGTTTCTTCTTCTCCACACCCTTTCATGCCTGTCTGGAGATCGAAGAGCAAATCTTGACTCATCTGTAAAAAGTACAGCACTCCATTCGTCCATAGTCCAATGGCTGTGTTCTCGAGCAAAATCCAGCAGTGTTACTCTGTGAGTTCTGGTCAACTCTGGTCCTCTTACTGGACGAAAAGCCATTAATCCATACTCATTTAATCTTTTCCGAGCGCTACGTTCAGAAATTTGCACACCTCGAACTTCTTCGAGCTGATGAATCGCTTGAACAACGGTAAGTTCCCGGGTTCGTAAAATTCTCAAAGTCAAAAACCGGTCATCCCGTGGTTCTGTTACCCTAGGCCGTCCAGAACCGGGCCTTCTATTGAAAGAACCAGTTTCCTGAAAACGCCTGACGGCGTCTAGTAAAGTTTCATATGGAACTCCAATGGCATTAGCTGCATATCTAATGGAACGTCCATCATCAATAAGTGCCACACCACGCGCAACATCCTCAGCTCTAAAAGGCATTTTTAAACTTAATATTGAAAAAATTAAAAGCTGGAGACTAAGAAATGTGCTGCAAGAAACGGCACTGAACTAATGATACTGAATAAACATTTTGATTTCATAGAAAGTAAACATTGGAATCTAGAATCATTTCATTGAATTAAGGATAAAGGGATATTGTCCTCTATATTAACATTCCTAACTGAAAACAAACAAAAAGATTACCTATTTATTCATTAAAAACAATAGACCAATCCAAAGCAGAAATATTTTTAGATGAAAACATGAAAAAATCAAGTGGGTGGAATTTTTTGCCTGTCATTGTATATTTGAAGATTCTATATGTGTGTGGTGAAAAATAAACACAGCCTTATTTTATAATACTTGAAGATTCTTCATAACAACTTTATATATATATATATATATATATATATATATATATATATATATATATATATATTTCTATTTGTATCCATCTGTTGTAACTTACTGCCCTATATAAGTTATATTGATGGAAATCTCAAATAAAATCAATACCATTATGATCAATGATATTAAATAAATCATATTAAAAATTATATTATCCATAGACAAATTATATAACAATTTAAGGAGAAGTTAGTTGGCCCGATTAACTTCTCCTTAAATTTGAACTATGGTCAGTTTTTTCCGTATGATCATATATAACTATTTATGTGTGCATCTAGCAAATGTGATTATGGACTATCATATTGTTAGTTAACATTACTATCTCTTATATATTAAATAAAAAATCATTGTTTAATTACAGGCAATGTGAAACAGATTTTATTAAAGTCCATAATGGTTCCACTTCTTCCAGCCCACTAATTGCAACGCTTTGTGGTAACAAAAGACAAAGAATTGTCAGTAATAATGGAATATTAATCGAATTCAGGTTAGCAACTTTTTAATTTATTTATGTTCAATGATATTTTTATGGGTATTGAAAAAAAGAAACCATATATATAGACTCCCCCATTATCAAATGATGAATAAGTAATCTATTATATAAAAGTAGGCATGTAGATAATTATTTATCCATCCTCAAATTATACAAACAAAGCGACAGCCATCCTGCAAAAGCCTGTAAGTGCAAAACACTAAGTTATTTATAAGATGATATAAACCGCATATTTCTTCTTTCATAAAGTAGATTTTCTGTTAAAGGTTTATTGCATGATTAAGATGAAGATGTAATGTTCTAAATAACGTTTTTAATTTGTTTTTGTGAATATGTCGGAAGCCGAGATTAACTGACAAAGTTCAAAACTGTACATTCTAATTAAATTTTACTTATAAAAATGACTCCTATTGCGACAGACAATAACAGATCAAGCCTTCACCAGCATTTATGATGTCTCCTGTTTTTATGACATCACCTAGGTACCTAGGTGCAAGTTCTTTCTTCTTCTTTTTTATACTATTTATTTTTTTTCTATTTAAGTTTTTTTCTGAATGTTCTTTTGTTTTTTATATTGTGCTCAAATTTTAGCTACTCCAGTAATCATAGTTATGTATTTATACTTTTGGAGTGTTAAAATAGAAGACCTACCTCTCTGGTGCAAAGAGGTAGTGTATAACAGTAGATATTACACAAATTATTATAATTTTACAAAATTCTTACAGCTCGCAATCATGAAAACAAGATCACAAAAAACTTTTATTTTATTTTTTTTTTTTTGTAAAATACCTTTTATACGATTTCCTGAGGTCATGTGGAATCTTATTTGTAATGATTTTCAATACATTTTATGACAAAAATAAAATAAACACTCTAGAGAAATTAAAGCAGACATAACTAATAATATACTAAAAATGCATTAAAATACACATTGTAATTTTGCTGTGTATATGATTTGGCTACTTTTAAACAAATTCTATGAATTTACAATCTATTATAATAGATATTAACAAATCTAATTGACTTATGTATAAAATTCACCTTATAAGGCTTTAGAGCTTGCTTTATCAAACAAATTCTATTCATGCACACCACTATACAAGTATTGATAATTCTAATTGACTTACATTACAAAATTCACACTGTAAGGTCACAGCTGAACAGTTTATTTAATTTAAATTTCTTTAAAATTTTAGCTCAGGACTGCCAGTTCACCCATTCGATTACAATGGCTTTGTAGCATCTGTTAATTTCTTTAATACAACAGCATCTATAAAAACATCAGAAGCTCCAGTAACAATTGCACAACATCCAACTTTCTCAGAAGAACGTGGTAATCTATTATTTTTATAATCCATTTCAATAACAAGTGTATTTCATCTTATTTAAATATAACTGAATATTAATTAAATATTTTATAAATCTGAATTACTCCAATAAAACAAAAAACCACAATGGCAGTATTTGTTCTGTCTGTTTATTTTATAAATGTGAATGGATAGAAAACTCATATTTATTTATTTTTATTTTTAGATAATAAAAAGACTGAGGCTTCAGCAATTACATTTTATGGAAATGTATCAAGAAGTGGCCATTTTGATTCTAGAAGTCACCAGTGTGGGCATAATTGTTCCTTCTTCTTTATTGGAAAGCCTAACGATGTTATACATTTAACCTTGTTAAATTATCATTTAAGGTATTCTATTCTGATATAAGCAAGAACATTTATTTCTTATAATATAATCATTACCTTAATAATGAATAATACATATATTAATGATAATTACATACATATTCGGTACAACAACCCACTAGGGAGTCTAGGCCAAAGAAACCTATAAAGATTTGTTTTCTATACAAAAATTTCAGTTTCATATTTACATACCTGATAAAGGATACAACCCCCCAGTTTTTGGCACCCTTAAGGAAACTTTAAAATAGTTTGCCCCATTTTCAATTGTCTGAGTATTTGCTTCAACAATTTCTATTCTGTTAAGTCAATAATGATCTCTCATTTCAAAATGTAATTGTGAAACAGTTCCTTTCCATAATTTTTTTATAATCAAACATAAAAATGAAAAAAAAACTCTATAAGTACCATTTTTCGGCACCCTCTTACCAGTTTTCAGAATCCTAAAGTACTAGTTTCAGGCAGCATTCAGAATGAAAGAATTTCAATGACATTGTGTAGAAATGTCTATCACGTAAGGAGGTGGGTACACAATGACATTCAAATTCAACATGACCAGGAACTGTACTTACTCTGAAATAAGTAAATAAATGGGCTTACATCTTTCTTTGACAAAATAATTAGAAAAATATATACATACCATCTAGAAGGATAAAATAGGACAGGAGAATCTACCGAGAACAGAGAATGGGTACACTACCAACGTTTGTACTACCTTCAATGGAGGTGTGAGTGTGAACACACATATATAAGCAATGAGAGCTTTTGATTTTTGAGCTTTGATTATTTTTCTGAAAGTGGTGAAATTTGGAAGGCTCAGATGAACAAAGACTAATCCACAAGAAAGTGGTAACAGCATTAATTCATGGAGCAAAAAAAAACTGGACGACTATATATTTGATGACAGAAAACTTTTGCAGAAGAACTATGGACCGTTCTTGTCATCTGCTACTGGAGAACTGCATCATTGGACAAATCAACTGATCGAATCCCAGTTTTGGATCTTTGTTATAAATTATTATATATGTTGTTGCATTAAAACCTATTAAATATTCATTAACTCATTGCCTGTCCCAAGTACTTTTAAGGATTCTGGTCTAAAATTTTATTATATTATATTATTAAAAACTTTAACTTTGATACACAGTAATAATCCTAAAACACAACATATTTCACCAAAGCTGCAAAAATATAACATCTAAACAAACTATGAGCTATCTCATTGGTGGGCAGTCAAAAAGTTAAAGTTTGTATATTTGCAAAAATATTAATTTCATAAATTTTATGTTCTCTGAGATGTGTATATATGGTAGTAACTAAATTTTCATTGAGTGTTTTATACTCTTTTAGAGTTCCTTCATGCCAGACCACACTAGAAATTTATGATGGAATGCAAATGTCTATGAGCCTACCAATGAAGGTCATTTGTAGTCCTATAAAAAAACATTCACGGGAATCTTCTGGAAGGTAATATCAAGACCCCTTTTACAAATTATTTTTTTATTCTATCCAAAGTTTTTCTTATTTTATACAATATTTCTAACTTTTTTTGTTAATGTTTTACTTACATTACAATATTAAAATAATGTTTTAAGAAAGAAAAATTATCACAAACCTTTATCTTGAAATGCTATCCATTGTAGGTAGAGATATATTTGGTGTTAGATGAAACTAGAAATTTAGTTCTTCATTGCTAAATAAAAGTACTGTTGGATTAAATTAGCTTTCAAACCTTGCCCTCTCCTCTAGTAAGGTCATCTAATGATTTTTATGAAACTTGGCTCTCATGTTTCTAAAAATAGCTAGTAAGAATTTCTTTTGAGCTTCTCCTTATTAAAGGAGGAGGGGTATCATTAGTTCTGGAGAACGACACAGATGTTCTTAAGGATTGAATATTTGGTTCCAAGATGTCAATACAGCTGTAAACCATTTAACTGGTGCTTCACTTCTGGCTCTTTCAGGTTTTCCGCATTCAATGTGGTATGTGGTGTTTTCCTTTGGTTTCTCACCAAGGAAATTCTACTCCTGAAATTACCAGTTGTAAGGTAATGATCAAAATATACATTAGCACCTCAGTATACTCTCACATCCACCAGACTTGATCTATGCCTTCATCTCACCAAAATGTGATCAAATTCCCAATTGATTACACCATCATTTATGTGAAAAAATTTACTCTTTTGTGGAAGAACAGTGTACTCCCCATGACTAAGCCTCTTGATGCAGCAAAAACAGCCATCCTTAATCCATTATCATTAGTATGGTCATGTAAGGTATGTATGCAAATGTTAGTCATTAGTCCAGTCAATGAATGAATATAGAAGGAAATGGTGGAGAAACAATTTTTGACTTTGGGACATTGTTTGGACTAGTAAGGAGGTGATCATACTACTAGGTGGTGAGCCAGATGTGAAAGGGTTCCTAGAAGGTCACAAATTTGCAAGGTTTTTCAAATTTTCCTCATGTTTATTGCTATATTTTGGGTTTCAGATTATATCAGGAGAACTATTCATTGCATCGACAAAGATGTTCTATACAAAAATAACACTAATATCATTTGCAATAGGATTGATTATATACGAAACGTCAACTTGACATGTAAATTCAATAAATAAATCAATTGTTTGTATACCTGGAAGTTTTTATTGCCAAAAATAAAGAATATTAAACAGCTTTCCAGCAAAAAAAGAAGAATGATTATATACCTTTTTTCGCTACCTAGCTTAGTTTCCGAGATATTTGTCCTCAACTACGGCTAAATATGAAAAAAAAATGTTTACCTCATGTTTTTTACTGTATATGACTATCGAACTCTTGCTTTCTTCATTCTACAATTAAGTCATAGGGAAGAAAGTATTTCATAACTAAATTTTCTTCAATAATATATATTATTTTATGAGTTTATCTTCAAACGGTTTAAAAGTTATATCAATTATAACTTTATATATCAATTCCGAGAATTTACTGAAAAAAATTATTTTTATGATATGGATTATTATTTTGCTCTAACTCTCAATACATCTACATCTCTACATAGATACTCGTATATAAATTTATTTTTTTCGATTATCTCTACAGACCTACATATATATATATATATATATATATATATATATATATATATATATATATATATATATATATATATATATATATATATATAGATATATATATATATATACATATACATATACATATACAAATATGTATATGTATATGTATGGCCAGAGGCTGTCTGTGGTACAATGACTAGACAATGGATCCGCCACTTCCTTATGCCTTAATATTAATTTCGATAAACATTTTCTACATATATATATATGTATATGTATATGTATATGTATGTATATATATATATATATATATATATATGTATATGTATATGTATATGTATATGTATATGTATATGTATATATATGTATATGTATATGTATATGTATATGTATATATATATATATATATATATATATATATATATATATATATATATGTATTTTATTTTTTTATTTGTTTGTTGTTGTTTTTTTCTATTTTTTCTATAGAAATCATCCTTTTCCTCTTCATCAGGTTGTTCAGGAGAAGGGGGGTCATGAATACTCAGAAGAGGTAGATTTTGGAATCTTCCTTTAATTCAGAGATAGCACATTCTGGGGCTAATCGCTTTAAAGTCAATAACCGACTGGGTGATTCTTTTTTAACTACGAAGATAATTCCAAACAGGTGGTGATGGTCATCAAAGCTGTAATAGATGTTGCAGTTTTTTTTTAGTAAGAGATCCTTGGTGATATATGGTCCATTCAACTTCCTGGATTACAGCAATGCTGATCCTGTAGAAGTATAATTGTGTCAGGAGCTGATTCAAAGCATCCTATATAATTTTAGAACATTCCACAGTCAAAATTTAAATTCCACTAGGTGAGCATAAAGTCTTTTCTGATTAATCATTTTGGCTTTCTTTTTGTGATTCACAGAATAAATAGACTTAAGAGGAGTAGAATATCACCCTACTGCCATTCAGTCTGTAGATGTGTGGATGAATGTAGTGTGCTGTAAACGGTGTAAATGTCTGAGGGTCAGTGTGCTGTAAATGGTGTAAATGTCTGAGGGTCAGTGTACTGTTCCCCCAACTTAGAGGGCCAGAGGCTGTCTGTGGTACAATGACTAGACAATGGATCCGCCACTTCCTTATGCCTTAATATTAATTTCGATAAACATTTTCTTGGTAGATTACTGTATTCCAATGATTAATTACCCATGTTCAAATCCTAGCAGGCATACTAATTTTCTCTTGACAGACAATTGATTGGTGAGCTTTATCAGGTTAAGAATTAAACAGTTTCACAAATTTTTGCTAGTGTTATACAACCCTAAAATATTATATTAGACGCCCACCAAACCAAATTACTTTGTAACCTGTATGAATTCCCTTTCTAATTTGTTGATTACCCTATTCACCAGCTTTTTAATTGGGTCTGTTACACAGTTGCCTCTGCCATTGCCACAAACTATCCTATTATTTATTTATTTTTTAAATATAACATTTAGTTTTATTTATATAATAATATACCAAAGTCTATTCTAGTGTTATTTCACTTCTTCCAGTATATGGTTGATGAAGTCAGTGAGCAGTTTAGCTACTATACTATCACCATACTTAATCAGCTTTGTTTAGAACTCAATGTTATAAATATCTAATACCTACAGTTGTAATTAATTTTCTAATTAAATACTGTTTCAAAAACTAAAACTTAATTTTTCTGTTTGTTTATTGTTCAGTTTACAACTTCAGGATACATTTCTTTCAACAAAGAATACAATGAGCTTGTTTCTGAAGCGTTCTCAAATTTCTTCCCATTCAGAATCAGAGTTTGTAGATGGAGCTTTCCTATTCCACAACGGTAAGACTACGTTAACAAATACTAAAAAAGATGCACGTCTTTTTTTTTTCAAGTTTTGTTACAGATCATTGAAATATTATAAATCAAATTTAGGTCATTATATTCATACGTTTTACGACTATATATAATTTTTTTTTTTTTCTATCTGAGATTTAGGTGATTTAATCTTTTTTAGAACATGTTGATGGGACTTTACAGCCAGATACAGTTTGCGATGTTGGATTTTATGGGCTATCAAGTAATACGGTTGGTGAGATAAGAAATCCTGGATTACAACATTTGTTTTGGAATTCACCCTCTCCAATCAGATGTGTACAAAATTTTGTTCCTGCCACAAATCAAAGCATCACTCTTAAAGTAAATTTATCTGTTGAGATATATTACATCCTTAGTACTTTTAATTAGATTTTTTAATACACTTACACACTTACAATATTTTTATTAAATTAGGAAATAATAAATAAAAAAATTATTTACATTTATTATACTATAAGTCCTTCACCACATTGTTACATTTTAAACTATAATTGCTTAAATCTCCAATCATTGTTATTTGCTTATAGTACTACTAGATTTGCTTTTTTTGTTCTTAAAATTTTTCTTTGACAACCATATCAATGAAAAATGTGTTGCACTTTTTATTGATCAGCAAAAAGTTCTGTCTTGGTGATTAAACCAAAGCAAACTTTTTATATGCAGGGGCAGGGATTGACACCACTTTAGAAAGACACTCACTTTTTTGAAAAAACTTGATACATATATTTCTTGGTAGTAAACTATAACATTTATATAGATTAATTAGTCTTCAATCCCTCCATCTAGGTATCATCAAGGTAGGTAACTAATAACTTTTGTGTTTGTGCATAATATATGATATAATATTATATATATATATATATATATGTATATATATATATATATATATATATATATATATATATATATATATATATATATATATACATATGTACATATATATATATATGTGTGTGTATGTGTATGTGTGTGTGTATAATTTTAAGGAAAGTTTTTTAGTGGCAAAATTGTAATTACAATCGTTTTTTTGTTTGTTTTTTTATTGTTCTTCCGTAGCTCGCCTTATAGGCTATACGGGATTTTCCAGGTACGGAGGGTGAGGGCGGGGATTTTAAAGTCCCCTCCAGCACCGGGGCGCGAACTCGTACTCTTTTTTAATTGTAACTTCGGTTATATTGTTGCTGGGCAACTTGTGGTGCTGTGCACACTCATTAGCCCATTAGATGACCAGTTCAGGGGCTAAAATGAGAAATTCAGATGTCTTCCTGAGGTCTCCTAGTCTTCTGTAAACCTTTCTTTGCTTCTCAGTTGGAGAGAGCCATATCAGCTTTCTTTAATCACAGAAGAGACTGCTTGTTTTATGTATATGTTCATCATTCTGTTTACCTCCTTCACACCCGCAGAGAGAAGTGGAGCCAACATAGAATTGGAGAATTGCAAATGGAAGATTAGCACCTGTTCTTGTTGAGTTACTTTGTGAATAGCATCTCCAGGATCTCCATCTCCCTACTGTAATTGGAAGGCAGTAACACTCAATAGAGAAAACTAGCAGTCGATAATGAAGCAGAACAAGACACAACTTAGTGGGTCATAGAGCTAGATAGAAGAAACTTTTGAGCTGATTTGGCCTGGATTGGACTCAAAATCATTATTACTTTGGAGAATAGGTTCAATTACCTTTAATTTGAAAAAATTTTTAGAAGGATTTTTATTCAGTTGTTACTTATGTAAGATATTTTGGCAAGTTAAGAAAAATTGTAGGCACTTCTTTTTCATTGAGTTTTCATAAATTCTTCTGAAACACTATTTTCTTTCCATCAATAATTTATGATGTATCTTATGATATATGATATAGGATATATGATACCTAAAATAATGTATCTTATCTGATGTGTTATAGTTATAGAGATGAATATGGTGTACGGACACCGAAAGCTACTCTGTAAATAAAGTTGTAAAATATAATAGGGACTGTCAATGGTAAAAAAAATTCTGAAATTATATATATTTTAACTAAATCTTTGAAATATGGTAAAAAATAAAATTATTTATATTACTAAATTATAAAAACATTATATTAATAATCTTAGATGTTTTGTTTATTTTAAAATAGCAATTTTTTTGTGCCATCATGTTCTAATAGATATTTGACTCCCCCGGGCAAAATGTAATTTTGGAGGAGAAAATAAGACACATGTGAAAGACATTGTATATTATTTAATATTTGAATTTAATTGATTTTAATAAGCTAAAATCAATTAACCACAAATGCTTTATCATTATTTATAATTCCCAACGAGTGAGAGGTACCCTATTCCTCCATATCAGTAGATGTGTACCCAGATTGCCTGTCTCTAGCTAGATATTATAAAATTGTTGAAAAAATATTTATTTATTTAGTGATTAGAATTTTTATATTCATGATTTTTAGCATATCAAAAATTGAAGCATACTGATTCTAATTTTAATTATTGAAGATGCAATCATTTGTTCATTGTACTTAGAAAAATGATTAATTTTCATAAAAAAATAGTTTGCTTGGTTTTTCTTAGATATTAAAACCATTATTGATATCTAGTGTTCTTTACTATATTTACCTACCAAATCTTTAACTTAATACTATTATTTTTTAAGATAAAATTTTATCTTATTTTACAGATAGTTTCTTTAAATAAATTACCTCTAGATAAAAAGTGTCAGACTGCCTGTGGTGATAGTGGTTGCCGTTGCTTGCCAACTGATGGAGATTTAAAGACTGTTAATCATTTAATACTTTCCTCTAAAGATAATGACTTATCTTGTCTATGCGGTGATTTCCAAGTAAGTTTTGCTGAAACATATTCATTGGACAAAGTTAAAAAAAGTACAAAATAACATATTGTTTCCTTTATTATATTAATGTTCAAACTAACTTCATCAGATTTACAACATAAATATGAGCACAAAGAGAACTAAAAACTGATGAAAATGAAAGTAAATATGATAATAATGAGTTTCGTAAAATAGATATTATCTATCAGAATGTCAGATTGAGTTAAAGGATAGATAAAAGTTTTGTGAAATTATTTTTCAATTTAATGATCAATTTATATAAAATATTTATAACATTACATGATGGCAAGAATTTGTCCGAGTCTTCATTGTTGATTATCTGCATTTCATTAATAATATTTACTAGAAAGTATATAATAGTGTTTCTCTTATATTGTACAACAATCAAACACTCATATATAAGTGTGTGCATGTACTTGTATGTGTGTTTTATCTCTGAAGAAGACCTATAAAATGAATTGAAAAATAAATAAATAAACCATGATATTTTGTTTCTTTCACTGACAGAGCCCTGACTTTTCATTTAATATAATATAATTTACTGTGAATTCATGTAGGCGTAGGGAGTTGGCGACCCCATCGCCCGTTCATTACACTGCAGATAGCCACTGGCTCTCCAGGTTGGGGTAACAGTATACTGACACACACACATTTACACGATTAACAGCACACTACACCCACCCCAACATTACAGACCAAAGTTAATAACAGTACTCACCCTAGGGTCACCTTCCTTATGTAGCTGCCCCGAATGGGGTAGTGTGTCAGGATGCTCCAAGGAGGGCAGTCCCTCCACCTGGCTCAGGGGCAGCTGGTTGCATCTCTTAAACCATTTTATCATTAAACCTCGACATCTAGAAGCCATATGTCATAAGTAAATATATGGTCTACAAGGAAACAACATAGCATCTGTCATATGGACTTCACTTTTGGATCATGGAACATTTTAACACTGTTTAGACCCGGAACAACTAAACTGCTCTTAGATGAAATAGGCCGCTACGGAATTGACATTACTGCACTTCAAGAAGTATCTATCGGAAAAAAAAATCACACTATATACTACAGTTGTGACAATAAATCACACCACTTTGGAACTGGATATGTTGTAGGGAAGAAACGCAAGCAACTCATCGTTGATTTCAAGTCTGTAAGCCCCCAAATGAGCTCTATCAGGATAAAAGGGAAATTCTTTAATTGTATATTATTCAGCTGCCATGCTCCGACTGAAACATCAGATGAGCAAACCAAGGAAGAGTACTATGACTTGCTATAAAGATCTATTAAGGTGTGTCCTCATTCAGACGTATTAATAGTTGCAGGTGATTTCAATGCGAAGATTGGTAAGGAAGCAATCTATTTCCTAACTATTGGTAAGCATAGTCTGCAATGACAATAGACATGAACTTTTTTTTGGGGTCCTCCACTTCCTCGCCTTTAAGGCTACAATGACCAGGGGGTGTGGATGGGGATTTAAAAGACTCCCCTGGGACCGGGACGTAAACTCATGACTATTTCATATAAATTGTCTCATATATCAGGTTGCCGGGTAACGTGGTGCTGTGCTCACACGTTAGCCTGTTCAGCCACCCCGCCCACATGGACATAAACTGATTAACTTTTGTGTATCACACAACCTTTTAGTTGGCAGGATTCTATTTCTCCACAAAAGAATCCATCTTGGTTCTTGGTCTTCCCTCGATGGAAAGTCCATCAACCAGATTGACAGACAGTCAACCAGATTGACCACTTTCTAATAAGTGCTAGACATAGATCAAACCTTCTTGATGTCAGAACTTTTCATGGAGCTAACATGGACTCAGACCATTTTCTAACTCTGGCTAAATTTAGAGCCAGGATCCCACTTGTGAAAACAAGGCGAGCATAAAGATGTATGAAGTTCAACCTACAAAAACTCAACCTACTACGAAGATGAAACAATTACTTCAATTACTTGCTCAATGGAAATTGGATACTGGAAGCTCAGCGGAAAGAAGTGGGCCTTAGTCGAACCCCTGAAGATGACCTAGAGCCCCCAGATAGAGAGGAACTGTGTGAAACCATTGATAGACTTAAGAACAACAGAGCACCAGGCATTGACAAACTGGCTGCCGAGCTATTCAAGAAAGGGAGAGATCAGCTTTTCTAAGACTTACAAAACCTCCTTGTTTCGATATGGGCAGAATAAAGCATCCCAAAAACATGGGATAAGACAGTTTTATGTCCTATCCACAAGAAAGGAGATTTTCTTAAATGCAATAATTATCAGGGCATATCTCTACTCCCATGCGTCAACAAGATTTTCTCAAATATACTGTATCAACGATTACTACTGCATGTTAAGAGAGTTCTGGGGAAACATCAGTGTGGCTTTAGTAAATGTAAGTCTACAACAGATCAGATTTTCACTCTACGAACAATCCTTGATTGCGGAAGGGAATACCAGATACCATATATTTGTTGATTTTAGATCTGCTTATGACAGCATTCAACGTTAGGCCCTATATCAGGCAATGAAAGACCTCAATGTACCGGTTAAACTCATATGGCTTGTAAAACTTGCAATGAGCAATACTGAGTGTATGGTGCAGATTCAGGGAAATCTGTCTGAGGGATTCACCTCTCATAATGGTGTTCAAGAGGGAGATTCCCTAGCCTTTCTGCTCTTCAATATTGGTCTGGAAAAAGCTGTCAGAGAATCAAAGGTTCAGACCAGTGGAACCATCTTTAATCATACTGTACAAATCCTGGGATATGCTGATGATATCGAAATTATTGGGAGATCAAAAGCTGTAGCGGAAGAAGCTAGAACTTGCTGTTAATACTAACAAAAGCAAATATATGACTACTAGTCAACAAGAGGTATTAACTTTGTCCAAATTGGTAATTACTCTTTGAATGAGTTGAGCGGTTTGTGTACCTCGGATCTCAGGTCAATACCAATGACATTTCGGCAGAGATAAGGACGCGAATAGCATCAGCCAATAGATGTTATTTTGGACTGCGTTGGCACTTGGGAAGTAGCTCATTATCAAGATCTACAAAAATAAGATTATATAAGACGCTGATTCTTCCAGTACTAACCTATGCCTCAGAAACCTGTGCATTTTCAAAATCCGATGAAAGGGATCTCCAAACATTTAAGAGAAAAATACTCAGACACATCTATGGTCCAATAAAGGATGGTCCTGCTTGTAGAAGACGGACAAACAAGGAACTGTATACATTGATTGGTGAGCCTGATGTTGGGAAAATTGTAAGAATTGGCAGGCTGCACTTGGCAGGCCATGTATCTAGGATGGGGACTGATGAGATCCCAAATAAACTAATTAATGAGCAACTACATGGAACACGGCTGAGAGGCCGCCCAAGGCTTCGATGGTTGGATGGTGTTGAAGAGGATTCAAGGACCCTGCTCGGAGTACAGAATTGGAGAGCAGCTGCACTGAATCGAATAAATTAGCGGAAGCTGCTTCAGAAGGCCAGGAGTCAGTAATGACTTTTGTGCTGATTGAAACAGAAGAATGAATTTATGTTCTACAATTATTTATTTATTATTATATTCATTTTTTGGGTATCTATAATATGATTACTTATTACTTTTTTATTTTAATGTAGCAAGAATGGTTGCCAGTTGGTATTAGAAGTTGGTCCCCAACAAGTATAATCTACTCTGTCGCACACAGTGTATGGAATAAAGGTTTTCATTATCAAGCAGAATTCACATTTCATTCAGATATTTCCTGCGGCCATCAAATATTAAACCAACATTCAGGTATATTTAACTATAAAACTTATGATTCTTACTTATATCACATAAACTTTATAACTCTTACTGTTCTGAATAAACTTTTTATATTCTGGAATATTTTTCCTAGAATTTTATTAATATTATATCTTAAGCTTTAAAAAGCCTGTACATCTCCAACTCTCAAATAGTATTGGGTTCAGTGCTTGGTAAGGATGTACTGTTTCCCATCCAGTAGTTGTGCAAGGTGATGATTTTGTTATAATCATACTCAACTACCAGGTTTCCTCCCAATTAAGGTTAACCACTTTGTAGTGGTTAAGTGAGCCTCAGAAAGTTCTCCTGAACCTAGGATTGGTCCACAACTGATGCAACCTTATAAATAACTATCTGAAACAGCCAAACTTGAACATGGGCCCAGGAAAATAGGAGCAAAGAGCCATACTCACTGAGCTAACCAGCTCTGAGCCCTATCCTAATCTTAATTATTCTAAACTAAATTCTTAATTAATTTATTCAAATAACAATCAATATTCATTAAACTTTAATTTAACATTTTTAATGTATTTTATTTATTTATTTGTATGAAACAGGATATTATAACATTTAAAAAACATTGAATTCTGATATTTAAAATCCTATATGTATTATTATTTTTTGATATTCTCAGGGTATTAAAAACATAGAAACATTAAATACTTATAAACTATTGGAGACATTTGTTTTTTTTTTTTTTTTGGCATTAAGATTTTAAACAAAATCCTATTTTGCAGAGTCATTAAGCTATTTCATTATTGAGTCTGTAGTTTTGAAAAATGTGGTAAATCATTTTTTTTTTTTTTTTTTTTTTTTTAATTTGAGGTTAATATTCTGATAAGAGTACAATTAATATATTTATTCTTGTAACAATATGTTTGATTATTTATCTAAAAGATGAATTATTATTTACTAAATAATTTATTTGTAGGTCATATAACATCAGTTGAACTAGAAGAAAGTACACAACTAAATTATTACTACTTTCAAAGTTGTACCTGGGTGTTAGATTCAAATGTCTTAAGGCAACTTACTGTTGAAATCGAAAGTGACCAAAACCGTAAGTAAATGCGTAAAATAATGAAGTTATTTCATATTTTCAGTTTTTGAAAATTACAATGGATTTAGTTTGAAAATTGAATTTTAAATAAAAGTACAACAAAATTTAGTTTTAGAAATAAAATATCGATTATAAGTTTTGATAACTTTTGAAAAAAAAGTTAAAGATATCGTCTACAAAAGATGCAAATCAAACGATATGTTGTCATCCAATGAAGACATTTTTAATTGGATGGCAATATATTTTCAAAAGTAACAAGAATGGTTGTCACTTGCTATGTATGACAAGTTGATCTCCAGCAAGTACAATCTACTTTATCATTCATAGAGTCTGAAACAAAGTTTTCTTCGTAGAATGCAAATAATTTGATAACTAAAATATTTAAGATATATGCAAGATCTTCGTTGTTTCTTATAGTTAAAAAGTTTTTGACTATTGGCTAGTAATGAAATAAAAATAAAAAAATCATTACAAGCTAATACTCAAACATTGTATGGATAGTCCTAATTTTTATAGATTTTTATAAATAGTCCTGACTATTTATCACCTAAAGAACAATTATACTTCATTAAAAAATTGAAAATAATATTGGGAAAATATAACTAGGACTGAAAAAAGACGCATACATATTTTCAATATAGAGTCTATCATTCATTAATTAAATTTATATTCACTTTGGAAACATATTAATTACTGTAAAAAATTATTATTTACCTCCCTCTACTTACGTCCCGATATCCTGGATATATTTATCACCTCCCAGATTTCCTCCTCCCAATCCATTATCAAATCCCTGGATGACCTTTCGTCAGATCATAGTCCAGTTTTGCTTTTACTACATTCGAACTTTGCTCCTAAACCTAAACTTCCTAAACTAATTACAGGACGAGTGGACTGGGACAAATTTCGTCATGATCTGGAAGATAAACTGGACTTAAAAATTCCCCTCAAGACAAAACAACATATTGATAATGCCATAGAAAACCTTAATACAACTATAACAACGAGTATAAATAATAACACATTTGTTAATAATAAAAGCAATAATTTAAGACAAATTAACTTGCCACAGCATATTCGAATCTTATTAAGGGATAAACGCAGAGCAAGATCGAAGTGGCACAGGACTAGATATCCTTCAGACAAAATGTACTATACCGAATTGACTAACAAACTAAAATCAGAAATCAGAAAATATAAAACTCAACAATTACTGAACCTAACTGGAAATATTACAACAACTGACAAATCACTATGGACTACAACCAAAAAACTTCTGAAGTTTAAAGATTTTAATCACCCACTTCTTACTGAATCCCAAACCTGGTCCAAATCCGACGAAGAAAAAGCCCAGTTATTCGGTCAACATCTGTTCCAAATTTTCAACCCACATCCTGATATCCTTAATCCAACCCACATCGAATGTATTGAATCAGAACTGGATACTCCTCTCCAAATGTCCCTACCACCTAAAGCATTTCATCCCACAGAAATATCCAACATCATTCAAAGATTACCCTCCTACAAAGCTCCTGGACATGACCTAATAACATCCCAGATCTTGAAACTTCTTCCTCGAAAAGCCATCCTATTCCTTACTTTCATATATAATGCTGTACTCCGATCAACATATTTCCCTGATCCTTGGAAAATATCTATTGTCAAAATGATCCACAAACCCAAAAAGCCACCAGAATATCCATCCTCTTACCGTCCCATCTCTCTGTTACCCATCATGGGAAAAATCCTGGAAAAACTAATCTTAAAACGCCTGTACCCAATCCTAGATTCTAATCACATAATCCCAGATCACCAATTTGGATTCCGCTCCTCCCATTCCACTATACAGCAATGCCATCGTGTGGTAGACGTAGTATCCTCTGCATTGGAGCGCGGTATGTACTGTACGGGAGCCTTTCTCGATGTTGAACAGGCGTTTGATAGAGTTTGGCACCCGGGACTGCTGTACAAACTCCGAAAATTCCTACCATCTACCTACTTCCTCATTATCCGTTCCTACCTTACTGATAGATACTTTAAAGTAAATCACAACAATGTATATACATCCCGTTTTTCCCAGTCTGCAGGTGTTCCTCAAGGTAGTATCCTAGGTCCTATCCTTTACACAGTTTATACAGCTGACATCCCAACCCATCCCAACACTGTCATCACCACATATGCTGATGACACATGTATCCTATCAGTCAATAACGACCCATCTATTGCATCCCAAACCCTTCAATCCCACATCACAAACCTGGAAGAATGGTGTCAGAAATGGAGAATTAAAATAAATTCCAATAAATCCCATCAAATTACCTTCACCCTTCGTCGTAAACCAATGACTTCCTGTCCTTCAGTATCCTTTAACAACACCTCACTTATTCCTGTTGAACAAATCCGTTACCTAGGACTCCATCTGGACAAACGTCTAACTTGGAATCCTCATACCAGACTGAAACGACAAGAAACCGCTCGACGTTTCCGACTACTTCAACACTTACTAGACAAACGCTCTAACCTTCCAATCAATTATAAAAGACTGATTTACATGACTATAATAAGGCCTATTTGGACTTACGGGGTTGAGCTATGGGGCTCCACCAAGCCTTCAAATTCCTCTCGCATACAGTCCTTGCAATCCAAAATCCTTCGTAAAATCCTCAATGCTCCTTACTTTGTTACAAATAAAATTATCCATAATGACCTTAATGTTCCTTATGTATCAGATTTGGCCCAATCCAGATATCTGTCCTTCCATAATAAACTTCATAACCATCCCAACCCTCTTGTCTCTAACCTTGCTTCCTATTCGATTCCTGATAACCCTCCGAGGCGTCTGAAAAGAAGATGGCCACGTGATCTTCTAATATAGACATATTATTAGAGTGCTACCAATGGGTAGTTTCTCAACATGTGTTCCATGTCTTTATACCAATGTGCAAATTTACTAGATGTATTTTTTTGTATACAGTTGTAAATATCATTTAAAATAAATAAAAAAAAAAAAAAAACCTCCCTCTACTTACAATAGTATTCAAAAATGAATAAAATAAAAAGTAATTAGTATTGTCAAGGTAGTAAGAAGTGGATGATTGCAGTCTTTAAATTTCAGGAGCCTTTTAGTGATCGTCCATAGTGATTTGTCGGTAGATGTAAGTTTTTCAGTAAAATTTAGTAAATTTTGAATTTTTTATTTTCTAATTTCAGATTTTAGTTTGTTAGTCAGTTGGGTATAGTGAGTTTTATCTGTTGGATATCTGGTTCTATGCAACTTCGATCTTGCTCTGCGTTTTTCCTTCAATAAGATACGAATATGCTGTGACAAGTCAGTCTTTTGTGAATTGTTAAACTTATTGATAAAAGTGTTATTATTTATACTGTCTGTTATTGATGCTGTCAGTTTTTCAATGGCACCATTAATGTCCTCTTTTGTTTTTAGCGGAATTTTTAAGTCTAGTTTGTTTTCCAAATCATCACGAAATTTGTCCTAGTTCACTCGTCCTGTAATAAATTTAGGAGGTGATGGTTTAGGAGCATAGAGTACAAGTAGAGTGATCAGAAGGCATCGACAGAGCATTTTCAATTTAGGAAAATAGTGACTCAGTGGTTATAGGAAGAGGCTAATACAGGATGACCTCAAGTGTCAGACGAATGAGCTCCCAAATCACTCTTGGTCAGTGGGCTAAGGGATGAGCCTTATGACACCATAGGATGGAAACCACAAATGGAAGGATGAGTCTCCAGACTTTGTGGGAACATGAAATACTAATGGAGGGATGAGCCTCCAGACTAAGTATATAGGAGTACAAGCTGAGGGATGATCATCCAGATCGTTTATGGAGAGAGAATAGGTTTAAGGAGCATAGTGAAATAAAAGTCAGTTTGATGTTGAAGCAAAAAGCGTATATAAAGTATACTGATCAAATTGCAGGGAAGGTCTGACATCCAGAAGGATGAAGATACAAGATCTAAATTTACATTTTGCTGACTGCCGTAATTATTCCAGCATGACTAATTTGTTAGCAAGAGTCCTTACAGTTACTGTTATTTAAAAGCTTTGATCAGTATATCTTACTGTCATTACTTTATTATTAAAAAGTATCCACAATGTATATAAATGTTTACAAGATAGAACTTCGGGTTTTTTTTACATTACAATAATAAGAAATAAAAATACATTTTTTAGGTACATTGAGTGAGCATGGCGCTGCCAGGTAGTGGGAATGTGAACTAATGGTCCGTTGTAGGTTTGCTGGTGGGCAGAAATAGGCAGCCACAGCATAAGTTAGTAGTGTAATAAAATAAAGCCACCAGATTTGACCAGGTATATTATTGGGTTGTCCGGAAAATTATGCAGGATTTTAGTTTAAAAAGAAAAATCTGGTGCAGTGCGCAAATCTCACAGCTTTCCCTTACAACCTATTTCTTAACAGAAATAAGTATTTTCAGACAAAGGGAAAGTGAAAGTAAAAAGTTATAGACGCTATATTTATTTACATTTCATTGTGGGTATTTTATTTGTTTAAGTACCCTGATATATACAAATTTTAATATTGATATCCCTGTAATCGATATAATTAAATAACATTTATGAAAACCACATATAAATATGTGCACAATATTGTCGGAGACCATTTTATATTAAGCTCATGTTAAGTATGGAAGCCTGTTCTAATCTTTTGGTTCCTCCATTACAACTATTATACGTTATGATCTCTTATTTCTCCTGTAGTTAATTATCAAATTCTTTCATATTTTATATATAACTAATTTTTATATTAGAGATAAATTTAAAATGGTTAATTGTTGGAAATAAAAATATTAAAGGTACTTTAAAGGAAGCTAATATTGAATATTAGCCATTTAAGCCCTGTTAAAGAACATCAATGAGAATAAAACCTACATTATATTTTTAAAAACTGCTTAATTTTACACTGATAGAATGAATTTAATCAAAATTGTTAGTGCCTTTTTCAAGAAAACGGCCCATTAATGAGCAACTGCTTATGAAGCAATTCATAAACCTTTTTAGTCTTGTGATAATGGTTGTCTTAACATTCATATACGCGAGCTTAAATATACAACCATTTGAAAACCTCCCGTATCCACTTTATTAACCTAACATATGTTTTATTTATAAATAATCAAAATCGAAACATTAAATAATCAAAATTGTGTATTGACGTATACAATTTAGACGAACAGACTATAAAAAACCCAATGAAATTTCTAAATAAACAATAGACTATAGATAATTAATAAAACTTAATCTAAGGAGTAATCTAAACTTAACTAGTTATAACTAAACAACAAGAACTTACGGACTAACCTAAAGCTGATATAAAATTTACTGACTAATATACATCTGAATAACGTACAAAATATACCAAAGACTTCATCGATATAAGTCCGCTTCTTCCAGCAGTTAAAGAGACAGAGAGAGAGAGAGAGAGAGAAGAGAGAACTAATGTTTCCTCCAACGCACGTAGGTCTCTTCACCTTTTCCAACCACTGTTCTCTTCAATCTCCTAAAAACATCTGACTCTCACTCTCTCTCTCTCTCTTTACACTGCCTTAATGCGCATTCACTGCCATATAAATTAATTCTTTTGTTTTGTGCACCACAGTCTCATTTCCTGCTCGACAGATAGTCTTACCTAGTCAAAGTGGGAGAAAATACTTGATGACCAGTACTTCGGGGAAATTAATCACAAACCTTAGGAGATATGTGAGGATTGAGATGGATTTTGGGAGATTTAATTAAGGTTATTCAAAATTTGATATTGATCAAGGATAACTCCAAGGTTATTTACAGAGTTTTAGTAATGAATATGGAGGTTTTTGAGGTGAAGCCAGGGGTTCCCATAAGGAGGTTTCAATGGAGTCATGGATTTTTGGAATGGAAAGTTTCAGAATAAGGGTCAAGGGAGAAACATGGAACAGTCAGCAGCAAGTGTGATTGTGTATGACCTACGATTTTTCTAATTCTACTTTCCAAAACAAAAACTTTCTAATTCTACTTTAAAAACAATTATAAATAAAATAAAATAGTGTTTTCTCTCTTTAGATTTCTGTATTTTTAATTTTATAGTTGAAAACAAATACCTATCCACAAAATAAGATCCCGTGAAAAAAATATAAACCAAGAAATGCTTAAAGTAAAATTTTTTTTTTTTATTTCTTTATTGAGTATTATAACAATCTGTCTCAAAAAGTAAAATTAACCCTAAAAAGACAGAATATAACTCATGGATAATTCATTTTCTGACTACTATGATTTCAGGTCCTTGTACATCTTGGAACATCACACTCCATGAGTATGGAAAAAGAAATCCTGACAAAACTGGAAAATTGCTTTATACATTCTGCCCAAGGAGCAGAAACAAGACATATGCACTACCATGGGAAACAAATATTATAGTTATCAGGTGATACATATCAAACTTTTACCAAACCTATATCAATTTTAAATATATCTAATGCTCAGAATATTTTTCCAACTTAACAAACAAGCACATAAATTAAAATGTATTTTGTTATTTAGTCAACTTTACCAAATCACATTTTTGGAAGATCAGATACCATAGTTGCCAATATTCTCTGTTGCCTTAGTTTTGTTCAATTATTTTATTAATCTTTAACAAACATACAAATATTTATAGTTTTTTTTAGAAAAAGCTCTATTTTTGGATCAAACAGCTTAATTAAGATATTCATATTCACAAAACTCTGTAAGCAACAATTTAACTTTAGATGTATAAATAATAATTGAAAATATATTAACTGCATGAAAATTGGGAATAAACCATGATAAAATACAAAACAGCCACATACAAAAAATGTTTAACTAGGCACTTTGATATTGTTAGTAATGAATTTACCCCAAAGTACAAAATCATTAGGTTGCTAGGTATTGAGGTATTTAGACTAGGTATCTAGGTACTGAGACTGAGATAAGTATTGAAATCCCCCCAAAAAAATCCAAAAATGTCAAATTAAAAGTGTATAATTAAAAGCTAGTTCTGATATATGGTTGTGAGACCTGGACACTAACCAGTATCCTAGAAAGAAGTATTGAAAGATTTGTGAGAAAAATCCTTGGCATGATAACCAAAATGATCTGGAATCAGGGTAATAACACATTGAGAAGGACCAATAAAGCTAACAGAAACTGGTCAACCAATATCTCATGAAAATAAGGAAAGGAAATTAAGATGGACAGGGCATGTGGCTCAAAGAAAACCAACAGGAAGCCTTTACGCAACAATTAATGTCTCTATTGTAGGCAAAAGACCACATGGAAAACAAAAAATCAGATGGATTGATCAAAGCAACAAGATGATTCAGAGTTGCATGCAGATGACTGGCCAAGAAAAGCAGAGATGGGGAAGACTGTTTAACATTCACTAGCTCTATAAATCAACAGAAACATATATATATATATATATATATATATATATATATATATATATATATATATATATATATATATATATACATTTCACTAATTACCAACTTTCGATTTTCCGTAAATTTTTATACATTTCATTTTATTGACGAGAGATATGGATAACACATCTGTCATTATTTTACAATATTTTTTTTTAAATCTTAGTCATTTATAGCTCAATCAAATCTAACTTTAAAAATATGCAAAATTTAGGCCATCAGCAATGATAACACTTATGACTGTTTCAAATTTTTACATAGAATGTTATAGGTATCAATACTTACTGATTGTCAAACCCAGTTATTTAAAACCATTAGTTAATCAAATTTGTATAGCTCCTAAACTAGTACCACTATTTTTTCTATACACCATCATTCCCACTTACCATTAGTGTTTGTTTTGTAATTTGAGTGATACGATTCTAATTGATATGAATATAAATGTTTCATTTACCTTAAACCAGTAATTCTTAATATGTATGTTTATGGTAAATATAACTTTATTGATTCTTTTATTTCTTGAGTATTTTCTTCATTTGATTGGGCTTGAAGATGAAGTATACCATGTGCTATGATGAGCATATGATAAATAAACAAAATGAATGATTTTGTTAAGAAATAAAAATATTCATGTAATCTTCAAAACAATCCACCATTTGTTTTTTGTAATTGTTTTTAAAAGGAACATTAACAAAAATGAAGTTAATATTGTTTATAAGTAATAAAATATATTTTGTGTATCTGATTTTTTTTTTTTCTATAGATTGAATGCAATGACACGAACTCTCCCAAGCTTCACATTCAGATGGAGATCACAAATTACTAGAAGTAACACACGTGCCTCTGGTGTTGTACCTGCTCAATCCTCAAGAGCCACTGTTATTTCATTGGCTAAAGTTTTAATAATTGTAACATTTTGGTTACTTATAGTAACATTATAGATAGTATAGGATCAAAAGTGATGAAATTGCATTTTTGTTTTTAATTTATTTTAATAAGGTTTAAAAAAAAAAAAAGTTCACTAAAATAAGCTGTTAAATATTTAAAGAAATTAAATATTTCTTCTGTTAATTAGATGTTGATGAACATTTTATTTTAGAGCCAGATAACCATGGATTTAACTAACCTAAGCTGTCTCTGTAATGGTTAATGGCTTATAAAAACTAAACCGATTATAACTTTTTAAAAAATAATATTTAAATATACTCAGGATAAAAAATGCATTTCTGTTTATACTTTTATACCTAAGTTTTAACCATATTTATGATGAGAACATATTTATATAAGAATAGATTTCACAATAGAAATGCAATTCTTTATTAAAACTAATCTAATGTCAATATTTATTTATTTTAATTTTAAAACAGGATAAAATTAGGTTTTCAAAATAATGTGTGATGATTAATGTTGTGATGGAACTAGATAAGAGAAAGCTCAACAAACGTCCCGGGAAGGTTAAATGGTTGATGGCCAGAATATCTTATTTCAAGATATATCTAGAGATAAATTATTATGCAAATTGAATTTTTAGAAAAGGAAAGAAAATAATAATTGTATTATGAAGTTAATTATTAATTCATGTCTTTAAACAATATTTTTAGAAGACAGCAAGTAATAAATTATAGTAATGAAATTTATCTTTGATCATGGAAACAGTGAGCTACTTTACCAAGATCTCTTTTTCCCTTCTAAATTCATTGTTATACAAAAATCTATTCACTATATCTGTGATGAGCACTAAGAAATGGTCAAATATTATCACAATAATTATTCAATTAAACTCAATGTTACTAGTTATTTCATTTCAAGTATCTTTTTTATTTTATATAAAACAAAGTAAATGATATAATATATAAAGTTACTCTATATCACAAGAGTGTTATTAGAAAATTAACTAAAATTTAAATGTCCACAAACAACATGGTAATTTTATAGTAATATTTTTGGAGAAAAAAAAAATGCTTCAGAAAAATAAAATGTGTTAATGAAATAGAATCTCATTAAACCCCCCTCCTTTCTTTTCTATAATATTTCTTCAATTATTTTTAAAATAAACCTAGTTCATTACTAATATATAAAACAATTTCAACTTTGTTTACATTTATTATAGATAGGTGTTCATTCAAAAGGAAAAAAACTCAGGGAGGGATTTATTATTCGTAAAGAACAAATTAATAATCACTTAAATTATCTGAGAAAGTTATGTTTACTGATTTATTTTATTTCCATACTTGTATTTGAACATATTCATGCTGTTTATGTTTAAAAATCTAAATATATCACAATTAAACCAGTGTTAGTATAAAAAATGTTTTGTTACTGCTGATGGCTACTCTATGCTATTGAATATATGTTCACACTGTTCTACTATTTACAAAAACTTTTTTTTTTTTTCATTTTGACAAGTGCAAAAAGTAAGTTGTAAATGTTTTATGTAAGTAATACAAATTTAGGCTGTATTGTAAGTTGTTATACATATAAAAAAAGAGAAGTTTAATGTTATAAGACAATCGTATAAAAGTATTGGTAATTATCATTTAAAGAAATGATTGAGATTTAAATTTTTTTCCCAGTGAGGAAAAATAAATTAATAATGTATGAATATATAGAATGCATTTTTTTCCCAACACCTAAAGAAATAATTTTTATTCTAGCCTCCTGTGATGATTCTAGCCTACAATAAAAATGTATGAAATTCTTTATTGTAAATATAAAATTGTTATTTGTTAAGTGGTTATGATTTCCAATTCAGAAGTTGTCTTAAATGTGTATTAACATTAACTATTATTACTAGTTACTTGATTAATAATCACAATATCTAATGAAGTCACTATATTTTCAAAACTTCATTAAAAGAAGTATACACTAATGTACTATATAATACCAAAGATTAGGTATGATCATATCATGGATTGAATAAATGAATTGCTCAAGCATTACTAGAAGGAATTCCTCTTTCCCCTACTAGATGTAAATGCTGTAAATATGTATGTATATTAGTCAACTCTGTTCATAAATAGTAATAGGAAAGTAGGTTTATGATTCCTCGGGCAAACTGTACTCAAAATTAAGATCAATTTATTTCCATATCTTACTTTTGATTAATCACTGTGTCAAGATAATTGAATCACCTCAAAATAAAAATGCATGTATCCTAAATTTTTATGTCTGTGTATAGATATTGGTGCCTAGTCGCTTTTAATGGTGAATAATCTCATAATAGAACTTCAAATTTAACGACTATGTAACCTTAGTTTTCTGAAATGTAATAAAGAACTGATATTTGGAAATGTCAAATACCTATTTCAATAAACACCTGCTCCTTTTTTTCCAAGAAAAGTTGTAAATTTGGTATTGAGATTATCATTTTGATACTATGGTGAGTATTATTATCAACTTTTCTATTTTTTTAAACTATCTGAGTTATTTGACAACATAAGCATTACTGTTATTTAAAGTTTTATCCAGAAAGAAGTAATAAATTATTTTATTTAATAAAGCCTCTCCTAAAAGAAAATAAAGCTTTATAAGTAAATGGTTTAGATTTTAAGAGATTTTTTTAAAAATTTTGATTAAATAGTAATTTATAAAATTCAAAAGAGAAATGATTTATTTCTTGGATATTTATTGAGTTGCTACATTTGCAGCACACTTATTACTTAAAAGAGGCTAAGTGTTTTCTAATTCAATAATTTACATATTTGGTATTATAGCCACCAATTTCAACCAATTTTTTTTTTTTTTTTTTATGTTTAACATACATATATGGCACTACAATTTGTTGCTGAATCAGGGCCTATTTTTTTTCCTATCATCGGCCCAAGACTTTCATTGAAGTTCTATATTGCCCCATTTAATATCTTGAGATATATCACCATCCAAATTCATCTCCGACCCCAATATCATCATCCCACAAACGCTCTGGTCCAGTTTGCATATATTTAGTTTTTATTTCGTTGACTAGTCTAAAATTCTTAGCTGCTTTTTCTAGTTGGAGAAATGCCTCTTTCAGTGCAATTTGGGGCCTGGTAACAAAATCAAAATTATCGGCGTATTCGAATAACTGGACAGTTCTGTTAAAAATAGTGTCTGTCAAACGAAAGAAGTACAAACGTATTACGGATTCCCTCACTGCTGTTTATTTGAAGACCCCTGATCCAGCGGATTCAGCCGGGGAGTGAGGGAGGGCCCCCCCCCCCTCTGGAAATTGGAAAAATCCAAAAATCAGCTATTTAAAGAAAAGATAAATATAGGGAAAATTCATCCTCATAGATAAATTTCCTAATGTAATATAAAAAAAAAATTATTATCATGGCCAGCACTAGCAAATTCTGACAGGGAGCGTGGGGAGCATCCATTGGATGAAGAAACAATTTTTCCAAAAAACACCTATTAAAAAAAAAATATAGGAAAATTTCATCATCTAAACAAATTTTCTAATGTGATATAAAAAAAATTATTATCGTGCTAGTGGATCCAGCCTGGGGCGCCCCCCCTCCTGGAAGTTTGAAAACAATTCCTAAAAAGGCTCCAAAAAAGCAGCTATTTAAAGAAAAGAGAAATATAGAAAAAAATCATCCTCATAGGCAAATTTTCTAATGTAATATAAAAAGAAGTTATTATCATGACCAGCACTAGTGATTTCTGTCAGGGGACGTGCCCCCCTCTGGATGGTGGAAAAATAATCCCAAAAAAAGTTCCAAAAACACCTAAACAAAGAAAGGATATAGGGGAAAAAATCATCCTCTAAGACGAATTTTCTAATGTGATCATCATCATCCCGAGCTCGACAATCCATTACTGGACCTTGACTGCCTCAATAGTTTTCCTCCATGTCTCTCTGTCCTGAACAGCCGTCCAATAGTTCCTAATTCCAACGATTTTGGCATCAACACTTACTCCTATTTTTCATCTCAGTTTCGGTCTGCAACTTTTTTTTTTTTACCACCTGGCTCCATGCTCAGTAGCTTCTTTGGGGTTGAGGTCTCGTCCATCTCAGCCTTGCCATCCGGATATATATCAACACCTCCGGCTCCTTGTATGAGTTTGCTAGTTCTTGGTTGCGTCTAATTCTCCTTAACTGGGCCAAATATCTTCCGAAGGACCTTCCTTTCGAAAACTAATATTTTACTCCTCTCACTGGCCTTCGTCACTGTCCATGATTCACATCCGTATGTCAAAACCAGTCATAAAAGGACTTTGTACAGGAGAAGTTTAATTGATCGTAGTAGCTAACGAAATTTCTAATGTGATTAAAAAAAAATCTGGTGTGTCCACTCACACAACTTTCCTACCTATTTCAGAAAAGTTTTTATACCTTTAAATATGCTTATTAAAAAAAAAAAACCGAATTAGATTTATTTTTCTGGAAATCGATCAAAGAAAAGATTTGAGTACGATTTATTTTATAAACTAAAGCGATTTTAACCGGCTTGTGAAAGATCAGCGTAAAAAATTCAATACACTCTAATATTGCTAATCAAAAACTTTTTTCCATAGCCCAATTTCGCCAATTATTTAATTTAAGTATTTCACGATTGTTTCACAGTAAACTAGACAAAATTTATTTTAAATAAAAATAGAGTTTGCTTATGTTAAAACCATATCAAGAGAACTTTGTGCGGCTAAACTCAGCAAAGGAGTGGGGAGATATGGTTAGTGATGGGGGAACGGGTAGGGGTGGGAGAAGCATCAGGTACAGATGTGTGTGTCCCCCACTGAGAAAATTCCTGGATCCACCACTGATCCATCGACCCTAAAAGCCGATGAAGTCGCTGAGCCATCGGTAATTCAATCGATGTATGAAGTAACTCGCTGAGTTATTTCGATAAGTTTAGGAACTTGCCCAAATATTTGTGTTTCCGGTAAATAATATTTCCTAAATTCCAATGAAATATTATCTCAAAATTCAGCCGAATCTTATTAAATCCGAATTATTTCCGAAGTCAATTGTAACATCTTTAATGAAATGTCCCTTTCGTTAAAAATTAAAATATAATGTAATTTATTATTTTCCATAAAATTAGTAATGAATAATTACCTTTTTAAAATTAAAAATGAGAAAAAAACAGAAAGTATCGCATACTGCGTTGTCGAAGATTTAGTAATGGGGAGACCTTTTTTCATTTATTTCATAGCCCTAACAAAGATAATTGACAACGTTATATATTCATTTAGATTGTAAATCATTTAATTAGGTGATCTAATCAAATGAAACACCGTGTGCAAACAGCATATTATTCTGTGGATCTAAATAGTAAATTGATAACTTCCTCAGACTCAAAACGCAGATGTAGCGTTTTCTTGAATATTTTTGCTAATTCATTCCAGATCCTAATATTATGAGGGTTTCATTTATTTATTTTTTTCATTAACTTTATGTAATTAACTATTCAATTGTTCTTGAATATATTCAATTAAATCAAACTCTGAGTCAGGGACCCAGAATAGATTTTTTGTGCGAAATTGCATATCAGATTTGTAATATTGAAAAATTTCTAACAAGATCTTTTTACTGAAAATAATTGAAAAATAAAATTTCAAAAAAAAGGTTAAATTTAGTGTAATATTGCAAAAAAAAAAATATCTATTTTAGTGCAAAATATATAAAAAAAAGATCCTATAGGGTTTTATATTTCAAATCTACTAATCAAGATCGGCATAGATCTCTTGAGAACTCTGTTTTCTCGCCACTAGTGAGAAATAAAAAGAAAGGCACAAAACTTATTAAAATAATTAATTTTAGCCCATCAATAAAGCAACTGTATCAGTGAAATGTTGAATGAAATAAAATTAAAATATTACATAACATAAAAAAGCTTAAGAAATAAATTTAATTTTTTTAGGGAAAGATGACGTCATTATCCGGGGAGCACCGAATGTCCAGCACTAGTTATTATATTTAAATTTACTTTTATTTAGATGAGGGGCAGCTCAGTGATTAGGCACTAAACTTCCAATGCTCAAGGTCCCAGGTTCGAATCCCGGCTCATGGCAGAAAAATTATTTATTCTGTTCCATTAGCCTTGGGAAGACCCTGGGGTAGGGGGATCCTCCAGGGGCATACCCAGTCTTTGCAAAGTGGGTACCCTTAACTAAACAATTGATTGAGGGGGAAAACCTGGTGTTGAGATTGATCCTGGTCCAATCCCCTCCCTGCACAACCGTTGGCCTTGAAACAGTACTTTCCTTAAATAGTACTGAACCCAAGATCCTTAATGGGTTGTAGTGGTACAGGTTTTTAACTTTTATTTAATTTAAAATTACATTCAAATGAGTTACAGACTATTTGAATTAGTTCTCGCGGTTTTTATATATGAAAATGAATGCTTTATTGTAAAAACACATTTCATTCAAAGTATTGCACATCACTAACCACTACTTTCTCCCATCATTCTGGGAGCATATGAATATGAATCATTCCGAATAGCATATGAATTTCACGTCGGAAAAACGACTCGTCTTACAAAGTTATTTTTATGAGTCAATTAAATCTTCGATACTCACTCGGACTTAAAAAAAAAGTTTATTTGGCAAAAATGTTTACAACGAACAAAATATATATATTACAACAACTACACTAACTATCTACTATGGGTGACAATGGCCACCTTAAGTCCTCCCTTCTGAAGTTCTCGAGCTCCGTTAGAGAAGAAGTGAATGAACAGAGTTGGCAGATGTAGATCGCTGGAGTACAAGTTCTTCCTTTGGACTTGATGTACTATCTACTTGCCTTTGTTGGCTAAGAATACTTGAGGATTTAAACATTGTATAACAATTATAATGGTTAAGAAATAAAAGATATAAAACAATAATAGTTAATACTAGTAAATAATAATTAATGTTAAAATCATTTTCATAATTAGTATTAAAACTTTCAAACATTTCATTGCTGAAAGTAGGTATGTTTAGTTGATTCAAATGTTTATAACCAGAAATTACTTGAAATGAAGACAATACCTCCGTAAATACATAATTATCTCTAGTATGGTTTACAATTTCTTCATTATCAGTTAATTTAATAATAGCAGATTCTGGTAAAATTACTTTATAGGATGCATTATTTTGGATAGCAATATGTTTAACCTTAAAACTAACAAAAACATCAATTGTTTCAACATAAGATATATAAGGTTCTAAATTGCTAATAGTTGTGGTTAAACAATTACTTAAATTATTATGAATAGAATTATTTATACATGTATCATTAATTTTATAAATTTTATTACAATAATAATTAGTTTTTATAAAATTACACTCTCCTTTATACACTTCTGCATTATTATATAATACCATTTGATTATTTACAATTGTTGTTAAAATATAACTATTTTTTCTTACTGTAGCAGATAATAAATATAAAGTACTAAAAGTTTTAGCTTTAGTGGGTAACTGTATCATATAATGGATGATTTTATTTTTAATCATACAAGATATTTTACTTGTGAGCCATAATGTCTCAAGATCAGAGCTTACAAATTCTGATTTACTATTTATATCAATATTTTTTTAAATACTGGAATGTGTTATTCCAAGTTTAAACATTTCTAAGGAATTTTCAATATCTATGATTACAATGGTGATATAGTTTAGAATGTCGTATAATTCATTTAAATGGTTTGTTAATATGGTCTTGTCGACAGTATTTATTAAATTGGCTAATTCGTTACTGTTAGTATTAATTAATCTAATGTCTTTTTGGAACGTTTTTACTAAATCTTTATTAATTTGAATTTATTGAGCTATATTGTGTTCCATACGATAGTTGTTTTCTTCTAGAGTGTCAATGACCTTATCATAATGTGCTTTGTCATCAGAGTCTAGGTTTCCAGTTGATTGCACTTCCTATGCCATTTATCAGGCCTCTTTTTCTTCTATTACGTGGAGCATCAATAATATAATCAACTTTATCTTTTAGAAATTTTAATTGTTTGGAAATTAAGTCATATTGGCTATGTTGCTTAAAATTACTTAAATCTTTTTCTAGTATTAGATATTTATGAAATCAGAAAAAATTAAATAATGTATGATTGTTTTGTATTTTTGTATTACCTTGGAATTAGATGATTTAAACGTAACCAGTCCTGAAGAATGTTCTGGATTGATTATTTCATATAGCCGCGATGTCTGAATCATCAGAATCAATATCCATATTATCTTCATCATCTGGAATACGATATTTTCTTTTAGTTTTTCATTCTCTTTGGATATTATCTGTATGCAGCTTAAGAATTTTATTTTTATGCTTAAATTTATAATGGATAATATCTGTCTAAATGGATTTTCATGTTTATTTCTAGTTCTAAGCTTTATATAAGGTTCATCTTCAATTACTTCAATTTTCTCTATCTTTATTTAAGGATTCAGTTCTTACTTGTTTTTCAATTTTATTCTTTATTTGCTCATGAACTAAATTTAATTCTTAATGATATTGATTGATTAAGTCTTCGTGAATGATTGTTAATTTCTTTTTAGGGTCTTTTATAGCACCAAAGGTAATTTCATTTGGCGATAATTTAAGTTTTTGATTTAATGAATTATTATAAGTGACTAATAGGCCCGTTCGAAAAAATCGCACAGCATATTGTTATCAAAAGTCAAATTAATAAGAAAATGCAACTTATCAAAAGATTAAGACATCAAATGTTACTTTATCGATAAATATAATCCACAAAGCAAACAAAAATTAATTTAAATCTTCATTTTTGTTTGGAACCAACATGTATACAAATTTCAGTTAGCTGTCTGTATATTTGCTAAAAATTGTCCGATTGCGATGATTTTTTTTTCCTTTTGTAGGGAATTTAGTAATGTTTTATATAATCATGGGAATAATAATAAGGGAAAAGTGTGTAATTTTTCAGTTATTCGCAAACAAAGTTTATTTTCTTTCATAACTTGTTTGCCTGAATTTTCTGGGTGATTGGACTATTTTGCCAGCCTGAAGGAAAAGGTAGCCTTCGAAATTGGTGGCTCAATCTTGAGATTTGGTGAAAAATTAACGATGATATGGCTTGCCGATCAAAAACACCATCGATAAATAATATAAACTCCCCCTCTCTCGATCATAGAGACCTCAAGTCGACGAAATGAGACAAGTATTCAATGACAGTACTACAATTAATGTAAGGTTGTGTGGATGCGAACCCTATGCCTTGCGTTATTTCGAAAATAGTACGTTTTTCGGCTTAAAAACGCAGGATCCGATAGTTCTGAGGGAACTATCCGGGTCTTGCTGTACGCATCAAAATCTTTAAGATCCAATTTGTCCCGTATCGATCTACAGACCTACCACCGTTCCAGTATCGAAGCCTAGCAAAATGTTTGTATCGACTTTATTTATTTTAGAAAGAAAAACAAAAGTGGAGAATACGATTCGCTAATCCCCCATGAAATTCTGAATCCAACGGTACCCCATTCGTGGTATTTGAGCATGACAGGAGCTTATATTTGGTACAAAACCGATTTCGAGCCTTACTGTAATAATATATGTACGGATAAGAGCTAAATTTAAATTTGTATTTAAATCTCGTTTTTCATCATTATTATTTTTATAAGTTCTAATGATTTCTATTAATGCAGAATGAGCTCTGTTCATGAGCCCAAGAGAATTAGGATGCTTAGGAGTTGTATAATAAGCTTCAATTCCTAAGCTTTCTAATAAGTTTTGAACTAAGTTGTTTTTATATTCTTTTCCATTGTCCATTTTTATTCTTATTGGATTTGGGAATAAACTTAAATATTTTGTAATTATTTTAAATATATTAATAGCATTACATACTGTGGTTATTTCAGCATACATTTTTTTTTTTTTTAAAAGTATCTATAATAGTTACAATATATTTCTGTTCAAAGTGTAGAGTATCTATCATCAACTCCTCGAATGGTCTCATAGGTTTTGGTGTTACATGAAATTTTGATTTGATAGGTTTCCTATCATATTTAGTCTTTCTACAGATATTACATAAATTGTTAAACTGGTTAATTTCTTCTTTCATTCTAGGAAAATAATAAGTCCTTTTCATTTTTTCAAAATTTCTAAAACTCCTCTGTGGAATGATTTACCTGTATGATGGTTATTAATCAATTCTGTTTGTTCTTCTTTCGTTTCTACATTTAAGACTTTGATTTTATGCCTTTTAAATTTGACATTAGGGAATTTCTCCATAATTATTGAAGACATCTTTTGGAATATTCCTTCATAATCACTGCCAACCGTTTCTACGTTGAGTTCACAATAGACTCCATAACTTTGGTTTCGTTTTAAAATTCAATTAAAGATTCTTCCAAGTCATTACTCCAAGGGTATGCAGTTTCTATAAAATATATATTTTTACTGAATGTTTTTTTCTAGTTGTATTTGTTTTGTTTTTTCCTCTTTGGATAAAAATTTGATTTTTTTCTATGTTGATCGGTTTTGATTCATCAGCAATAAATATTTGTTCTTTACTGCTCTCTTGAGAATGTTGTGTATTTAAACTTTCATTATCGAAGTTGGGATTATTTAATTCATTTTCTAATTGAGCAGTATTATTTTCTAAATCAAAGATATTTCCTTCTTCTATTTCCATATCGTTGTCTTCTAACTAATTTTCATCAAAATCAAAAACATCTGGAGATGTTAACGGCATTTGTGAGGTTTCTCCGAGTATTCTATCAAGTTGTATCTTCATCTAAATCAAGATTTGTCATTGCGTTAATTGTTATTCTACTTAGAGCGTCTGCAAATGCTCCTTTTCGATAGTGAAATATTTTTGGTCCGTGTCATCTAGAGTTCTTGAGACAAAAGTTATGGGGTGTTCCCTCCCTTCTGTAACTTGGGAAATTACAGCTCCAATAGCTACATTACTTGCATCTGTTGTGACTATCATTGGTACTTAGGTGACAATGTCTGACTACCTGTTAGGCGGGTAAGGGAGGGGTATTTATACAGAGTCTAGGGATGCTGACTCTAGGGATTTACCATTATTTGGCTACCTTAAGTGTCTACCTTTTTTTCATATTTTCAGAAGAGTGGAAATCCTGGGCTGACTGTGACATCGTACGAAAAAAGTGATAATTGGAAGGAAAACATCGGAAATAGTTTTTAATCTATCGAATACGGCGGCTGGACCCAGACTTCCCATTTAAGCGTTACCAAGTAAGTTTTTATCGGTTGTGCAACATGTGACCGAGCGATAGTCGTACTATATCCAATTTTTCATCGCCAGTCGCTATACGATGCAAAAACGTTTCCTTTACGTTCGTCGTCTCTCAGCAACAACGTTTCGATACCGTTATGACATCTACTAGTAATGATTTTCCAAGTTTAGCTAGTGTCTGACATGGGTCTTCATTAAGTAATTTCCCTTATTCTTCGTCTTCAATTTTTTTCGGTATTCCAAAAAAGTACCTTAACAAACACTGATGTCAAAGCTTACCGACAATAGTTCTCAGAAAATTGCGTTACCATCAGAAATAAAACGCACATAATAACTGGTGCTACTATCTCTTAGGAAACAGCGAAAACTTATTCAAGTTCCTGAAATTATAAATCATCAGACGCTTCCAATGATTTTTTGTTATTGAAAAGAAAGTTTTATTCGTTTTTAATGTCCTTTATAATTCTTGAAGATTTTATTCCTTAGTAAGGTATGTGGAAATATTCAATATTTAGGAAACAATTATAAAATATAGAAGGAAGAAAGGATACCAGAGGCTTGGAATACGGTCTTGTTCTAAAGAAAGGCTCCATGTATGAGTAATTGTGTACAAGATAATGACCAATATCCTACTAAATCGGATATATACGTATTATGACATAACAGGAGACCACCTAGTATGATTAAGAAGAAGAAGAAAACCAGGTCTTCATTCTAAAACAAATAACCGGAATACAATGAGAAATAGATGAGGGTGTGCACGATTTCAAAGCAGAACATGAATCCGGGGACAGGAATTGTCTTTTGAAAATCACGACTGAACTGTAAGTTTCCAGGAAGTTAGTGTGATTGACAAAGGGCTGTACAAATGACCCTAGTTGTTGAGTCCTAATACAAGGAGCAGTATCTCAATTCTTAAAATTTCGAACTGACATATAGTGGGAAGATTGACTCTCATCAATGAAGTTCAACTTAGATAAGAACAACATCACGTGAAAATGGAGTAGTGCACTTCGGAATAAATTATAAAATATTTGATAAGCATTGAATATAGCTGTCCTCAGAAGCAATCAATAAGACATTGAGAGACTCACTAAGATTGTGATAAGAGAAGCAGAGCAAATCGGCTTACAATTAATGAAGATTAAACAAAATATATGACAATAAGGCGAAAATTCCATCCCAATTACAGGATTTGCGTAAAAGGAAAATCGTTTCCAAAGCTAAACTAATTCAAATACCTCCAATCCACAATAACCGTCATGAATGGCCAACGGTCAGAAATAGACCATTCTATAATTGGCACTAACCACTAACAGAGCTTTCCTCTTCCTCTAACTCCTTTGTGCCGTCCAGCGTGGAGTTGCAGTCTCAGTCCATCTAGCCCACTGATCTCTGTTCCTGGCTAGTCTTCCCATCTTCGGGAGATGTTGCGTCTTCTTGCTGTCCCCAGTTTTCCTATGTAATCCGAGTTAATGCTCCTGGGTCTGCCACGAGAGCGTCTTCCTACCTGGCTGGCTTCAAGGTACCACTTGGCCTTTTCTGGTATCGTCCATTCTACAGACATGCCCATACCATTTTAGTTGCCGCTCTTGCATGATGTCACACCCAAATCCTTTCATTTCTGACGCAGTCCTTCCCGTTCTTACCAACAATTTTTCGGATAAATGTGATTCTGCTTAAGGTACTATTTCGCTGGCACTGCCCACGGCAGCGACCGCTATTTCACGTTGCCAACCGCTATTCCGAAGCTATTACGATGAAACTGCTCACTGGGGTTGTTATAAAAAAATGGACTTACTATCTCTTTTTATTAAAAGAAAAAGAGGAAATGGTGTTGATAAGGAGACAGAATATCAGCAATATATTCCAAACAAGAAAACGAGAAGGGTTTTATACGAAATTGAAAACTACCCATTTAATGGCTTACGAAGAGAAATTTAGAAAAAAAATTATATTGAATAAATGTCAATTCAATTTTGTTTTGAGTATGATAGAAAATGATATAGTGATTATTACATAATTGATTAGTAATAAATATCATATATTTGTAATGAAATCACAGCAGGCGATGTTTTATTGTTTTATCAATAGTAATCAGTAAATCAGAACTTTAATTAAAAAATACGAATCCATTTTTCAATGTGTGGATTTTAGTATTCACCTGACGCTAAAATTTGTTGGATTATTTAATGTCGTTTGAATTTAGGTATATTTGAAATTCGCTGTAAAATACTGTTGGTGGAATAAATAAATAATCTCGTTACTTCAACCTTAATAAAATAATTTACTATTGCGTTGTTTTAGTTTTAAACAATATTTCTTATAAATTTGCTAGAATTAAAAAAAAATAGGAAATAAAACGTATCAAGGTGACTGTTATCATCAAAGCAATGCTCCGATATGATAAAATAACCTATAACCGCCAACAACTCCACTGCTTCAAAGATAGAAGCTACCTAGATATGACAGCATACCCAGACTGCCGAGCAGCGCCAACGAAATAGGTTCCCTTCTATTCCACTAAATCAGTGCCCAACCGTAAGCGGCCGCTGCCTTGGGCAGTACCAGCGAAATAGTACTTTTACATGTTTGCAGAAGTCTGTCCATCTTTCTTATTCATATAAGAGAACTGGAAGGAACACAAATTTAAATATCAGAATTTTGGCATCTCTTCAGGATTAAACTTGCCTATAATAGTTTTAAATACCTGAAGGTATAGTACATTGGCTTTTGTCACTTGATTTAGAACCTCCTGGTCAATTTTAACGTATGCAATCTCGGATTTGGACAGTCTAACGGCTACGGACAAGGAACTCCCTTTATAGGTATTAAAATCCCGAAAAATCTCAAATTATGGATTTACAATGTTATAAGAGAGTTCGGATATACGACTGCGTGAGCTGGACACCAACCAGCAATCTAGTAAGAAGTACCGAAAAATTTAAGAAAAAATTCTCAATGTGTTAACCGGAGCTATCTGGGATGAATACTCATGCATGGAGAAGTACCAATAAATGACTGCCTAGAGAAACTGGTTAATCAATATGTCATCATAAGAAGACAAGGAGGTTAAGATGGCCGGTCGGGCCATGTAGCTTGGAGCAATCCATCTGGAAACCTTAAGACAATTAATATTTCAATAGTAGGCAAGATATGGGGGAGAAATGGGGCGATCTGGGATCAGAGTACTAACGCATGGAAGAGAAGTACCAATATAGAAGTGCTTATAGAAATTGGTCAATTGATACACGACAATGAATGCCTCAATAGCAGGCAAGAGACGTGGAAGGTCAAAAAAACCAGATGGATAGATCGAATCAACAAAGATGCATTGCACCTGCAAACAGATAACCGGAAAGATACAGCCTAAGATAGGTAGAAATGGAAAAGGTTCGATAAAGTGGCAAAAGATCTACAAGGTCAGTAATGCCAACAGGAAAAAAAAAGAATGTAGAAATAAGGAAAAACTTCGCAGATGTGTTCATTTTATATCTTCAGTTCTTATTTGTTTACAGAGTTCCAGGTTTAGCCATTTCATGAAGTCTTAAAGGACCGAAATCCCTGACAAGTTCCATGAGGATCAGTAGAGTCCTCTTGAGTTATCAAAATTTTTGTGCTATTCAATCAAATCGGAAGTCTAATTTAGGCAACATTTTTATAGTTCAATTTCTATAAAAAATATAATTTAGATATTTTTGAGGTATGGAAAATGAATATTAACTTTGTTTCTCGTTAAAAAAATATTTATCCTCACATTGCTAAGTCAGTTGAGACAATTTAAGAAAAAAAATTCAAGGGTTATTCAAAATTAAACAAAATAGTAATTATAAAAATTAAACTAGTTTTCTTCATTTTATCACTGATGAGGAATACACAAAATTCAAACAATTTTTATTGATTTATTTCATATGAAGTAACAAAATACACACAAATCACATATAAATGCATCTTATAAAGAAAGATGTATCACTTTAGTCTGGTAAGAGAGACAAAACCTAAGAGTAAACTTAAATTTTAAATATATTATTTAAAAATTGTTCCATGGTATGGCCTGAGCAGCAAAAGGAAGTGATTACAGAATAAAGAGGCTGGTCTGGCAGAGTAATAACCAAGCAATCCCCTTCCTTACCTCTAACAAGCATTAGAACACATTATAGGTAAAGGTTTACTTTCTTTTTTTTTTTTTATTGAGTATTATAACAATCTGTCTCTTGGACAATAGGTAAAGGTAAAAAAAAATTTTCATTTATAAACTTGCGAAATTCTATAAAATTAAATTTTTCAATGGCATAAAGTAAATAATATCAATTTAGGTAGAGTTATTTGATGACATCTGTTTAATACTATTCACCACGGTATATTACAACATTTTTGTCTGTTTCATAAATTTTAACTTCATATAGCAATGTTGGATCTTCAAGAAATTTCTTCAAATTGTTCCATACATAAACAACTACATTTTCAGTAGTAGATACAACATTTTTAAAGTATGGAACATCTTTATCCAAATTTTTATGATCTAAGGGATCCATTATAGCAAGTTTCATAACTTTTTTCAAATCATTGATGTTTAGTACCATTCCTTTTACAGGGCATATAGGTCCTCTCAAAGTAACTTCAACTATAACAAAATAAATAATGACAATTAATAAATAAAAATAAAAAGTATAATATGATATATAATATAATAGTAAATTGCTTTAATATAATAGATGGTCTGCGTTTGCAGTGAACTATAACAGCAAAAAGTAGTTACTACCATCATTGTTAGTTGTTATCAATACTGCGACCATTTTAAGGTAGTATCATAATAAATTGAACTATATTGGTAATAAAAAAAATCAGAGAAATTTATGGTCAGAAAGTAAAATAAAAAATCACACATCACACAACTTTCACTTCCCAACATTAGAGTAGATAGGTAGGTATTATATTTAGGAAAGTCAAAGTGAAAACAATGGTATAACTTATTTACAACAATTAATTACCATGTTTCTCTCCCTCCCCCCTCAAACCTTAAATTTATATGTTTACATCACTTTACATTTCCTTTTAGGAATTTGTATAGTATCAAAAAATACTAATGATTGTGGAGAAAAACAGATATTTTGGAAAATTCTGAGTTTTATCGGAAACATTTATCAGAAAACTCATTGAAAAAATAACTTAACACTAGGAAATATTATATATTAGTAGGTTTATATTAATAGATCCTAGATTTTTAAAAAATCATGCATAAGTGATATATAAAAGACAAACAAACAATATGAAAGCCCTGCACAGTGGGGTATCAGGTATCTGTAAAGGAATAGGATCGGCAAAGGTCGGGCACTCTCGGCTGTTTCCGAATAGCTTCCCCATATTTCTCCTTTAGTTTTTAATCAATTTTCTGCATTCATTATATTTAGCCATTTTTTTATAACAATTACCTATGTGAAAGGTTAATTAATTCAAATAAAAAAAAATTGAAGGTATTTTAGAAGAAGACATTTTAAAAATTAGGCATTTCAACCCTGTTAGAGAAATCAATGAGAATAAGACCTACTTAACATTAAAAAATGCTAAATTATATCAATTTAATCAAAATCGTTACAGCTGTTTTCGAGAATAAAGTAAAATATGTGTAAAATCGATGATATACAGTGGCACTTTTGGTCAGCCGATTTTGATGAAAAAATTTCTGTAACATCTCAGGCTAGTACAGACCTTAAATAATCACATTCAGTTGCATACAACTTTTCATTTTTGAGTTAGAGTGTTCACACACACAGACATAGGCCATTTTGCGGGACTTGATTATTTGGACACAGGGGGCCTCAAAACATTTATTTCCGTTGAAAACTCAGATTCGAAAATTTCCATGATTGCAATGCTTTTCCTTTATTGATTTTTATATTATTTATTGAACACGTCAACTGAATTTTTGTATTTATTAATTTTATTTAGTTTTGTTTATTGTCTGTACATTTTCTTATTATTTTTCTTGTCATTATTGCATAATTTGTTATCAGAAAGTATGAATTAAGTTAGGAAGAGAGAGATCTTTATAATTGTTCATTTTTCTCTAAGACTGTTTCTATGGACGACGACTCTTATATTCTAGGCCTTCTTTTTTTTTTTTTTTAACCACAAGGCTTATGAGATTAGAGAATTTACAAGGCAATATAAGCAGTAATTTAATTTTTGGATGTTTTAATAAAAGCTTCTTAGAATCAATATACTAATAAAAAATAATGCCTAATATTTATGTTCAAGCTCATTGGTCTATAGGCTATATATAATGCAATAAATATTATTATGGACTTGTTTTATTTCTGAAATTCATTCTCAATGACCAGGGTGAGTTGCTTCTTATAGGACGGGTCCACTAACTTGGTTAGGGGAGCTTGGTAACTGGTGGATAATGATTAACTGTTTGGCAGACACCATTTTAAGTGATGACCATACTGACCTATACTCAATTCATTACATTTCATCCAAGATAAAATAATCCTGCTTTTTAGACTGACCGGCAGCCAAAAGCGCAGCTGAGCATAGTTGAGTCAGCTTCCAAAACCGAATCAAGATTTTTAATGACAGGCAGGCCACCAGAAGTGGATCGGAGTTGAACTGAGTACAGTTGAACGGCATAGCACAAGGGTCAGCTCAGTTCAGGTTCTCCCACCACACCTACTCACCACTGCCTCACAACCAACCGTATGGCTTTGTTCCTCAGTGTCTTCACCTTTTTTCCTGCTTGTTTTCACTGCACAACCTCTCAAATTATTTTATTTTGGTTCAGTGTAAAATATACAATGGATGTGGAAGAATTCTTAATCGAATGCGTAAGGAAAAACATTCAATTTTATTTACAAATATTCAATTGCGACATTTCTTTTTCTTTTCAACTGTGACATGATCAACATCGCTATTTTTTTTAAAATGTTATATATGCTATATATAAAATGATATATATACGCTATACCAGATCTTCATCGTAAAACAAGTACTCGAAAAACGATGGGAAGTAGCTCAGGACATCCGCGCCCTATATGTCGATTTTAAGGCAGATTATGATTCTGTGGACAGGAGTTGTCTTTTGAAAACCATGACTGAACTAAGAATTCCCGGTAAGTTGGTGAGATTGACAAAGGTGTGTACAAATGAACCCAAATGCAGAGCGCTAATACAAGAAGTATCTGAAGCCTTCAAAGTTTGAATGGGCTTATGCCAGGGAGATGGACTATCACCAATGGTGTTTAACTTAGCCCTAGAGAAGGCATAAGAGCAACATCACAGGAAAATGGAAGGGTCCGCGTCGGAATGAATCATAAAATCCTTCGATACCTATATGATATAACTGTCCTTGAGGCAATCAAGAGGACATTCAAAGACTCGCTAAGACTCTGATAACAGAAGCAGAGCCAATGGGCTTCAAGAAAATTAAAATCAAACAAAATATATGATAATAAGCCGAAAATTCCACCCCAATAACAGCATCTGCATAGAAGGAAAATCATTCCCGAGAGTAGAAAAATTCAAATACCTTGGCTCCACAAGAACCTCAATGAATGATCAACAGGCAGAAATAGACCAGCGTATAACTAGAACAAACAGAACTTTCTTCTCCTCTCAAAGATATTGAAATCCCGAATCTCAAGAAATCTAAAACTAAGGGTGTACAATGCTATGTTAAAGCCAGTTCTAATATATGGCTGTGAAAATGGCGGGACATGTAGTGCGTAGCAATCCATCTGGAAGCCTAAACGTAACAATGAATGCTTCAATAGAAGGCGAAAGACCACGTGGAAGGCCACAAAGTAGATGGATAGTAGATGGATATCCATCTACTTTGTGGCCTTCCACGTGGTCTTTCGCCTTCTATTGAAGCATTCATTGTTACGTTTAGGCTTCCAGATGGATTGCTACGCACTACATGTCCCGCCCATTTCACAGCCATATATTAGAACTGGCTTTAACATAGCATTGTACACCCTTAGTTTTAGATTTCTTGAGATTCGGGATTTCAATATCTTTGAGAGGAGAAGAAAGTTCTGTTTGTTCAACAAAGAATCAACAAAGATGCAACAGAGCTGCATGCAGATTAATGCAGGATTAATTCAAACATTAATTGAATGTTTAAGGGAAAATATTTGATTTTATACACAAATATTTAATTTTTCTTTTCAACTCCGACATGATCAACTTTGCTATTTTTTAAAATGTTATACAGAATATGAGATGGATACCAATGCAAGGCAAATTGCTGACTGAGCTGAGCTCCACTACCCAATCAGTTGCCGAACCCCTCTTACTATGCTCAGCTCAATTGCGCTTTCAGTGGACGGTCAGCCTTAATGGTTTATGGCCTTCTTGAAATCTATGTTTGATTGGTAGAAATATTTCTTTATGTAAATGATAATTCTTATTATTAATTACACTAGATAAACATAATCTTGTCTAGATATAATTTACAGACAAAGCACCCTCATCTTACGAAGATTATCATCAGACCAACCACTAACAAGTATCTGTGCTTGGTCATGTCATAGAGAAAAGCTCCCTAATTTGTCTGTTCAATAGCTGTCTTAACTAAATCAATAAAAACGCCAACACTCATTAATAATGGCCAAAAGGTTAAAATGAATACAATGTTTTGATTGGTTCATCTTAAAGCCAGTACCCCCAAATCATTAATAAACAAACATATTGCTTTATATACAACTTTCCACAGTTACAGTAATACCAATACCTATAAAACTGGAAATATGAAATGGACAAAGAAAAATAATAAGTAATAAAATTTAAATAAAAAAAGACGTACTTGTATAATTGTGGCCATGTCCATTTGGATTGTTACATTTGCCATAGGTCTCTAAATTTTCTTTATCACCTAATTGCAAACTGAAAATTTATCAATTGTTAATAATTTTAAAAGTAAATAATAATAAGATGATATCAAACAAAAATGTTTGCAAAAAAAGTTCAAATTTGGATTTAAACTATATTAACTAGATTATCATATCTTAGAACTCTTTCTTGAAGTTGTAATGGAATGTAAATATAAACAAACAGAACTAGAAATCGTTTTCAAAAGATGTATGCAGCCAAGCTATTACAACTATTAGAACCTTGAATAAGATCTCTTTTTTTTTTTTTTTTTTGTGAAAATTAATGCTTTATTTAAATTAAGTGGTAAAAAACATGTCACTCAAAGTATTCCGTGTTGATGGGATAATTACGGAGGCATAACACTCCTTCCTATTGTCTAAAAAATTATGAACAATATTCTCCTAAATAAAATATAACCAGATTAAAAAAATATAATAGGGGATCACCAATCGGGATTCAAAAGAGGAAGGAGCACACTACTCCAAATCTTTGTCCTAAAACAGGTGCCCAAAAACAATGGGAAGTAGCTCATGGTGTGAAAGTCTTATTAGTCAATTTCAAAACAGCTTATGATTTTAAAGAAAGAAACTGTCTTTGGAAGATCATGACTGAGTTGAGAGCTCCCAGGAAATGGTGAGATTGATGAAGTCATGTAAAAATGGTTGTAAATGTTCTGATGCAAGAAGCATCTAAAGCCTTCAAAGTTCAAACTTGTTTGCAGTTGAGAAATATACTTTCATCGATGCTGATCAACTTACCATGGAAAAGGTGAAAAGAATATCATCACATAAAAATGGAGGGATGTACATCGGAATGAATTATAAAATCCTCCCATACGTAGATGATACAACTGTGCTTGAAAGCAGTTAAGAGGACATTCAGAGACTTGCTAAGACTCTGATAACATAAGCAAAGCCAATTGAGCTTCAAGAAAATTAAGATCAAACAAAATATATGATATTAAGGTGAAAATTCCACTGCAATAACAGGATTTGCGTAGAAGGAAAATAGTTCCTGAAAGTGAATAAATTTAAATACCTCGACTTCACAATGTCAATAAATTACCAATGGTCAGAAAGACGGCAGCTTATAACAAGCACAAACAGAGGTTTCTTCTTTTTCAAAAGTGTTAACATGTCAAGAAATCTCAAATCAAGGATGAACAATAATATTAAAGCCAGTTCTGAAATGCAGCTGTGGAATCGGGATACTAGCCAGCACCCCCAGTAGAAAAATCCTCTGCATGAAAACTGGAGTGATCTGGGATCAGCGTGCTAACACATGGAACAGTGAAACAATAAAGAAGTGCTTATAGGAGCTGGAAAATCAATATCTCATGAGATGAAGGCAATTAAGATTGGCTGGGCATCCAGCTCAAAGCATTCCATCAGGAAGCCTCTCAAAAATATTGAATTCCTCAATAGTTCGCAAAATATCACAAAAGACGCCAAAAAACAGATGGACAGATAGAAACAACAAAGATGCTGCAGAGACACATGCAGCAAACTGGTAAGCAATAGCCAAGATAGTCAGAGGTATTAGAAGCCCGGAGAAGGCAGGTTAAGGCAGCTAAAGATATACAAGGTCTGTAAAGTCAAAAAAAAAAAAAAAAAAAATTGAATAAAATAAAATATTATTATCCCTAAACTTAGATAGTGAAGACTCCCCTTAGTAATTTTTTTATTACAAAATCCTATCCCAAACCTAGGCATTAGAGGTTGTTATGTTAATAACTAGTTAAGAAACAACAACTACAAAAAGTCATGAATATGTGAGATTTTAAGTAATTGAAATTAAATAAAACTATTTTAATGAAAGTAAAAATTTGGAATCTATAGAATTGTCGAAATTGTTTAGTAGACCCATGGTAATAATTATCCCTGGAGGTTCACAGAAACCAGTTAAGCTACCTAAACAATACAAATATATTAATAAATTCAATTTTAAAAAATTAAAACTAGAATGTAAAAACATTTTTTTTCATAAATACTAAGAAATAGGAATACTAAAAATGACCCGATTTTCATGTAGTAAAAACTTAAAAATTATGTATTAAAAAACTCAAAATATATAAAATTGGGATACTACAGAACCTTGAGTATTCAAAAATCATCTTTGTTTAGTTTAATACATTAATACACGGAAAGTTTATTTAATTCTGACACATGATTAAATAAGTATTCTATTAATTAATATTACAAATTAAACAAAAACTATGGTTTTTACATGCTTGTAGAGTTATGTAACATCTTAAATTATTCACATTTTATGTTTTTTTACTGAGTGTTTTTACTGCAGGAAAATTTGGTCTCTACTAACACTGAAGATAAATATGAAGGAATCAGATATAATATATGAATCTAATACCAGGTCATAAGGCTGTAGTGTAGGTATAACTATAATGGAATAAAATATTTAATATATTTGTAAACACTAATTTTCAAAATATTGAGTAGTTCAGAAAATAGTGCAGGATTTCTTGTTTGTTTTTTTATATTCTTTTGTCAGGATTATTTTTTTGTATGGGTGCAAACACTTATTAATCCTCGCTCAAACAAAAATGTTTTTTTATCTTCTGTACTGATTTACTAATCTGAAATAATTCAGTCATTACCGAGATGATAAAGCATGATTTTCAAATTTCATTTTAAGAGTTTCAACTCGGTCTGAACTAGACCCATTTGGCCAGAAACTGATGAAGTCTGAGGCAATGGCAGTTTAAGTGAGTTCATCGATGATTCATTCAACAATGGTTTACAAATTTTTGAAGGGATACTTCAGCATTGAAGACAAAGATGATGTGGAAGGACTTCTTCCCTTGACGACAATGTTCTGTGAGCTTTGGAAGAATAAAACACCAGAACAACTAATTGAGAAAATCTCAGTTAGCAAATTGACTATCACTGGCCAGCTCAACACCGTTAAAAAAATAAAACAGCTTGAAATTTAGATTCCACAAACACTAAACGACTGCCGAAAAAATTTCCATAATGAAGTTTGTGCTGCACTTCTTTAACGAAAAACAAATAAACTTTACCTGTCCGATTCCCCTGACATCTCGACAACCAACTACCATATCTTTTTAGAAATCTGGGCCACTTTTTAAAAGTTAAAAGTAGTATTGATTAACATTTGGTAATAATAACGGTTCAACATTCAATTCAAAGGGAATGGAAAAGTTACTAACACATTAGTAGAAATGTATCGAGAGTAATTTTAATAAATATTTTGATTAATAAAAATAGTTTTGTATCATTTCTTTTCTTTTAACACATTTAACTTGCATTCATTTTCTGACAAACTAACAGAACTTAGCATGATAAAAATAAGCCAAAATAATAGGAATATTTATATAACAGATTTGACTAATTTGAATGCTGTATAAAGAACCACCAAATAATAAATTAAAAAATAGTCCTGAAATAGACTAAGTACTTAATTTAAAACTAGCTCCTTTAAATAGGGTAAAAGACAGAAAGGATTTAATTGACACCAAGGAAAGAATATCCTTAGTCTAAATTACATATGATGTCACTTTGATGTTATTTATATGATTTATTGTATAGTTAAACACTTAAGAAAGGAGAGTGACAGAGAGGGAGAAAACAGTGTAATATAACTCATTGATTTTCAAGACAGGTCATTGCAATAAATCTAAAAACATGTCAAATATCAAAAACTATAACATACATAAAAATATAATTGATATTACAAACCTGTGCAATCTATGACAAGATGAAATTTTTTCTATTCTAGTCAAATAAGCAACAGGAGGACGAATTTCAGCCATCGTTCAAACTTGACCACGCTGCTAATAATTAAGAGTTATACCACTTAATGAGTTACATAACTTTAAATTTGAAAACTTAAGCATATTTTTAAAATACACTGAACGAGTAGTTCATCAGAAATTCGTTTAGAAGTAGAAAGGCGCTAGTGGACAATAAGATTAATACAGTGTACCTCATTGCACAGTTTGACAAATTTTATTCGAATAACGAATATTCACTGACAGGCAAAAAATTCAACCCACTTGATTTTTTCATGTTTTCATTTAAAAATATTTGTATTTAATGCATGGTATTTGTAGATAATACTTAGTATTTATGGAATTTTATAATCTTGTTTATCTTTAATAATCAAAATTTGATTGGGTAAGAAAGATAAGTTGAAAAACAAACAAAAAAATTGAAAAACGAACCATTATTATTCTAAAAGAAATTAATTACATCATCGTTTAGCAGCACGTGTTTCCTCCTCTTGCCTTCACTACTTCTTGAAGACGCCTCGGCATACTTTCCACCAGTCGGGAAATGTCCCTTTGCTGGAGGATAGCCCATTCCTCCCGAAGAGCCCTTTCAAGGTCCTGCAGTGTATCAAGAAGTGTTGCACGCGCTCTTATTCGTCTTCCGAGGTTATCCCATAAATGCTCAATGGGGTTCAAATCTGGAGAACGTGCTGGCCAGGCTAAAACCTCAATATTGTTCTGTTGAAGGAACGTCTGCACTATGCGGGCGGCATGTGGGCGTGCATTAGAAAAGAATGATCGCCGATTTCGTTGAGGATAGGCAACATAATGAGTTTCCAAAATCTCATCTACATAGCGAATGGCCGTCAAAGACCCTCCACGAACAACAACCAATTCTGTGTGGCGCTCCATTGAAATCCCAGCCTACACCATTAAGAAACCACGTTGGAAAGGTTGGTTCCGGGAAAAATTACATGGTGCATATCTTTCGTTTCTTATTCTCCACACCCTTTCACGCCCGTCTGGAGATCGAAGAGCGAATCTTGACTCATCTGTAAAAAGTACAGCACTCCATTCGTCCATAGTCCAATGACTGTGTTCTCGAGCAAAAGCCATCCGTGTTACTCTGTGAGTTCTGGTCAACTCTGGTCCTCTTACTGGACGAAAAGCCATTAATCCATGCTCATTTAATCTTCTCCGAGTGGTACGTTCAGAAATTTGCACACCTCTAACTTCTTCGAGCTGATGAATCGCTTGAACAACGGTAAGGTGCCGGTTTCTTAAAATTCTCAAAGTCAAAAACCGGTCATCCCGTGGTTCTGTTACCCTAGGCCGTCCAAAACCGGGCCTTCAATTGTAAGAACCAGTTTCCCGAAAACGCCTGACGGCGTCTCGTAAAGTTTCATATGGAACTCCGATGGCATTAGCTGCATATCTAATGGAACGTCCATCATCAATTAGTGCCACACCACGCGCAACATCCTCAGCACTAAGAGGCATTTTTAAACTTAATATTGAAAAAATTAAAAGCCGGAGACTAAGAAATGTGCTGCAAGAAACGGCACTGAACTAATGATACTGAATAAACATTTTGATTCCATAGAAAGTAAACATTGTAATCTAGAATCATTTCATTGAATTAAGGATTAAGGGTTAATGTCCTCTATATTAACATTCCTAAATGAAAACAAACAAAAATATTACCTATTTATTCATTAAAAACAATAGACCAATCCAAAGCAGAAATATTTTTAGATGAAAACATGAAAAAATCAAGTGGGTGGAATTTTTTGCCTGTCAGTGTATATTAATGAATGAATATTTATTTTAATTTCAAACACTAAAAATAATCAGATATATTAGTTAGTGATTGAAAAATAACCTGTATAATCTTACTTTATTCCTTATTCAATCAGAAATATTAACAGAATGAAAAAATTTACTCACGGAAAATATTGGCTGAATACAATTGTCTCATAATTTTTATTCATTATAATAATAATGAATAAAAATTATTATAATAAATACATTTATATTTTTTAGTTTTAAAATCACATCAAATAAAAAAAATAATTATTATTTTTATTTCATTGATATAAGGTTCCATTATTATGTGGGCGCAGTAGCGTATCCAGGAATTTTCTCAGGGAGGGGCACCTCTGTACCAGTTCCTTCCCCCTCCCTAACTGTTCCCCCACCACTACCCATCTCCCTCCATTCCTTGGCTGAGTTTAGCAATTCAAAAGTCCTCTTTTAATGCTTTTAACAAAAGTAAACTCTATTTTTATTTAAAGTAAATTTTGTCTAGTTTACAGTAAAGCAATCGTGAATTACATAAATTAAATAGTTTTTAGTTGTCACTTCCTATTCAACAAAAAACCTGACTTACTTAAAAATCACAAAACTTTAATTTACTTCTTTCCTGCTGAAAATCGAACCATTGTTTCAAATCAAATCGGAGACCAAATAATTTGTACCTTCCTTCATGAAATGTTCCCAACAGCAACTATTTTAAGAAAAGAACAACACGTTCTAATGAGAAATATATAAATAATTATCGTCACTAGTTTTCTGAATCGGATGGATTCTTCAAAGATACTATAGTTGCCGGAGGTTGCAATGAGTCCGGATCTATTGGAACTGAATAAAATCTAGGTGCGGGAGAAAAACCATATTTTCGAATAAATGAAGATCATTTTTTTAAAATTAATTTTCCTCCATCATGTATTTCACCTGCGAGAGCCAGTTCGGAGTCAGTAGGAACAAATTGCGACTGGTGCACAAGCCTTCGCAGCTCACGGCGGCCCAAAAACTAAATCACTTCACCCTACGAACCAACTTTTGCTCTTACATTCTATTCTTTGTTTCACAAAATCTCGCCGTGCGTCAAAGCCGGGCGCAAGTTGATCTACAACCTGGTGAGGTGACTTGATATGACAAGCCGTAAGATTAATAGTAATGGTCTTGATAATAATGACGATGAATTCTCCATATATTTTCTTTTCTTTAAATAGCTGATTTTTAGAACTTTTTCGGAATTTTTGTCCACCATCTAGAGGGAGGATCATCCCCTTGCACAATTCGCTAGTGCTGGTCACAACAATAATTTTTTTGTACATTACATTAGAAATTCGTCTGTGAGAACAAATTTTCCCTATATTTCTCTTTTCATTAAATAGCTACTTAAAATATTAGTTTTCAAAAGGAAGGTCCTTCGGAAGATATTTGCCACAGTTAAGGCGAATGATGAATGGAGAATTAGACACAACCAACAACTAGCCAACTTATACAAGGAGCCGGATGTGATGAAATATATCCGTATAACAAGGCTGAGATGGGAGGGCCAATTTGTTCCGATGGACGAGACCTCAAGAAACTGCTGAGCATGGAGCGGGTGGAAAAAGAAAATTGGGCAAACCGAAACTGAGATGGAAAGATGGAGTAAGTGTTGATGCCAGAATCCTTGAAATCAGGCACTGGTGGAGGCTGCTGAGGACAGGGAAACATGGATGAAAATTCTGGAAGCAACCAAGATCCGGTAATGGTTGGCGAGCTCGGGATGATGATGATCACATTAGAAAATTCGTCTTGGAGGATGATTTTTCCTATATTTCTCTTATCTTTAAATGGCTGTTTTTGGAAATTTTTCTCGGAATTATTTTTCCACCATTCAGAGGGGCGCCCCCCCCCCCTCCCCCGGCAGCAACCACTATTGCTGGTCACAATAATAACTTTTTTTAATTACATTAAAAAGTTCGTCTATGAGGATGAATTTTGCCAATATATCTCTTTTCTTTAAATAACTGCCTTTTGGAACTTTTGGGCACGCCCCCCGGCTGTATCCGCTAGTACTGGTCGCGATGATTTTTTTTTATATCACATTAGAAAATTCGTCTTAGTGGATTATTTTTTCCTATATTTCGGTTTTCTTTGAATATGTGTTTTTTGGAACTTTTTTTTCGCTATATAAGTTGGGCACGAACCCTGGCAAAATTCACTTGTTCTGGTCACAATAATTTTTTTTTTATTAAAGAAATTTACAACTGTATTAAATAATAAATACAACAAGTAAATATGAACAAGTAACTTAACATGTACAACATGAAGAGAAACTACGCATTGGTAGCACTCCAATAATTTTTTATTTGTATTACATTAGGAAATTCGTCTATAAGGATGATTTCTCCATATATTTATCTTTTCTTTAAATAGGAGTTTTTGGGACTGTTTTTTTCATCATCCAAGGGGGGGAGCGCGCTTCCTGGGAGAATTCGTTAGTACTGGTCACAATAATAATTTTTTATTTATATTACATTAGGCAATTCGTCTATAAGGATGAATTTTCCCTATATTTCTCTTTTCATTAAATAGGTGATTTTGTCACTTTTTTCGGACCATTTGTCATTTTTGTTTTCCACCATCCAAGGGAGAGCGCACTCTCTGGCCGAATTCGCTAGTGCTGGGCACGATAATAATTATTTTTTAATATTACATTATGAAAATCATCGTCTATGAGGATGAATTTTCCCTATATTTCTCTTTTCTTTAAAAAGCTAATTTTTGGTGTAGGATTTTGTTGATTACATAGAACAGAGCATCGACTATTGTTCAAGGGAATTTGGACTGAAAGGATTGGATGCATTTGATGTTGGAAAAATTTGCTGTTCCCCAAAGTTCTAGTCCGTAGTTCCTAATATGTTTTAGGATTGTCTTGTAGATTAGTAATTTGTTGACAATTGAAAATTGAAGTTTTCTAGTCAGTAACCTGTATAGTTGCAGTGGCGGATCCAGGAATTTTCTCAGGAGAGGGCGCACCTCTGTACCAGGTGTTTCTCCCATCCCAACCCGTTCGCTCACCACTACCAATCTCCCTTCCCCCACTCTTTAGCAAAGTTTAGCCGCTCAAAGGTCCTCTTTACATCGTTTTAACAAATGCAAACTCTATTTATATTTAAAGTAAATTTTGTCTAGTTTACAGTGAAACAATCTTTAATTACTTAAATTAAATAGTTTTTTGTTATCACTTCCTATTCAACAAAATACGTGACTTACATAAAAAATCACACTTTTTTATAACGCCTACTGTATTTCACCTGCGAGATTCAGTTCGGAGTCAATAGCACAAGCCTTCGCATCTCACGAGGTTTAGGTTCCAGGTTGGGAACGCATATCTCAGGATACCCAAAACTAACCCTTTGTAGATAGTCATTATAGCTAGGTATCTGAGACCCCACAAGACGTCCCTGACACGACTGAGCACATTTAGGGCCAGTGTAACCCTAGTTCACATGTAGTCCTAGTGAGGAGTCACGTTGAACTTGCGATCAATTTGTATACCAAGGTAGGTGACAACCGATACAAATACAAAATTTAATAACTGTTTTTTTATTAGTAAACTTTATTTTTATTATTAAAAAATCAGGAAACAAGAATAGAACCCGTTTGAAACAAGAAACGTTTAATTTCTAGGAACAAAATAAACATAACAAAGAACATATATATGTATTTTTTTAATGCTAAAGCCAAGGAAATTAAAGAAATAGGAAATTCATTATTATTCATTTCCACAAAAAAGAAAGATTACCTTTTAGATTAAAACCTCCTTTAGTGGAAGCAAAATCTTATCTGATATAGTATTGATTGAATATAATTGACCCATGCGAGGTACCACTTCAATATATTGACTTCAATTATATTGTTTCAATAATATTGAAGCAATATTCTTGAACGTTGTATACATAATACAAATTTCAATATAATTGTTACAATATATCCCTCAGGTGGTCAATATATTTGTATCACCTTACAGAATCAATAATATTGACAGTGTAAGGTGGGGTTGACTCCATTTATGGTCATACTATTATGGTCAATTCAAGAAATATTAATATCGACAAATTAATTCTCTGTAACACGTTATTAAAAAAAAAAGAAAGAAATACTCGTTATAATTTATTATAGAAATGGGTAAGTAATTTACTGTTAAAATTATAAGGATGAAAAAGTTATTAGGATGTGCAGTCAAAATTTGTTAATTTTTTAAATTATAAAAAAATATTTTTAATTGAATTTTTTATTTGAAGAAATTTTAAATAAAATCTGAAAATCCTGTCAATTTTTTCCATCCTTATAACGTCATTATAATATTGTTATATTATTTAAATAAATTCGCACGAGATCTACAAACATAATTAAACGAAAATTGTGGTACAAAATGGTTTTGTTTCCCTAAATAAATATGAATCTTCGTTTTTTTCTATTTATGTAATATATTTGTATATTATTTACAGTAAGCGATTATATAATATAAAAAATAATCTTACTATCATAATTGTGGGTTGATGGTTGACTGTCGTGAATAATGAAGAGAAGAATGGTTGGGGGTGATCAGTCAGAAATAAAAGAGGCAAAAATAAATAATAATATTTATTTTAACATTTTTCGAAGTTTGGACCTGAAGTTCAGGCCTTCATCAAGGCTAAGAAAAGACCCAGTTAACAAGGTATGAGAAACATAAACAATGTAGGTAAAAAAACTTGAAGTAAAAGAAGTGGGTTGAATAATGACAATAACAAGAACTAAGAAATAAATAATGATAACCGTTACAAAGTGTGAAATAATGAAGTAAACATAATCAAAATAAGGTGACATAAGTACTAAAATGGTAATCTTAGAATAAAAAGTAAAAAAGAAAAAAATGAATATGAAGTTATATACGAAATAAAAATAAATAGTAAAATTAAGATATTGTAAATAGAATATTTAGATAGAAGATTGAGATATTGTAAAGTCTATCAAAATGTACTGACAACGTATAATAGAATAAAGAGTTAAAATAGAGAAAAGGAATGAAAGGAAGGAGGAAAAAAAATCTTACTATCAATTTCGTTTCAGGTCTAGTCTAATTTTCATAAACTTTTATTCTAGTTTGTCAATCTTATTTATTTATTTACCTACTTGAAATTATCTCCAATCAAACGTCGAACACTGAAAAGTATTCTCTTCAATACATTAGACAAGAAAAAAATAGCAAAATAATATTGAAATAAACGTTCAATGATAAGGTTGAAAGAGCAATAAGTAGGTTTGGCGGTCTAGTCCTTACATCACGGTTCAAGTCCCCGCAGCACGCATTTCTGAGTGAGCGAACCTGGTAGCTTTATAACCTTGGCTGTAGAAAATAACGTTTTCAAATTTGTTATACTTATTATTGAATTCGCTTGTACCTCTTTGGTCATATCACATCGATTTACATTACATCAAGCGCGCCTAAATTAGGCCGTTGATAAACTAAATTTGAAAGGTAATCTGTTTCTTATTTTGGTAAGTATTTTTATAGACCTAGGAAAATGTCTTCGGATTATGAACAAATGAGGGAATCCAACATTAAGGAATTCCGCGAATTGGTACTATTTATGCAATATTTTATTAAGTTAATAAATTTTAGTTGCAATATTTTACTACTTGTTTATTTTCTCTTACTTTAGTTAATACAGTTGTAAATTATTATCAATGCTTTGGTTTTAAGTGCAGAAAATTTCCAATTTTCTTCATTATTTAATATGATATTGATTAGATTATAGTTGTCATTGATTAACTAAACTATAAACTATTGTTAATTAGAAATTACTTTAACTTTTGTTTCAGAACATTAAGTGTTTTATTAATTCGCATAAATTATATTGGAATTTTAATTTTCAAGTTTTATAAGAAGTGTCAGCTCATTGGAAAACCAATTTTTGAACTGAAAATATAGTATGATGTAGAGATGGTTGACCGTTGATATAATATGAGAAGGAGTTGATCGGGGGGTGCGGTCAAATTAATTTGATCGCACCTGCCCCCGATCAACTCCTCAGAAAATATAGTATGTTAATGTTATCAAATGGTCACTTTTTTAGGACTTGACTATTTTAATTTATTAAGGTTCGAAGAACAAATATGGTATTTTTACCAAATGTCAGTGGTATATCATAATTAATTCAATAAGACTGAAATTTATATAAAGAATTTTTAGACAATGTGTAGACTAGAAAAACCTTTGTAATTATTTTTTCATCTGCATATGTAGTTACACAGTTTCTTGTATTTAGTATAACATCAATGTGTTATGCCTTAAAATAAAAATATATGAGAAGATCATGCCAATCAGACCATAATGATTCATGAATTCAATATATCAGGTTCTTATGTTTTGTATCTTTTTCTTAAGGTATTCTCAGTTTTTATTGAATAAGAAGAAATTGCTCAAAAACTGTTTAAGATAATTAAATTCTACCTACATCATCGTAGACAAGATTTTTTTGAGAAAACACTGATTAAATTTAGCAAGGTCATTGATAAAAGGGACTTTAAATTTACTAAGGTCAATGATAAAAGGAAAATTTTAGGATTAAATATGGCCGCTGTATTGCTGCAGTTATAGTATCCATACACGAGCAGCATTTCTCTATACAGTGATCGTAACAGACGTTCTGAAAGTCTGTTTTGTCATCGACCTTTGTAAATTTGATCAATATTTTCTCAAAACTATTTTGTCTACTTTATCATGGTGTACATAAAATTTAATTGTCTTAAAGAGTTTTTAAGAAATTTCTTCTTCTTCCTTCTTATCCATGACCACCTTAAGAAAAACACAAAATTGTTCTTATCTCCTTTTCCTTTCAGAATAGGACCATGCATCAAATGAACTTTTTTGTTGAAAATTTTGTCTAGAATCAACCCCCCACAGTTTAGCTATTATGAACTTTGACACCTATTGTGTGTGTGTATACGTATACTTATACATATACATAAATATAACTCAAAGATTTATACGGGCTACAGGCCGATTTAGAAGGGAGTGAGGAGGGGAAGTGTCTGTTAAAATCTCGTCTCAGACGCCTAATATGAGTGGTCCTGCTTATAGCTAAATAAAATAAATCCTATAGCTGGTGGTTATGGATATATGGTCTTTTTTTTCTTCTAAAACTATTGGTTATCTGACATGGTCTAAATATTATCCTACTTATTTTTTAAACTTTTTATTTATTTAAGAATATTAATTTTCAGTTTAAAAAGCAATTTGGAGAGTATCCGGGCCAAACTACAGTATCATCTGTAGCTGCTGAGTTTCAGCCTACTGATATAATCGATGAGCCTCAGAAACGAAAAAGAAGTTACCATAGAAATGTTGTGTTGTCGCCTCAAAGACGTTCAGCAAGATTACAGGGTAACAGGTAAAGTAATCATAGTGTAATGGCAACTTTGATGTTCATACTTTTATTTCAAAGTTATAATTGCCGTATTCATAAAACATTTTGGCTCCCCTTCAAAATTTGATGCTTTTTGTTTCAAGATAAGTAGAATCTGAAAATTGATTTATATAAAATTATCCATGTTTGAATTTTACAGCTTTTCCTCGAGACTACTTGGATGATTCTTTTGATTTGGCGTCAAAGTCACATGTTTTCCTTCTGGATAATCCTCAAAACACTATTACCATCTGTAATTTTTTCTAAAATTATGCAAATTACAGATTTTAAATGCCCATGTATCTATCATTTATGGTAATATAGGTAAACTATAAAGTGTTTCATAATAAATATACTAAAGCCTTAAAAAAATATCTATAAAATTAATCTTAATAATTTTTAATTTTTTATACATAGATATATCTGGTGTATTATTATGAAATACTGTTATTTATGGTATGTAGTATATATGAAAAATGGGAAATACTAGAGCATGCGGCTTACTCACCAGACTTTGCTCACTCCGATCACTATTTATTAGCATCGATGGGGCATACACCTTGCTTATCAGAGCTTCACTTCTTATGAAAATGGTTTGCAGACTGGTTTTCTGGAAAAGAGCAATCATTTGACTGGCATGGCATTCATAAATTGCCTGAGATATGGGAAAAATGTATAACTAGTGGTGGACAATATTTCGAATAAAATATTTTATAATATATTTATGCAATAAACTGACTTGCGTGGGCTCATTACCGTATGAAGAGCATCCCACGGGTGGCGGATGTGGGGATGGTCTGTGGAAATTCCTTGGAAGTTTCTCCCGGCTAAGTCTGATGGACTCGCTGGCCAACAATGAGAGGGGCCCTCCAGACTTGCTGGAGGGTGTGAGGTAGGATTGAACGCCCTACTCACATATCTTTAGTTCATCATACAACGCAAATAGTCATAGATCTCCCTAAGCTAAAACGCTCATTATCCGGAGGTAAACTAGTCCCCTGTTCAGGTCTCCAGGTGGGGACTGCTTTAGGGGATTCATGGCAGAAGTTGAAAAACAGGAATTTAGGTGAAAAGGAACGTCTGGAGTTTGAATTCAGCAGGTGGGTTAAAATCGGTCACGAATGAGGTTTATGGGTACAATTTGGATATCGTGGCTCTGCAAGAGGTTCGCTGGCCAGGGGAGGGCTCAATAATGAACGGAAAGTACACTATTTGGTACGGAGGAAGCAGGAATCATTGTTTAGGTACTGGTTTCTAATTAGGAATAGATTGCTATCTGCTTTGAGGGATGTACAATTCTTTAGTGATAGAATTTCGGTAGCCATATTTCAGAGACGTTGGTTTAAAATTGCGTTAACATAAATTTTCCGACCGAAGACAGTCACAATGAAGTAAAATACAAATTTTACGTTAAACTCAAGTGGGTTTATGATAAACTACAACGAAACTCCATGAAAATAATTGTAGGTGACGCAAACACAAAGGTGCGAAGGAAGAAGTTTATTTTCCGGCAATTGGTAAAGAGAGTTCCCACGAATATAGTAATGATAATGGGATTCTTCTGATAAACTTTGCCATCTTGAAAAACCTGATAAAAGTACTACGTTTGAACTTTGGGATATTCATAAATATACTGCAAACACGAAAGCAAATCAATCATACAACATAGCTGGCAAAACAGTATAATTAATGTATGCTCTTATCACAGAGCAGAATGTGGGTCGGATCATGAATTAGTAATCATAAAATTTTGACAATAACTTAATATTAAAAAGAGAATAGAAAATCTTTTCGATATTGAGAATTTTAATTTGGAAAAATTAAAAATCCATCATTTGAGCTAGATGTTAAGAATAGGTTTGAAGCTTTAGAACCTTCTGATGAGGACTGCGATGATATAGACAAGTTATGGGTAGGGACCAGGGATAATATTGAAGTGGATCAGGGATAATATTAAACTCGTGTCTTGGGAAAAATGAAAGTTAAAAGAACAAACCATGGTTTGATGAAGATTTTTTAAACATGTGTGATAAGTGGGCAGGGTGGCCGAATGGGCTAATGCGTGTGCACAGCACCGCTGTTGCCCGGCAACCTGGTATATCAATCAAATGATATAAAAATATTCACGAGTTCTCGTCCCGGTGTCGAGGGAGTCTTTTAAATCCTCGCCCACACTCCCTGGCCCAGGAAAACCCTGTATAGCCTTAACGGCGAGGAAGGGGAGGACAAAAAAAAAAAACATGTGTGATTAAAGAAAAGCTCTAAATAATCCTACTGAAGACAATCTCGAATACTTCCAAACCTTAAAGAATGAAATGACAAAATTTCTCAAAAAATAAAAAATTGAGTATCTTAAAAATAAAGTAATAGAAATAGAATCGAAAATAACGTAAGAGACATTTACAAAGATATAAACAGATCACGTAAATGTTTAGGGTCCATTACGTCTGGAATTAGGGATGAAAATAACAATATCCTGACCAATCCGGTAGACATATTAAATAAATTTAAGAACCGCTTTGACAATATTTTAAATACGGGGAATTATGATCTGTGTCTTCCTTCTGAGTACCTGAGTGCTGGACCGTTGATAGAAGGACCAAGTAAAGAGGAAGTTGAAGGAGATATTGGAAAATTAAAATTTTATAAAGCAACGGGAACCAATAATATTCCTAGTGAACTAATTGAGATATGCAGGGAAGCTGGAAAAAAACCTTTTTTTGTTAAAAAGATCTGGGAGAATGAGAAATTATTTGAAGAATGGAAAGAATCTATTCTTATTCCAATTCACAAAAAGGGTCCGAGGACGGATTGTAATAACTATCGAGGAATTTCATTCCTTCCTGTAAGTTATAAAATATTCACTTTAATCTTAACTAGTCTAATCATGGAATACGCTGAGGAAATCATCATAGACTACCAATGCGGATTTAGACGGAACCGTTCGACTATTGATCAAATATTTTCTTTACAGCAAATATTGGAGGAAAAATTAGAGTATAACGGTGTTGCTCACCAGCTGTATATCGATTTCAAAAAGGCTTACGATTTTTTTGACCGCCAGAAATGTTCTAATCGAGCGGGGATTTAAAAAGAAATAGTAAATCAAGTCAGGATGTACTTGACGGAACAACTCAATAAAGTTAGAATCGGAAATACTTTTTTCGAAAAGTTTGAGGTTTGTTCGGGTTTAAAATAAGATGATTCCCTTTCCCCTGTCCTGTTCAATATGGCATTAGAACATGCCATTAGGGAGGTAATGTGTACCGAAAAAGAGTTGGATCTAACTAGTGGTACATCACCCTTGCTTGGCTATGCGAATGATTTGGTCCTGTTAAGCAAAGACACGGAAACTATCAGTCTAAATACGACAACGTTAATGAAACCCGGTTAAGAACTAGGGCTAGAAATAAACAGGGATAAGACAAAACATACGGTTAGCTGCAAAGATGGTGATATAGCCACTGATATCGTTATAGAAGGAAATGTGTTTGAACGCATGAAGAAGTTTAGGTATCTAGGGTCTACGATAACTATAAATAACAAAATTGAAGAGGAGATTAAGGATGGAATGCTTGTTATTTTTCTGAGACGAAACTACTTAGCTCGTGTTTCTTGTCCCGGAACTTAAAAACTATGATCTATAAAACCGCTATCTTACCTACAGTACTTTATAGATGTGATACGTGGCCGCTTACATCATGGGATGAGCAACATCTTAAGGTTTTTGAAAATAAAGTATTGTGTAGATACTAAAATTGTGAAGAAAATAAAATATTTGAATCGAAGAAGGTGGAGTTAACCAAAGAGTTCAGATGGTTACACAATCCCCAATTTCGTTAACTGTATCCGGTTGATATAATTGAGGTGATTACATCGCGGTAAATCAAATGGGCTTGTAAAATTGTTGGGCTTGGTAACGAAAGAATTCCTAAAAGGTTAATATTTGCTGTACCGAATGGTAAACATCCGATGGGTAGAATGAAGCGAAGATGGGAAGATTGTGTTAAAGCCGATGAGAAGGGACTAGGTTTGGGCAGCAAACGGTGGAGGGATGTGTGTAGCAAGTGTATAATTGGTTGTGTCAGCATCAAACCTTTTAGGGTTCGCTTAGCCTTTTAGTATGCATAACTTGCATTTACTATGCAATAATTCCCGTTTTATACTTATATACGTTTTATACCACAGATGGTAATAATTTGCTTCTTTTTTTTTTATTATTATTATTATTAGTTTAAATATAAAAATAGCGTTATTGGAACTTGTAGTGGCTCATATTGACAACATTGCTGAAGTACGGGCGTACAGTTTATTTGAGGGAGTGTAAAATGGAGGGGAAAATGTGTATCTATTTCCCCACTCTTCTGAGTCTCCCAATCTACTTACCAAAATCATTGAAACCCTTGTATTTTGCTTTTTCTGATTTAATATCTCTCTTAACTTCATAAAAGGAGCATTATATGAACATTAAATCATTATACAATGATTATACTTACTGTTACGTCTATAATTGTGACCAATGCTAGATGTTCTGATAGGATAATAATTGCTCTTTAATTTTATTCAGCATGTCAGATACTAATAATATGAATGAAGGAGCAATTATTATTGCATGATAATGTCGTCTTGTATGAGTCACAATCTCATGATGATATAATAATATTGACTTAAAATAAAACAGTGTAGAGAAAATTAATGTTTATAATATGTCTCCGTTTTTATTATTATGGAAGTTATTGAATAAGAAAGAGTGAAAATCAGGGAATCCAATAAATGTGCTGTAGATGCAGTTTGGATTCTTTTTAATAGCTTCGCTTTTCTGTATGTTTAAAAATATCACAATAGTATTTTTAGTCAGTCAAGATCTCCTTTTTATTTCTATTTCTTTATGCTATTTTTGAAATTCACTTTCGAACTCATAACTTGAAAAATAACTTACTCTCCAAAAGTACTATTCCTAACCTGAAGAGGATTAGGTGCTTATTTAATAGCAGGTAGCGTCAAAACCTCCCTTCTTATCTAATATCATTTCACATAACCTGCCTTATCTCATCTATCCTAAGTTATTCCCTTGTTTACTTTTTGTTTCTTGTGTTAGCTGTGAGTTAGTGTTATTTAATTATGGATGTTGTCACATTGTGGGAATTGCCATATTCAGAAGAGGCTATAAAATATTTTCAAGACGCCGGGATATTTGGAAAGGTCAAATATTGTGATGAAGATCATCAAATGAAGTTCGACGGAAAGGAGTTAAATGGAGATGCTTTCGTAGTTGTAACAAAACCGTTTCTATAAGGAAAGGAGAGTGGTTTGAGGGGTCGAGGATTTCTTTTTTAACGGCTTTAAAATTCATTTATGGGTGGTCCCATAATCTAACAACAATTCAGTGGGGGAAAGAGCAGCTCAAACTATCCAACGCAACTATCGTAACATAGAACAAATTTTTAAGAGAAGTACCAATGACGGATCCCTTCCTTGCTATTTTCCCTACCAAAATAAATCAAGTTAAAATAAAATTGTTCATATTTTGTTTATATCGTTTCTTCATAGTGTTTGTTTTATATTTACATATGCTGTTTAAGTGGTTTTTTATTATTTCATCTATTTTTTGCCTATTTTTATTACTTCATTTATTTTGATATATATGTTGCAATGTTTTTGTAATGTTTTTTAATTATATATTTATAATGTTTTGCTATATTTTAATATATATGTTGTACAATAAAAGTATTTTTTTATTATTACATTTGTTTTTGTTTTTGTTCACAATTTCAATTATATCAATACAATACAATAAGTATGAATACAAAGATACAATAAATATGAATACGAAGAGCTTATCAGTGTTAAGGTTATAAACATTGGCAGATAGCAGTCGGTCGCTACCCGCTATTAAATAAGTACCGAGGATTATTTACAGCTCCTTGAGGTCTTGCATGTATTTGGTTTTGGTCTATAGTTGTGTAATGTGATAAAGATGCTTATATTATGCGACCTAGAGAAAATATCTTGGGCGGAGCATGAATTTTATTAAACATTTTTTAAAGAAGTAATTGGTATTCTAGTTCTAGAAGTGTAAAGTTTTTGTTATGTTCAGGGTTATACAGTGTATCAATTAATTTTATATTGTATTTCTGTTATAGACCTTCTCATTCATTTCTAGAAAGTGATGAAGACTCCGATACTGAAAGAGAGGTATGTTATTCCTTGGCTTAGTTTTATTTTGCTTCTGCTTGCCTAACCATATATTTTTACTTTCATTATTCTGTACTAGAAATAAATAGGAGGGAGGAACTATTGCTATGGGGAAAAATTTTTAATTTGTGTTGTCAACAGAAATAGACGTTTTGAGGTCCTTGAAATCAAAATAAACAAACCTTGCAAAATAGATTGTGTTCGTGTTAACATCCTATCACAAAAAAAAAATTTGCTTGTAACTGAAATTATGTATTTCAGGATATTAACATATATTGGTAATGTTAAAGTATTATTTTTTTTTTCCCAACAAAATTGACTAACTGAAAGTGTACTTTACAACATTGCTTGTACACTTGTCTAACTCAGGTAGCTTTTGTATTATTTATGTATAATACAAATAAATTGTATACATATTGTATATTTATATACGATTCCTACTCAATAAAAAAATGTGAAACCTTAATAATAAAAGGCTCAACGAGAAGACAAAAAGATTCATGACTGGGAGTGAGCTAACAAGTTAGAAGTTAAATGCGGAGAAGATGAAGGTAATCTTAAAAGGCTCCAATCACCTCCTTAAAACTATTCCTAATACTCCAACTCTGTTCCTACATGATAATCTCATCAAATTTTATCCCACCATCAAAACCCTTGGAATATCCTTTGATCTAATGCTTTCCTGGAAAAACCATTTATCCAAAATCTCCCACCGTACCTTTTCCACCTTATAACGTCTAAATTATCTCTATCACCCATTTCCATTTGAAATCTATAGGCTCCTAGTCACTTCCTTAATATTTCTCCACTTTGTTGCTGTGCGATATGTGGGGTTGTCTCTGGAGATCTCGAGGCGAAACTAAAAAATTTGATAAATTGCTTTGATTCATCTTTAGGATCCCAAAGGACGCCTCTTTTCCTCGTTTTTATGAAGCATTGAAGAGGCTTTATCCTTCCTTCCGTCCATTCCTTCCATCGAATCTCACCGCTCTTCATACATCTCCGAGCTCCTTCAGTTCAAATCCTCTGTTCATTCCTGCAATACCTGTTCTTGGTCTTCAGATTTATATACAATGTCCCACCGAACCACTGCTTTTGACAGATTGATCATTATCCGATCCACATCCATATGGAACTCCATCCCTTCCTACATCTATCGCTCCATTACCCTTCCTACCTTAAATCCTGCATGTTCAATCATTTCTTATCCATCCAGTCACCATAAAATTGTAAATAGATATTACTGTATATATAAATTATTAGAACGTTAATTATTTTTACTGTGTGTTTTTTTCAATTTTTTTTATTATCAATGAATTAAAGTTAGAAACTTAAATGTTTTTACTTTAATTAATTTTACTGCCTACTCTACTCTTGGAAGCGAAAGCTGGGTCCAACTGGACAAACACTGGAGCTGAGTATGCAAAAATTAGATACCTGAGGAGAATGGCTGGTCGTACTAGAAGAGATCTGGTTAGAAATCAGCGAATACAACAGGAGCTGGGAGTTTCAACTGTAAAAGAAGTGGTTGAAAAGAGGCAGCTGAAATGGTTTGGCCACCTTTGCCAAATGGAGGAAGATCGGGATCCAAGGAAGTACTTCAAAGCTAGGCCAACTGAAAGACGTCCCCGGGGCAGACCTAGGTTAATGTGGACAGACCACTTCACTAAGCTGGGACAGCAAAGAGGACGTGGGCTAAATGCCATGAAGGCGCTGGCCAGAGACCGGGATGCCGTGGCATGGACTGATGCACCTCCACGCTAAAAGGCACAAAGATGAAGAAGAAGAAGATAATAAAATAAAATTGAAAAAGCACACAGTAAAAATAATTAAGAACAATCTAATAATTTATATATAAATATATACAGTAATATCTATTTACAATTTTATGGTGACTGGATGGATAAGAAATGATTGAACGAGCAGAATTTAAGGTAGGAAGGGTAATGGAGCGATAGATGTAGGAAGGGATGGAGTTCCGTAGGGATGTGGATCAGATAATGATCAATCTGTCAAAAGCAGTGGTTTGGTGGGAGGTTGTAAATAAATCTGAAGATCAGGAACAGGTATTGCAGGAATGAACATAGGATTTTAATTCAAGGAGCTCGGAAATGTATGAAGGGTGGTGAGATTTGATGACTTAGAAGGGGAAGGATGCTAGGAATACATAGGACGGTAGGAAGGATAAAGCCACTTCAACGCTTCATAAAAACGAGGAAAAGAGGTGTCCTTTGGGATCCTGAAGATGAATCAAAGCAATTTATCACATGTTTTATTTTTGCCTCAAGATCCCCAGAGACCCCCACATACCGTACAGCAATAGACAAAGTGGAGAAATATTAAGGAAGTGACTAGGAGCCTACGGGGTTCAACTGGAAATAGGTGAGAGATAATTTAGAGGTTATAAGGTGGAAAAGATATGGCGGGAAATTTTGGATACATGGTTTTTCCAGAAAAGCATTTGATCAAAGCATATTCCAAGGTTTTTGATGGTGGGATAAAATTTGATGGGATTATCGTGTAGGAACAGAGTTGGAGTATTAGGAATAGTTTTAAGGAGGTGATTGGAGCCTTTTAAGATTGCCTTCGTCTTCTCCGCATTTAACTTTTAACTTGTTAGCTCACTCCCAGTCACGAATCTTTTTGTCTTCTCGTTGAGCCTTTTATTATTAAGGTTTCACATTTTTTTATTGAGTAAGAATCGTATATAAATTTACAATACGTATACAATTTATTTTATTATACATAAATAATACAAAAGCTACCTGAGTTAGGCAAGTCTCAGTAGCAGCAGATCTGCCTGATTTTAGCACTCCTTTATCGTAATTCAATCACTTTCTGGAATTCTCTACCTCTTAATATCTGGCATGCTCTTCATGCACATTTAAAACCCTTTTTCATTTTTTATAACTATGTAAATATTAAAGTTTTTGTTTTTATTTACTGTAATAGATATTTTGCATAGAAATAATTTTTATTTTTGTAATCTTTTTTATTCTCAAGGCAATTTGCTTATCATAAAACTGTGTTTTTCTTTATACATTTATGTATGTATTATCTTTAAAAGTTATTAATGTCCTTTGTATTTTTTTTGTGTTTTTCAGACCTTAAAGACAAAGTTAAAGAAGATCAGAAAAAGTGTAACACCAAGAGTTTCACTTAAGCGGGAAATAATACCTCCGGAGGCGGTGAATGATGATGATCTAGAAAAGATCTGTTATAGATCTGCTGGAAAAGTATATGATTCTAAAAATGGTTCTACCTGTCACCAATGCAGGTATGTTGACAATTGTTTTAATTGATTCTAAATAAAACAAAATTTGAAATTTTAAAATTATCTTTTATTTTTATATCTTATATAATTATCACCAAACATTTTATTGATACGCTATTTAATTCAACGTTTCAACCATGCTAAGGGTCATTTTCAAGTCTTGATGAGTCCTCCGTTATATATTCATCATTAATGTCGCAAATAATATGTTCAGTGAACATTAAATTGTCATGGTCTATAGGGGTTTCACCTACGTCATTCCTGGAGGGACTGACTCATTCAGTACTGAGTAATGAATATTTAAATATCATAATAGTGGAAATATTGTTAAGAGTAGATCAAACATTGCCCTCCAGACTTGACGAGGAGTGTGACATAGGATTGAATGCCCTGCTCACATATTTATAGTTCACAATATACCAGTCAGGGATCCTCATTAGGTAAAACTCTCACTATCCAGATGCAAACTAGTCCCCCGTTTGGGTCTCCGCGTGGGGACTGTTTTATGGGATTCATAGCACAAGTTGAATACATTTGAAGTTAAAGAAATTTAAGTATAGTGATGTGGAAAGTCTGGAGTTTGAATACAGCAGGTATGTTTAAATCGGTCGCAAATGAGGTTAATGGGTACAATTTAGATATTGTAGCATTACAAGAGGTTCGTTGGCCAGAGAAGGGATCCATAAGAGAAGGTAAGTATACTTTTTGGTAAGGAGGAAGTGGAAATCATTGTTTAGGTACCGGTTTTCTTATTAGAAATAGATTTATATCCGTTTTGAGGGACTTACAATTCTTTAGCGATAGGATATCTGCTTCGAATTAGTAATCGTGAATCTTCGACAAAAACTTCATATAAAAAAGAGTCCAAGAGAATCACCTCCAACCACCTGAGGTATGTTCTGTTTTAATTTCTATTGGATGTTGAGAAATCTTACAATTCTGGTAGTATTCAACAGCACAGCTTTCTGAGCTTTATTTATTACATGAATTGGGAGGCCCAGCCTGTCAGTAGCTTCCACAGTAGTCACTGGTATCAGGCCATTGCTGGAGGTCATAATGCCCCTTCCTTTATTAAGTTTATACAAACTATTTAAACTCAGCTGCTTGACCTTGATACTTCCGAATTTATTCTGCACAGACTAAGTTAATGTTTCTGTCGTTCGGCACAGCGATGTCTATAATCTCAGCTACCTTAATATTACCGTCAATTAACACAATACCAGGTCTGTTGTGAGTCGCCTGGTAATAGACTTAGGCAACATCATCATGTCTTTTTAGGTATTATGTACCTGCAAGAGCTCCGCAACCTCCAATTATGTGTTGAATGGATTGATTTGTCCGATACATTCTGTTGCTTCGAGATGTGTCGGCTGGTGGATGGAAGAATGTTGACATCGATTGATGGTATCGGCATCGAACCTTCAGGTTCGCTAAGCCTTATTATTATTATTATAAATATTCGTTAGAAAGTGCATGGAAAAATATATGTAAGAATTGGTGGTGGAAATGAAGACTTCAATATTAACTTCTTTGGTTTTCCCTTTAAAAATGTTTTACTATTTATTTTTTCTATATTTTTTTATTATGTTTCATTCAAATTCTTAGAGAATTCTAAAATTTATGTTTTACCTTCAAGATGGAGTTATCTCCAGTTCAACTGTATCGCTATTAATATATTTGTAATTTCTTTTTTATGTATAGGCAGAAAACAGTAGATGTCAAATCAATATGTCGTAACAAGGATTGCGTTGGTATAAGAGGACAATTTTGCGGCTTTTGTTTACACAATCGCTATGGAGAAGATGTTGCTACTACACTTAAAGATCCTGTAATTATTAATTTTTTAATCTTATAATTATCAAATAATGATAAATGTCATAATTTATTTTTTCACATGAGAGACATTCTTGTCCGTATACCTAACAAGGTTGATTTGATTCCCTCCAATGTACAAATTGCTTTCTTACCAACTAGAACAAGTATTAATAATGAATGGTTTGTCAGCTTCAATGGATCATTACCTGACAGGAAATCATAATCCAATTGTTATTCCTACACTTTTTTCCACCTTTTAACGATTTCATGTTAAATGTTGAGATGGACCAAGCATATATGCTTATTCACTCAGCAACTGAAGAAGAAATACATGGTTCTTTAAATCATACAAATAAACCAATTAACTAAAAATTATGCTCGTAGTATCAATATAGAAACCAAATGATCGTTTAATATTTTATTTTATTATTTGCCTACTAATAACTTAAATCAACAATGTTAAAGCAATGTTATTCAGTAACATATCTCTGGAAGCATGCCAAGATAGTATACTGACATTTTAAAAAATAAAACCCTCTTAAAAAATAATTGGCATGATACATAAAAAGATAGTTTAACACCTGGAAGCAGTCTGAATGCATTCTAAAATGGTTTTAGTATAACTCTGGAAGGAGCCTTCAAGGATTTCCTAAATCTTGTGTCTATTGTACCTCTGATGAAGATTTGCAGTGTGGGTTAAAACATCAACATTTGATTAATAATTTCCGAATGATAAGATGATAAGAAAAATGGGAATCTATGGCCTCACGGAAGATGAATTTCCTGAGTTAGTAACGGAGCAGAACTACCCGTATTACAAAGATTTTGTGTACGGGTGGAAAGCTGCTCTGGGACCCTCCCACTTTAATCTAGGAAGAGAACCTGCTAATAGAAGGCCACCAGGGTAATATATTGAAAATAAGGAAAAAAAAAGAAGACAAAACAAAATTGAAAATTAATTTGTGGTTTAATAGCAGGAATGGCATGCACGTGTGTGATATGCCATCCCTGCAAAATCCCGTGTAGCCGAAAGGCAAGGAAGGGAGGTATAAATAAATAAATAAATGATTAATAATTTCCATTATTTTATATATTTTTGACTAACCCAGATCACTACTTACTTTTCTTTAATAAAATTTTAAATAATCGTAATCATGTTTATGTTTGCACACAAGTACAAACACATAGTTTATGATACTAATTATGTTACATGTATTGAATTTTAGAATTGGAGTTGCCCACCATGTCGAAATATCTGCAATTGTTCAATCTGTAGAAGGAGGTTAGGCAAATTACCAACTGGAATATTAGTGCCAGAAGCACAAAGTAGGGGCTTCAGTAATGTTAAGGACTTCCTAGAAACAGTAGATGAAGACAAATTGATCAAAATGTCAGATGGAGATGAAGAAGAATCAGTTGAAACTGATCCATAGTTTGTTTTTTTATGATATTTCAATAGTAACGACTTTACCTTAATATATTGGTTGTCTCATGGCTGTTTTTAAATTTTATTGTTTCAGCATTTTTAGCATTTTGTTATTCTATTTTATTTTTTATTTGTAACTATGATGTTATAGTTGTAGGATTTTATGACTGATACTGCTTTCATTGCGTTGGTATAATATAAAAACAATTCAAAGTTATATAATAACTGCAGTATTTTGGTTTCTATGTTCATTGTATGTTAATGGCATTAGCCCCTTATGAAACATTATGATTATATTAAATAAATTTTCATGAAGATGAAAACTTGGTGTTGGTTTATTTTGAAAGAACTGAATTTATCACAAATAAGACTATATTTCCATATTATTGTATATTTTAATCACTTGCAAGTAAAAATCTTATCAGTTTCATTATCTATAGAATAACATAACATATTGAAATTTAATATTGCACATTTTTGGCTAAATTGCACACTTTTAATTTTTGGTTACATGAAATTGCATATTTCACAGTATTAGCATTAAATCTCGAGTTTAATTGCATAAAATTGAATGTTTGAATCATATTTCCTCTATTACATATACCAGGTCATTACTAAAGGCCTTGTATAGCTTTGTTTTCTATTACTTTCGCCCATCTTTCTGTCAGAGATTGGATTTGATGCCGTTACCACTCCTTTGGTTTGAGGAAAGGAATTCTTAGCATCCAATTTTTACGTCCTCGTAATTATCAAACTTGCGACCTTTTAAAAAAAATTAGCTATTGATCTAAATAAACCATAATCTGATGCTGCAATATCTCTAGGCTATATGCAGGATGAGTCATGTTTAATAATATTTCCTTGATCAAACGAGAACGATGTGCAGAGGCATTGTCGTGTTGCGAAATGGTTTGTTTACTGTTGGCTAAAGCGGGATACTTTGAACTAAAAAATCTGTCTAGTAGTTCACAGTAATGGTTTGAGTCGATTGCTTCACCATTAGGAACAAGCTCAAAATGCAAAACGCCTTTGATGTTCCACCGAACACAAAGCATCACTTTTTTTCCCAAACCAATCTTTGTGAACCTCTGGTTGTGCAGCTTATGTTTGCTAGATTTTTTAAAATATTCACTTCTCATCATCGATCATCGATCGACTTAGTGAGCCGTATATGAGTATATTAACATTAAGAAAATTTTAAACATTTGGTTAAGTGGGGGTATAGTCTGATACAAGACACCCCTAACGATAAATGATACCTATACCTATAACTATGAACTTGTAAAGTTTATAGAATACATGAATAATAATACAATAAGAAAAATATATAATAAATAATTGTAATAAAGTTTTTAAAAATAAATAAATAAAAATAAAGTAAAATATGAAAAATAATTAATAAAGTAATGAATAAAATATGTATATTATAAAAATAAAATTTTTATATATATATATATATATATATATATATATATATATATATATATATATATATATATATAATAGACGGTCTTGCAACAGTCTCGGTTTCAGTCTACATGATGATATTGGAGTTCCTATGTTGAAAGCTGCTGCATCTTTAACTCGTGGAAACTGGGAATGATGTTTGGTAAAATGTTTTTTTATGAATTCATCTATTGTTTCTATTTGAACACTGGGAATGATGTTTGGTAAAATGTTTTTTTATGAATTCATCTATTGTTTCTATTTGAAGTTCATGATGGAGTTGACTGTTTCTTATAAACCAAGGAGCATCTACTTTAATTCTGAGGGTCATATTTAAAAAGGTTTGTAATTTTTATATTTACTTACCTATATTTGAAATATATAATAAAGGGAAGTATTGCATTCATGAAAATTTTTGAGTCTCAGTTTTCAACGGAAATACACGGTTTGAAGTCTCCTGAGTCCAAATGACCAAGTCTCACAAAATTGTGTGTGTATGTTAACAATATAGCTCAAAAACAAAAAGTAGTACGAAAGTGAGATTGCATATTTAAGAGTTTTATATTCCTGAGATGTTACTGCAACTTTTTCTTCAAAATCGGCTTATCGGAAGTGGCACTTTATGTAATCTTCTTTTGCATCACCCTGTTGTGCCTTTCAGTGTAGGGGAGCGTCTAACCAGGATTGCCAATGCTCGCTGTTCCTTGCAAGATTTCTGGCTGGCCACCACCCAATTTTCTGGTCATCCCCTTAAACCAATATATCGGCCTCTTTCACTTTGAATACTATTGTTATTGCTAATTAATGTGTCAATTATTCATCAAGGGATCAACATAAACATAAATTAAAGCAAAAGACCGATATATCGGTCTTATGATTTTATTTTAATAATTGGAGTGCTACCAATGGGTAGTTTCTCTTCATGTTGTACATGTCATGTTACTTATTTCATATTTACTAGTTGTATTTATTATTTAATACAGTTGTAAATTTCAATAATAAAAAAAAGAAAAACATTATTAATAAGATTGTAGCGTTGGAAAAAATTGAATTGAATTTTTTTTTGGCGCCCTTCCTCTAGTTTGTGCAAATACTGATATTTCAATGACCAATAGATCAGCCTAACGACCTTATTTTATCGAGGTTAGTACAGTTTGACTAATTTTTTTTTATTAAACATCATTCAAATTATCTGGTAATCTCCTTGAATCGATGTGTCGGCCTCCTGCACTTTATTTTATTGCTAGTAAATGTATCAGTCATTTGTCAAAGGATCAACATAAACATAAATTTGAGCAAAGACCAATATTCGGCCTTATGACCCTATTGTATTGAGATTGGTAGAGTTGAAAAAAAAATATTTAAGTTTTTTTTTCTGGCCCTTTTCTTACCCTAATTTGGACAGACACCATTATTCCAAAGATTGAGATATCAGCCTTGGATCTAGATGGAAGGATGTTCAATCAGTTTGTAGTTTGAATGGGAAAAGCAAATATCAGAGATAGACTTTTTGAAGAAGATGGCACGACTTTAACCATCGATAAAAAAAAAAAAACACTGAAATTGGCCCATGCAAAAAAAGCTTCAGTAACTCAACGACCTAAGCCAGAAAGTAATCAAGCAAGAACCTATAAATTATGTTAAGTTTCCTGTAAGGAAGAAGCCGGATCCGTTCAAAAGTGATTGCAGACAGCAGTGGAATGTGTGTGGCAATGGGATCACGCTTCTTCTTTCTGTAAGTTTAAAAATTACGAATGTAATGTTTGGTTTAAAATGGGGCATCTTGCTAGAATGTGTTTTTCATCTAAAAAGCCTATCTATATTGATAAAAACGTAAATGTATGTTTGTTCAAAACCGCTAATCTCCGAAACTTCTTCACCGATCGCTTTGAGATAATGTTTCTTGCGCATTCAGGAATGTTTTTATATACATTTAACCACCCTCCGGCATTTCGTTTCGGAATGGCGGCACAAAATCCTGTGTCGCTATAGAATGTAGCGCCGAAACGGCTGTAACGATTTTAATTAAATTTGGCTAAAGTCTTATCCTTGAAGCCCTTTTAATTTATTTATATAACATCCTTCCCCGAAAAGAGAATGAAAAAAAAGTCGGGCGATTTGGTGTAGAGATATAATGCATTAGACATTTAGTAATTTTTCGTGGAAGATTTAGAGAACGATTGCTTCTCTATATCTATATCTATACAAAGAATATCTCATGTTCACAAGTATTGTTACATAAAATATATTAGAAACATCTAATTTCTTTTCTACTTCTTTTTTTATCTAACCAGAATGAGTCACAGCAACGCGGGGTCGGGTCAGCTAATTAGAAATAAAACCGAACCAGCTCACTATTTTGAAACTAAAGATTCTTTAGATACTGAATCGCTTTTTCATATTTTCAATATAAATTCTTCTGAAACAGAGTACAATGTAAGATTAATTTTAAAAAATAACATTGGGCCATCTTGCTGGCTAATTATACATATGATATTGAATGGGTAGATTCTAAGAATAATATAGCTGCCTGGTTATCAAGAGCACCAATAAGCGAGAATACTGGAGGAGGAAAAGATGAAGTTGTCATCAATTATGGTATTTGAAGATAATGTGGATTTGCCACATTAATTTCAAAAGGTGCTTGCAGAAATCAGAAAAGATGTCAAACTACAAGAAGTCATCAGGTAAACAAAATTTGGTTGGCCAGGGGAAATCAATCCAGCTCTCCAACAATTCAATAAAATTAAAGAGAATTACAAATTGTCGTGAAAGATGAAGTTCTTTGAGGGTATAGAGTAGTGATCAAAGAACTTGCGAAGTCGACTAATGAAGGAGTTGCACTCCTCGCATTTGGGTATAGGGAAATTAAAATCCATGGCTCGCTCATATATTTGGTGGCCAGTTCTAAACGCAGATATAGAATTCGTGAAAAACTGCGCGCTTTGCCAAGCACGTAGAGATCATCCACCGAAAGCGGACTTGGCTCTGGCAACAAAAAATATGGAAAAGGGTCCATATTGACTATCTGGGTCCACTGGAAGGAAAATATTATCGATAGTCATAACAAGTGACTAGAAGTATTTCATGAGACTAATATGACAGCAGCAGTTACAATCAGAATATTAAGAGAGCTTTTTGCTAGGTTTGGTATTAGGTGTTAATTTCAGATAATTATTGAGCGTTTGAGTCTCAAGATTTTCAAATTTTCCTTTAAAAAAATTATGTATTACACAAAACAGAGGCTCCATAATACAACCCGAAAACAAATGGAGTGGAAATAGAAAACAGTGTCAAAACTGTAAAAGAACCTTGCGGCATGCCTTATTACAGAATTCTGTGGAGGATATTGAACCTGTCCTACAAAGATTTCTGTTAGATTACAGGAGTACTCCACATGTTACCACTAATGTTGCCCCCTCCCCCCGCTGAAGCTATGATGGGAAGGCTGCTGTGAACAAGGTTTGCTTCTATACGCCCACCCTCTACTAGCAGGAAAATAGAAAGTATGAAAGCTAAGCAAATCGGAAATTTCAAGGGTAAAGAGATCCGGCAACAGTTGAATAAAAACGATTCGGTGTGGGTACGAAACTATAGGCCCAACGAAGAGAAATGGGTACAAGATGAAATGACTAAACGTCTGGAGCCTCGAATAGTGCACGTATTTGTCCCGTTTTTAAATCAAAAGTGAATTCGCCAAGTAGACCTAATACAGAGAAGTTATGTTGACAGTCCATGGAGGAGAGTGGTGATTCGGAGACGGCTGATCTGACATACGAGACAGAACCTGAAGGAGTTTTTTCCGACGTGACGGAGGAAGAGGGTTCAGGAAGAGTGAAAGCATCTCAAGCCGAGACGCCTCGAATCAGCAAATGTGCACGCAAGCCGGTTGGACGATTTAAAATTATGAATTTTATGATATTTGATTTGGGATATCGTTATCTTCTCAAATTTGTGTTTACATCGATTCCTTGGCGTCTTATTGAAACATTTATTAGCAATATAAATAATATTTCACGAGAAACTCTATGTAACATTATAAAATAGGGTCGTAAGGCTGATATAGACTTATAGAAGGCCAAATAAAATTTGTAAGAAAAGGAGAACAAAAGAAGCAATAAAAAGATGGTGCTAAAATAAAATAAGGACGTGAGACTGTCTTCTCAATATCGGTATGTACTCAAATTTGTAAAAGCGGAGGACCACAAGAATAAATAAATAAATTAATCAAACTCTACCAATCTTGATAAAATAAATTATCCGTATCATACCGATAATTGGCTAAAAAGTCGATATTAATACCGGTATCGGCCGATCTCTAATTTTAATATAAAAAACTGAAGTTCTAAATTGTAAATGCTTTTTATTAATAAAATATATTGATAAAAGTTTTTAAATAACAGTAATTCTAACGATTCTTGCAAGCTGATTTATCCATGGCGGAATGATTACCATGATTCTCAAAATTCTAATTTAGATCTTGAATCTGCATCCTTCGGGATATGAGGACCTTCCAGGTGGATTGATCTGTATATTTTTTATACCTGTTTTGGTTCTACATCAATCTACCTTTTGTTTCACTATGCTATTTTAACTTTTTCTCTCTCCGCACAAGATCTGAATGCTCATCAGTCCGCTTGTACTCTTATATACTAAATCTGGAGGCTCATCTCTCTGTTAGTATTTCATTCTCCCACAAAGTGTACAGCCTCATCCCTTCGTTTGTGGTTTCACTAGACTCGTCTCTTAGCCCGCAGAACAAGAGTGATTGGGGTGTTCATCCGTCTGACACTTGAGGTCATCCGGTCTTAGCCTCTTCCATCATCCACTGAGTCAATTTACCTTAATTTGAACACGCTCTTTCGAAGCCTTCTGATCACTCTAATTAGATACCTCGACAATGTTATTTTGTTCAAACAACAACGATGCATTTACTATTGCAGTATCTAAGTATATTGTAGGTACATTATTTTATAATAAAAATAATGGAATTTTTCTATTTCGTACTAATTGTAATTTCTTTTGAACAATTATCAAAAATTGTACTTCCGATAGTTCTACCGGTGATCCCAAACAGGTTGTAATAACTAAATCACTTATTTTATTTGAGTCATCAACACTAGGACTATCAATTAACAGCATTGTTTCTTTTTATATTCAGCAATTTTTATTAACGCCTCATCTTTTACACCTTCACGAAAAACCTATTAATTTTTTCACCAGTTTCAACCATATAATCCTGAGCCTTAGACCGTTTGGTTATGGTGCCTGGAGCGTCAGCATCCAATAATGCATTTTTTTTTTCACTTGATTTAATACAGCAGTAGTTAAATTTAGACTAAATGTGGATTTTCATACCTCAACCCCAGTTCTATACGATTGTTTTGATATATATATTTTTTTTTATTAAACGCCTCTGCCATTGGCTATTAGGCCATTCGGCTCCTGGCAGCCCAACAGAACTCCGCCATGTATCCTTTGTTTAAATTTGTTCCGATCCCGTCAGAAGTACTGCGGACATCTGACAGAGCGGGGCAAACTGAGAGGTGCAGGTCGTACATCTCGTTCTGTTGGCAAAGAGGGCACACAGGACTTTTCATCACTCCAATCCTATGTAAATGCCTTTGCAGGTAATCGTGCCCTGTTGCCATGCGGAAATTTGCCACCGATTCTTTCCTATTTTTGGTTTGTTTCATCGGCTCCTCTGTTTAACATTCCCATTTTTTTTCCCGCTGCCTGTCACTTTTGCCAACTCTTGTTCTCTTCCTTGTAAAATGATTTTAAAATCCGTTTAGCAGATTCGTAGGGCAGCGGAGGATTATTTTGTGGCATTTCCGAGGCGATCCGTGCGAGCTCATCAGCTTTTCCGTTTCCTGGTAGCCCGCAATGGCTATGTTGATTGTTATGATATACATATCATATATAGTCCAGTCAATGAATGGCAAACAAGGGCTTGTTGAGTGCATGGAGGATTTCATTTGTTTTTTTAATTTCCTTATTTTTAAGTTATTTTATTTTTTATTGTTTACTTTTTGATTATTATATAGTTGTGATTTTGCTTTTGTTCATTTTATGTTTTCTGTATATATGGTATGAATGTTTTCATATATCAATATAATTATTGTCCGTGTGACAGATTGTTATATTTCTGAATAAATAAATAGAAAATTTCTTTTTGGGAAGGGGGAGGGCTCCAGCCCTAAATCTTTTTTCATAATTTTTATATGTATATATAACGATAATTACTTTGGAATAAAAAGAAAGAAACTATATGAAATGTGTAATAAGTGATTCTTGAAGTCCTGTTAAATTTAATAACACGAACAATAATACTTTTTTGGAGGGGAGGTCCTCCCCTACCTCTCCTTTAAAGCTATAGGGGGTTTTCCCGGGCCTGAGGGTGTGGGCGGGGATTTACAAGACTCTCCCGGCACCGGGACGCGAACTCGTGACTATATTATTTCAATTTGTTTCATATATCAGGTTGCCGGGCAACGGCGGTGCTGTGCACACGCGTTAGCCCGTTCAGTCATCCCGACCATTCGCGAACAATAATACTTCTAGAGATAATTTTTTTTTATATTTTTTCATAAGACATGGTTATATTTCACTATTTTGGGGACTTCAGCCCGAAAGACCTCTCCTCCCCGCAGATCCGCCTGTGGCCTGTGGTAACGGGGGAAAGTAATTGATCGAAACTCTATCGAGTGGAACTCAAAATCGAATAGGAACACATAATTTCTAATTTCTTATTTTTATGGCTAATTGAAAAAAATATATAGACTCCCGGAAATTGGTTACTGAATTCTCGAGGGTATTTAAATTTTGAGATATTTTATTCTTAATATTCAAAACAGTTATAAAGAGGATGGAATGGTGAAAAGTTTCCTCGCTTACATTATGCGAGTCCAAATTTTAGTTTCTGAAATATTTTAATCCATATTTTCAACAAAACTCGTTCTTATTTGGTCTTCGACACTATCTTTTTCCATTTATGCCCCCCTAACTTACAGTATGCAGGTCCGATTTATAGTTTCTGAGATTGAGCATTACATATCTGAGCGTGACAGCTCAATCTCATTCAGTACTCATAAAAAAACTGCGAAGCGAGCCTAAGTTTTCACTTCAGAATGGAAAAGATTCAAGAAGGATTAAAGAAAAAAGATGGATGAACAATATAATTAAATTAAATGGAATCATACGAAACTTACAAGGCAACCTCATAACAATAATGTGGACAGCTATCTCACTAAAACGTAGGTTAATAAAGAAAACAGAGATGAAGAACTAACTGCTGAATATCAGAATATGCCGATGAATTTAAAGCTATGGATAATGATGAACACACAACATCTGCCTCACATATGTATCTAATTTATATAATAGGCATTAAAGTGGTAGGATATTATTTAACAGAGCTATACAGATAGTTTTGGGGTAGATAAGAATTAGTAACATCAAAAACTGACTTCAGTTGTGGGATCTAAGTTTGGTGATCATAAAGCAAAAAGAGTACTAAAACACAAATAATAGACATTAATAATTTAGAGTGCAAGCGTGTAATTGAAATGAATAAAATTGCATATGTAAAAGGACAAGGTATGACTTGGTAAAAGAAAGCAATAACTTTTATTTTGTTCAGAAAGAGAATAGTATTAATGAGGATTGTGATGGAATAGAGGAGTACTGTGCATTTATTGAACCAACAGTAGAAAAAACAAATCTAGCTGGAGTAGAAAGTAGTGATTGCTGCTGTGGATTTTTTAACAAGATGGTATAAACTAGAAATCTTGTTATAAATAGACAAAAGCTCAACGGCTTCTTCCACAATCTTTTGGTTTATTTAAGGAGCTAATACAGGTTCATTTCCGGGTTTTATTTTGAGGAGCAGCTTGTTATGAATGTAATGCAAATGCATTAATTTTCATGCAAATTGAGCAGATAACGGATTGTTTAATATCCAATAAATTCTCAAATTTTGCTAAGAGAGAACAGGCAGAGCTAATTTTGTTGAGTGGCTTGGGGTTCTTCTGGTGATCATGTCATCGATAGAGGAATCAAGGAAGTTTGCAAGGGTAAGAGTAGTAGTAGCACCAGGTATGGCCACCCCCTAACCTTAGGATCTAGAAAAATTAGTAAGGTCCAAGCGCTAAATTAATTAATAAATAAATAAATTAATAAAACCATGAAACAGAAATTATTTGATACAGCTATGAGGAATTTATACTGATCTTGATGAGCTACAACTAGATCTTGAATTGTTATGATAAAATCCTATGCAATCTTTTAAGAATAGTATATACCTGTAGAAAAAATAATGTAATCTTATATCTTACATTAAATATCTCAGTCACAACTTATCAGGCATACAGATATAAAATTGATTGTGTGGCTAATATTAAATTTTGATTTTTAAATATAATTTTAACATCGAGAAGTCTATAAGATTCTTTGTGACACTAATCTACAAAATTTGCAAATGTAGAAATCATACTTATGCAAAGAATCTAATAGATCCAATAATGATGTTTTAGAGCTATACTATACATACTGTCCTTGTTATAAATAAAAATTATTCTTAACTAAATTAAATACATACCATCAGCAAAACATTACAACTTGGATCTTCCTTTTTGACAACAGTACTAATATATACAAACATAAAACATCATTTTAACTGGGTAAATCAGAAAAATAATTTTAACAATGATATGATATATTTAGTTGTTGTTATTAACAAATTATCTAGTAACCATAATAAACAATATTATGATCAACATATTGATTTCTATCAACTAGTATTAACTGTTTATTCCAAACTACAGAAAATGGCAGTATCAACTTCTCTTGTTCTCTTATTACATAAGGTATATGTCTCAAACCTTGAGTATAATACCACTGATGTAAAGCATACATCACAGATCATTTATTAATTGCTATATATCTTATTTTTTTTTACCATATACAGCACACAATGACCTTGCTCATCTTTTACAAGAATTGTTTTATGATTCAATATCTTGGTACATATTAGTATTCTGCATTAAATGCATGGGTTATATCCTGACTAGATAATATAATTCACAATATAGATCATCAATTCAAAAATATATCTAGAAAACTAAATATAAAAGCTAGCTAAACCTATAGGATTAAGTCTCCATATTTTACAGAGATAAAAACAATTGTTTAACACATCCATATTACAACTCTTAATGATATTCTCCCTTTCAGAGCAGATGTGACAAATAAAAAAGCATGTTATGACACATCTAACTTAACTCATCTACATTAGAATAACATAACATCACAGTATATTGATTACATTAAATATCCCAAAAATAATGGATACCAGTCAATACATTTAGTTATATCAAATGGTAATAGAGGTGATATTGAGCTTCAAATATACTCCACTACTATGCATTAACAAACACAATACAGTAGTACACATCAAACTTACAAACTGAATAATTTTGTACTAATCATTATTAATTATTTATCTTGTACTAATAATAATATCACATTAAGTTACTGTAATAGAATATCAAGGGTTTATATAAGCATAGTAACTATTACTAGTACAATAAACAATAACTTTTATTCTTATAATATATAGATAATTATAATATATAGAACTTTCTAAAACTATGATGGTAAGCTAGGCTGGTGAATGCTCTAAACTACTAGAACCAATAGCAATAACAATTCAACTATTTGTATTTCCTGATAAGCATATGCTAAGATACATCAATGAAGGTATTAGCTCCTGGAGTTGACACAACCACAATTAGTAAAATATGGACATATGTATATTAGATGGTATAGTTCATGGCAATAAATCTTCAATTTCAGCGTAAATGTTTTTGTAGTACTGAATGGAAAGGAGTAAGGTTTCTAGAGCATCTCAAGAATTTTATAGATATTTTACATGCTGATGCTTACTCTGGTTATAACCAATTATATATTAATGGTAAGAAATCAAGAAATAAGATAGAAGAGGCAGTATTTTGGGCTCATCTAAGTCGTCTGTTTAATGAAAAAACAGTAGCAAATGATAAAGCAAATATAGCTATTGTCATATTGGAGCAGATTGGTGAAATTTATAAGATCGAACATCGAATCATAGAATTAGACAATGATGCAAGAGTTAAGGATACAGCATTTCAATTATGAAACACTTCATTCCAGTGAATATTGTTATGGAAATACTCTAATAGTTATAGATTATTTTTTTAGAACTGATTTACTACTTCCAAGTCTATTACACAACACCATAGAGGTTACTGAACTAACTAAAGATATAATTTATTATTGTTTTAACAAATACAGAATTTAACTGAAGTCAAAGAACATGGTAAAATTACTTATACTGAAATGGTGAGAATATTATATAAAGAAAAAAAATATGATTTCCTGTTAATCAAGCTCTTTTATCAAGTCCATAATATGCATACTATCTCTGTTAAATCTCGAGATAAAATTAGGAAACTTTAAATGAGTTTATAATTTTATCAGCATATCTAAACTACTTAAAGTTAAATATAATGTGGTCTTTTATCTAAATCCTTGCCAGGTGTCAGTAAATTGTACAAACTTTACAGAAACTTTCAGCATGATGCACATATTATTTTTCCAAATCATCAAAATGATAATACTCCAAAAGCAAATCCTAAAACAATTGGAGGCACCTTCAAGTTAAGTAAAATAGTTTGAGAATGAGAAACCTCTCATACTGTACCAAATGAGAAACTTCTTCCAAAATTCAGCCTATTGGAAAATTTGTTAACTGGGAAATCGTTAGTACTCAAGTTGATACTGGCATATTCAATTTAGCTCTTATCTATTTTATAGCACAAAATACTATCTTAAACAAGGTATTTTCATTGGTAAATGAGTCTTTAGTTGTAGTGTATTTCCTTACCAGAGGATGGAATAAGATTAGTCATGTAAATCAACTTTCTTACTTCATTTGAAGATTTAAAATATGTAGTTAAATTTTCTCTCCAAGGCATCTGAAAAGGAGATAGCCTCGTGATCTCCTTATATTAGAGTGCTACCAGTGGGTAGTTTCTTAACAAGCGTTTTCATGTGATTATATTCCTGTGTACACATTTACTTGATATATTTGTATTGTAATACAGTTGTAAATATCTTAAATAAATTTCGAGCTGAAGCTCCCCCCAAAATGGTAAAATATAACCATGTTTTATGGAAAAAAATATTAAAACATTATCTCTTGAAGTATTATTGTTCGTGTAATATCGTCATTTTTATGAAAAAAAAAAAGCTTTCGGGCTGAAGCCCTCCCCAAAATTAAATCCTGGATCCGCTAGTGACATTAGCTGTTAATATATCTACTACCCCTCGAGCCTTTAAATCACTTAATACAGATAACAATGTGCTCCTTCCGATTCACAAGCATAAAACCTAATATTTTTTTATGCCCAGATTGGGTAAAGTCCATAATATTATAAATTATCTTATTAACTACCTTATACTCTGGCTTAACTTTAAAAAACTTCACATTTAAAAATACTATCACATAAACCAGTTCTAGTGGTCTAACTCGCCATTCATTTAGTAGTGGGACTAAATCTACATGAGGCGTTTCTTTTTCATTATCTTATTGTTTGTTAATTATGAGTATAATATAGTACAAAGTATAAAATAATTAAGTAATAAATTTGTTTTAAAAAATTTTAGGTGTTTATCCTAATCAATGAAGGTTAAGAACTACAAAAAAAAACATTGGAGGTTATTATCTCTGATATGTATGATAGTTTGTCTGATTTTATTAAGTAAAATCTCTTGCAATAGATTATTGTTGTATGGCCTGTTTTCTTGTAATTCTGATCTGTGATCAACCTAGAATTTTACCTTGTGATTTAGCTCATGAAAGATCAGATTGAGTAAGCTGTATTCGACAAATCACGCTCAAATTGAGCAACAGTATTAATTATTCCCATAGTAATTTTTCCAGCTGAACTGGTAAGATCAATGTCTATAAGAACAAGACTTTAATTCATATTTTCTCTAATTTGTTGACTGTTAGCTAACATTATGTTCTAATCAGTCTAATGGCACCGTCAAAGTAAGTATGTAATTAAAAGAGTAACATGAAATAAAATATAGAGAATATTTAAGAAATATTGTTATTATGCATATCTGTAAGAATATGAATTAATGTGTCCAAGAGACAGATTGTTGTAATACTCATTAAAAAAAAAAAAAAAAATTATGCATATTACTCAAGAAGAACCTAAGAGACACTGTTTTTCATTAATCATTATCAGTCACACGGTTTTATTATGTCATCTATTTGAAGGGCATGACTTGGAAGTACTACTGCACAAGAGTCGCAACAAAAAAAAAATGGTTATTTACTTGATATCAAAATTACTGGGTAACTATGCAGAATAATTATTACTGATAATTTGCCATAAAGCGTACTAGGACTAGGACTTAATCTGACAGAGATTAAAATCCGGCAACATGATAAGTAATTAGCAAGTTGTCTAATAATCTGTCAATATTATCAATATTTTTATTAATTCTAATATAGGTAGGTAGGGAAGGGGTAAAAATAGGTAGGTCATAAATAGAATCTTTCTGCATAGGTGTTTTCCCATAACAATTCTTACAAAATGTGTTCTTTCATTATTATAACTAGCATGCCATGTATCTTGTGTCCATGACGACTAGAAAGGGACCACTACAGTACGTCAAAAAGGTACCATCTTATTTAAAAAATTTTATGCCATATTACCTCCAGATTCAGATTAATTGGTAGAATAACTTTTGCCTTTAATGATTAGTATATGAATAAGATGTATTACTGGGTCACAACTTCGTAATTCATCAAAAATGTCTTATTCCATTTTTCAAAATCTTTGTAGTAATAATAGTGGATTTATTTTCATATTGTTTGGTAATAATATTAAAAAAGTAATCCACTAAATGTTTTGGTAATTACTGATAAATCAAGATGAGTTTTACCAGTATCCGAAGCACCAATGAGTATTACATTTTAATAAGTATTAATTGAATCACAAGTTAATAAAACATTTATTACTTTGACATCAATACTTGGTAGGAAGGTAAAATCAAAGTCTCTTAAGTTAAAATTAAAGGAATTTTTTAAATCCTAGCTTGTTATTTAGAGTATAAATAATTCTTTCAGTAATCATCATTATGGTATCAGGTATAGTAAATAGCCCTTACTATACCTGATGATCTGAAACCTCATTAAGCAAGTTTGGCATGCTTCCCCCCAAACTCCACAAATAGTAAGTTCTCTGCATTACTATTTAAAATTTTAGAGTAAGAACTTACTCTATTATGCAATGCTCTATGATTGGTGTTTTATATTAATTCACCATTAAAAACCTTGAAGAAACAATACCTTGTACACAACACTAATCCTGAACTCTTGTCTGTTGCGATAATTCCAATAGTAGACTACAATTATTATCTATCTTGTGCATTTGTTGTTAAGCGTTTGCTATAATCTCCAAATCCTCGACATTAATGTTTATATTTAGCATAATGAGATGGATTAGTACTAAATACCCCTTCCTTCCCCTTTTATTTTAACATGACTTGTTGCTATTAAATCATTTTGTACTAGATAATTGAACCACTGCCTCATCATATATATATATTTTTCTGATAATGAGCAATAATTGTTATTTATGATAATGTAACATTTTTTAGCTACTTTCCGATTATGTCAACATAAATGAAAATTTGTTAATGGTAAAGGAATCAAATTACTTCTTAAACAGCTCTCTAACTATTCTTTCAGTAGTACCATGGCACTTGGCTATTGGTGTTATTCAACCAATTTGCCAGACCATCCATTAATTATTCATATCTATTAAGTTAAATGTACAGCAAAAAAAACAAAACAAGTTTTAATGTATTTTATTCTTGACACAACTTTGCCTTTTTCTTGGAGTTAATATAAAAAAATATGTATAAATAAAATTATAAATGATCAGCTAAGTATCTATATTCTTTCTGATATAATGGTTCATAAAAAATTGCTTCTACTACTCTAGCTTTCAGATTACCAAGTTTGATTACTTTAGAGCTACCAACAAAATAATTAAATACATTAATATGACATTGCATTCATGTCTAAAAAGTTTGTTCAAATACTATCTCATAGTAATCCAATCTACTATAATTTGAACACATATTAAATATATATGCTTCAGCTTTATGACCCTGCAGATTATAATGTAAACCAAAATCTACCTGTGCTTCTCCTCCTACGGTATGAATATGAATGATACTGCTATCCTTAATTTTATATTTTTGTATATAACAGGTTAGAACAGAATAACTGCTCTTATAAACTTGATTTCTTAGCTCTTCAAAAATTATTATAACTCAGATTATTCTTTAGTAATTTGATTATTTTCTCGGAACAACAATCCAAACCAGAGGATCCTTCATAGCTTGCTAGGGATTCTACACCAGATTTTATAACCTGTCTTTGTTAATTTGGCAATATTTCTTTGACTGTTGCCTTGCTTATAAAGAGTTATAAGTTTTGTGCATATATTTATTCTTATTCTTTGTATCAATAGATATTTGCTTAAATTTTAAATATATACAGAATATTGTTCATTAAATTTATCCTATCATACCAAAATCTTTGGTCCTTTTTTTTTTTTTTTTTTTTTTTGTGCAATTTACTGGTCTTTTTTATTTTAGCAATGTCAATGAAGTGATGAAGATTATGCTATCTATTTCATAACAATTGGCTATAATCTGAAATAACAAATTAGCTTGTTCTTGTTTCAATGGCAGATGCCCAAACTCATTTACTATAAGTAATTTATATGATATGGTAGACACTTTTGAATAAGGAATCAAGGGTTCCCTGATTTAGATTGTGATCTGTTTCAGCGACTGCGCCGGCTTCCAAAATATTACAGGTTTTCGAAGGTTTGATGTCATTCACTTTTGTTTTGGCCTATATTTGCTTTGTTTACACTTCACTTCATATGCTACTGTATACAGTACAAAATTTCTCGTATAATAACTTTATTATGTCATTATTTGTATATTCTTCAATAAGAGAATTTAAATATTCTGTTCTTATGCTTGTTTTATCAAAGCAAAGATCATACAATTTTTGAAAACCAAACAAAATTTTTAATCATGCTCCATCCAAAAAATTACTAGATAACTCATCTAGATAAAAAAGTTCTTTTTCAGCCAAAAAAATATTTAAATACTTTTTTTCATCGAAATATAGTTTATGAAAATTACTTACTATAGAAGCAGTGCTAGTTCCTGATATAGACAATATTTTGCTTAAATTATACGGTGTAAAACCTGCACCCATAAAATTATTTAAACATTATGTTAGTCCTGCAAACTGCATGAAATTTTTTAAAAGTAGAATAGATATTGCCACCTGAATGATGTAATATTTTAGACAAAAATTACGGCATAAATTCTGTCGCAAAGAAATCACTTTAATACATAGTCAGATTTCCCACATTATCAAAACAAACATCATGGAATTCTTCTAAAACACCTTCTCTTAGACTTCAAATATTTCCTAAAATATGTAATTTAAAATTTATCTCTGACTTAGTAAAATCACTTAAACACTTTGTTGGATTGCTTGTATAATCAAAAGATCATGGATTTAAAAAAAAAATAGATGAAGCATTAGATCCTGATGCACTGAGTGCAGAGGATAAATAATGTATTTCAAAACTTACATTAGTGAAACCAGCAAAATATTTTGATTTCTTTCCATTTTTATCAAAGAAAATTTCATTAAACTCTTTAAAGGCAGAACAATCCTTAACTTCTGCCCCGCTTTAAATACCAGATAAATTATTTATCTTAAGAACTCTGTTGGTGAAATCCTCTAAATATTTTGTTTTCTTTCCATTTTTATCAAACCAAAGATTATAAAGATCCTCAAAAGATTGTTTAGTTTTAGTTCCTGCTCCACTTAAAATACTAGAAATATTAGATATATCCATTTCATTTTCTTCTAGAATCTGTATATATTTTGTGTGGTTTCCAGCCTCATCAAACCAAGAACTATAAAAATCCTCAGAAGATTGTTCAATTCTTCAACTTCAATTCTTGCCCCATTTAAAATGCTATGAAAATTAGATAAATTTATTTCATTCTTTTTTAGAGTTTTTTTTTGGGGGGGATTTCCGATCTTATCAAACCAAAGATTATAAAGATACTCAAAAGATTGTTTAGCTTTACCTCCTGCTCCATTTAAAAAGTTAGAAATATTTAATTGATTTAATTACAATTTTTTTTAGAATCTGTAAATATTTTGTTGGGCTTCCTTCCTTATCAAAACAAATACCATAAGGTCCTCAAAAGATTGTTTACCTTTACTTCCTACTCCATTTAAAAGCAAGAAATATTCAATTGATTTATTCCAATCTTTTTTAGTCTATAAATATTTTGTTGGGCTTCCTTCCTTATCAAACCAGATTATAAAGATCCTCAAAAGATTGTTTAGCTTTACTTCTTTCTCCACTTGAAATGCTAAAAATATTACACTGATTTATTCCATTATTTTTTAGTCTATAAATATTTTGTTTTCTTTCCATCCTTATCAAACAAAAGATGATAAAAATCCTCAAAAGACTATTTAGTTTTACTTCCAACTCTATTTAAAATGCTAGAAATATTGCATATATTTATTCCATTCTTTATTAGAGTTGGTAAATATTTTGTGGGGTTTCCGTTCTCATCAAACCAAAGATTATAGATCCTCAAAAGATCTCTTAGCTTTGCTTCCTGCTCCACTTAAAATACAAGGCATATTAGATAGATTTATTTTATTCCTTTTTAGATTCTCTAAATAGTTTGTTGGGTTCCATCTTTACCAAACCAAAGATTATAAAGATCTCTAAAAGATTGTTCAGTTTGAATTCTTGCTTTATTTAAAATGCTAAACATATTATGATGAACTTGATTTAATGGAGCACATTTAACATCCTATGTCTTCTTCTGTATTTAAAAAAAACAAAAAAAAAAAAAAACGAAATACAGAAAAATCAGAACCAGCTGCTATACTTTAAGGGGATTGATGTTTTACTTTATCAGTGTTCATAATTTGAGATGTCTGATCATTAACTTTAGGGAGTTTGATTTTCTTAATTCTATCAAAATTACTGGACGATAAATCTTATTTATCTCGTTGTAATCTTTTTACTTTTTATTTTCTTTCTCTTCAATATCCATTTTTATTTTTATTTTTATTGCCAAGTATTTTTCCATCTCTCAATTTTTATCGAGGCATATAAACTCTTTAAATATTATACATAGAATTAACTTTTTGGGTTATTGAAAATACTGAAAAGTTAACTAATAAGTTATATAAGTATAATATCATAATACACCAAAAGGTATACAAAAAACAAATAATAAGTCTCAAAAGACTTAAACTGAATGTTAAAGTAAACTTATAAATAAAACCTTCTATAACATTGGAATGATAGATAACATGAGAATTTCATAAGAAAAATACAAAAATATACATTCACCTAATATGTAATTTGGCACAAGAACATTATAAGGCACATTTATCAAAAGCTAATATATTTTGGTCAACACTGAACTTGAAAAGAAAAATCATGTCTTATAACAAATTTTATCACAAAAGTAAATATAGTGACTATTTATCCAATTGCAATGCATTCATTTTACTTTCAATCTCTGGCAATGGAACTTGAGTAGAATTTGTCTCAATGTTTTGAAAATGGTATGATATAATTCCAACTAAATCATTAACATCTGCCTCTGGACCTGAAATACATTGGAATATTTCCTTCTTAAATTCGTCAGGCCCCTGGAATAAAAACAACAACAATAAAATTTATATTAGAAACAACAAATTTATTTAAAAGATAAAGAGTTGAATTTTTAAAAAGGATGATAATAATTTATATTTCTTAATTTGTTTAAATCTTCTATAAAGTTCGACTGAAATATCTATTCTGAATTATTTGTAAGACAATGAATATTATTTCTAAACATAACACAAGCTTCACATCAGTGATAAATTGTTTGTCCAACAACTTGTCAAATTATGTGATGTGAATGAACCAATAAGCCATATTTTATAATTTTATTAAAACAAGTCTTCTCTTTCTGAAATATTAATATAATTTAGAAGGTGAAAGTTAACATTTGAATTCCGTTATATTCGAGAACATACAAGTTCCTCTACGTTGTATTGAGTATAAGAGATTGTTGTTTAAATTATTTTTTTATTTTATTAATGCAAGTCTTGTTAAGTGAATGGGGAAAAACACCATGTGAATTTTATAGATTGGAAGATGAATTCAAAAATAAGTGATATTAAACAATTTGATAATAATGATTAAATTAGTAAAACAGAAACAAGTATGAATTACAATTAATCAAATTAGCAACCAAAAGCTACCAAGTTATGAATAATTGTAACATTAAATACAAAGAAAAAATTTTAAAATCAATTATTAAAATAAAAAAGAAGAAACCTGTGGACACATGATGGCAAGCAAATATTAAGCAATGGCAAATGTAATTTCCCATGGTGTATGCAAGAAAACTGCTCTAGAACAGCCGATATGATGTCTAATGCCAACATCCGCCAATACTTTCACTAATACATCAACATTTACAAATATCCCATTCAAAATCAAAGGCCAATGATGTTGGACAAAGGATTTCCACTGGTATGGAGCCCGAGTAAGTTAAATATATTTTCTTGTATTTCATTGAGTAGTAGATATGGATTAAATTAAAAGTAATCATAATCTATAAATAACAGCATATAATTATTATGTCCTAAAAAGCATCTAGGGACTTTAAGATCAAATTCTTACCTTAGACCAGAATGTTTTAAGTGTAGAATAATCAACTGATGGTGAAGAATTATAAGTCAAAAGATTTCTAAGAACTAACGCCCTCCTTCTGTGCTTAAATTCCTTCAAATAAGGTATAAAAATTGGTTTTAGGCTTGCCTGAACATCTCTCTTCACTAACTTTGTACATAGCCTTTCATCAATTTCATCAACAGTACAAACATACTGAAGCATTTCTTGAGAAAAATTCTGGTCTGGATTTTCACTATCTTCGGAAAGATGAGCAAGAATCTAAAAAAATTAAAAATTTTAAGTGATCATATTCTTTATTACTGTCAGAAGTGATTAATCTTGGTATTTAGTTAGGTTTTATAGCTATAATTCTGACTTCTCTAAGTATCTATATTAAGGTTTTGGTTTTTAAAAAAATAAGGCATACAAAAATTCAGGTAAAAATGAGTCATAATTGTCTAATTTAAAAAAAAAGAAGTCATAATCTAAAAAATGTATTTTTGGTATGTTAGATGAATAATTGGTATTAATATTGTTAAAGGTATATATTGATCAGAAAAGTAATATTTGTTTAATGCTTTAATAATTTATGCTGTTAAAACATATTTTATTTTAAAATCAAGCTGATGCTTGCTTATAATATGTTAATATGCTTGGTTGAATCATTTGGTACACTTGGTGAGTCCAGTTTCTACAAACACCTTGCCAATGTATTATAGTATGTACAGTCGAAAATTAAGTACACACTAATTTTGTGGGGTGAATTTGAGAAGGTTGGAGGAGTAAATGTGAGGCCACATATGGTTTTAAAATTCTACACAGCCATCACACAAAGGTTGAATAAGGATTGCCATCTTCAATAGTTAGTTTCTAAAATTCTGTAAAATAGTTTCGCAAGGGCCAATCCTATTTGTAATAGATGGGTGACATCTGAATAGAGGTACTATTGATCATACAATACAAGATTAACATCATATATTAACTACTACCACCACATGCAGGGTATGTTTTGTGAATTTGATGACAAAGTGTTATGACCATTTATGTTAAAATGGAACTAGTGGCTTAATTAATGACAGTGACTAAATCAGAAAAGGCTAAAAAAAAAATTGTGAGTTCACAGGTATCATTTATGAACTATGGAATTAAAAAAAAAAAATGACATGCCAAAGAAAGATATAACAAAACTAACTGCTCCAACATTCCATATAGGAACTTATATCGCTTCTCAAAAACCTGTGTTTGCAGTAAATTTTGATACATTTAATGTAAACTATATGTAAATTGTCATAAATGCCAATTTATTAATAATGTTTATCAATGTTCTGTTGAGATAAAATGTATTAGGATGAAACAAAATTGTCAGGTATTTCATTCAAAATTTCTTTAATGGGTTAACTGATATTTCAACCCAGACACGTGGGTCATCATCAGGATTAAAAATTACCAAATATAAAATAATATCAGTAAAATAATAAATATAAAAATTTAAGGGTAATAAGTGTAAAGAATAACAGTATTAAGAATCAATAAGTAAGATAACAGTAATAAGAGTAACGAAAAAATAATTTTTTCTCTAGTTATTTTCACTAATTATTTAGTTTATTGATTCTTACTTTTGATATACTTACCTTTTTCATTAATTTATAACAAGAAATCGTTTTCTTATGATATTAAAATGTTTTTATTATTGTTGTGTGTTTGTAACCGTTATCTCATTTATACATTTTATCTTTTACTTCCTACATTTACATTTATCATTTTGGTGATTTTATTCTTTACTCATATTACTATTATCTTAGTTATTTATTCTTATTACTATTATCTTGTTACTGTTATTCTTCACTCTTATTATCCTTAAACTTTAATATTTATAATTTACTTGATGCTATTTTATATTTTGTAATTTTTAGCCCTGATGATGATCCACATGTATGGGTCGAAATGTCGGCTAACCCATTAAAGAAATTTTGTTTCATCCTTGTGATTCATCAGTCAACTACTTACCTATCTATAAAAGGTATTACTTTGTACCTGCTAATTAGTTTCTTTTTTTAATAATACAATCCTCTGAATGACATCTCATTTCTGACCTAAAATGTATTAAAATTGCCCCGCGAAAAAGAATTTTTTAACGCATCTGAAACATGGTATTCAATTTTTACCTATTCTTGTTTTGGTTGTGTTTTTTATACTCCAAAGGTAGAAGAAAAGTACAGAACCGCTAATAAAAGAACCTGTAAGGAGGAAGTCAAATAAAACAATAGAAAAATTATAATAAAATAAAGCAACCAATTTTCTGTTACAAGAAAATTTCTTTTAAATCTAAAAGCATGTCATGTTAAGAATAAAAATTATTCAGAAAAACTTTACTTATAATTATGGTTCATTTATTGTACTGACAAAAAAAAAATCAGATATATTTTTCTAAAATATCCACAAATAATGTACAATCAGTTTTTGAAAATTCAAATTGGAAAGGAAGTAAGTAAAACATTTTTGTCCCTCAATTGGTTTTCACCCTGCAAAACTGCACAAGGTGGTAACAAAGCCATAAAAGGTGTATAAATATATAGGTCGTAGAAGGTGGTAACAAGATTATACATGTATGTCTAAAATGCTTCATTTTGTGAAATCTAGTACAATCCTTGAATGGAAATTCACACACGTTCCGTTGTTATGTTCTTCCAATCTGGGCACCCTTTCGATAAAACCTAACACATGCAGTAAAATGTGACCTTTATAACTTTCTTGGCATCAAGAACTTTTACTTCAATCCATAATTCTTATTTTTAACAAATTAAAACGTTATGCTAAAGAAAAAGGCCATCATATCACCAACTTTTCATCTTTACTTAATAATTTTGATGATGTTTGGGCTGAAACTGGAGCCTCTTCTCTCAATCTTATTTAGTTAAAGTGGATGAATTCATTGATTTTTTTTTATAGTAAAAAAACAAAATAAATACGTCATTTTATTAAAAAACATAAGTTAGGTCTTTCATCAACATTTTACGTTTTCATAGACTGGAGTAAAAAATAAATTAATAAATAAAAAGAACATTTAGTCAATAACAATACTTCTCCCCACATTGTAGCACTTGTTTCTTTAAGTGCTCAGGTCTGCTGAATAAATATTGGTTGAATTTGGTAAGTGCAAACACCAAACCAAGTGCCTCGTGGCCTCGCGATCTATTATTGATTTATCTGACTTCAAAAATTTTGTTGATGTTTAGGTAATGGTTTTTTTAGGATGTAAAATAAGGGAGTCTATGGCTCAGGACTGTGTTAAACCGTTGTGGCTTGCCTCTGAGGAGAATGCCGTAGATAAGTCTGGATTGTAAGTTAGTAGTATTTCTGATGATTTTAACATATTTTTTGAAGAAGTAAACCATTTCTTAGTGATCCGACCAATTTCATTAAACTCCTTTTCCTACTATTCTATGTAACAGAGTCAAAGTTCCTAAAAGATTAAATACAAATCATTGTTAATATTTAATAGGTATAAGGAATGAATGTAACCCTTTCATAAATAGTGAGAGCATAGATTTTACTGTCTTAACATGCTGTTTTGGCAGGCAAATAAATATTGTACTGATTTATTTTATGGTCAAGATAAACAATTGATTGCAGTAGAAATTTACATTTTCTATGTTTAATTGCTCTTTATTCAGTCTCTAAAAAACTGCATTTACACCATTCTTACCACACTATGACAAAAGAAACCAAATCATCATTTGAGGATAAATTGCTTTAAAATGATCAATGGAATATATCATAAACATGTGCCCCAATCAATAAGGTTATAAATAAAGTAAAAGTTATAGAATATGACAACTAGTATGAAACTGTTTAGTTAATTGAATTAAATACCAAATAAGACCAGCACATGGGTTCATATGGTTATGGCAAACTCGATTAACAGAGTTATTCATCTATTTAAATTACAATGTCATGGTTACATGAGTACATGGTTTATATATTTTATTATTTTCAATGTGAAGAAGTAATTTTGTTTTCATAACCAGATTAAAAAAAAAATCTGGTATGGCATCACACAACTTTCACTTACCAACCGTAGAATAGATAGATAGGTATTATCATATATAGTAAAGTCAAAGAGAAGACGACGCTATAACTTCATATCCCTCCCTCCCCCACTTCCCATCGAATCTGTTAAATTTATACGCTTGCCTCACTTTCTATTTCCTTTTACGACTGTGTATAGTATCAAAAAATACAAATGATTATGGAGAACAATAGATCTTTATAAACTAGAACTAGAACATTCTGAGTTTTATCGGAAACATTTATCAGGAAACTCGTCGAAAAAATAACTTAACCGTAGTAAATATTGTATATTATTAGGTTTATATTGGTAGATTCTCAACATTTTGTGTGAAAACCTTTTTAAAAAATTATATATTAGTTATATATAAATGTTAAACTAACAATACGAAAGCCCTGTATAGAGGGAAATCGGGTATCTTCAAAGGAGAGGATCGGCAAAGGTCGGGCGCTCTCAGATGTTTCAGTATAGCTTTCGACCTTTATTTTTCCTTTAGTTACTAATAAATTTTCTCAATTCATTATATTTAACCATTTTTTATATCAGATACCAATGTGGAATGGTTAATTATTTAAAAAAGAAATTTAAATGTACTTTAGAGAAAGAAATTTGGAAAATTAGGTATTTAAACCATGTTAGAGAACATCAATAAGAATAAGACTGACATTTTATTAATAATCGCTTAATTATACACTGATATAATGAATTTAATCAAAATTGTTAGTACTGTTTTCAAAAAAATTGTAAAAATGTGTAAAATCTATAATATAAAGGGGCACTTCCGGTTAGCTGATTTTGATAAAAAAGTTGCTGTAAAATTCCAGGCATGTACAAACTAAATTTCTTAGTTGCATAGTGCCTCTTAACTCTTTTAACTTCTGCCATTAGTCTTCAGCCAGCATTGGGGCTGTTGCTGGGGCTAGGCAATAAGCTGTAATCGTTTGGTTCTCTTTTTATGTAGATGATATCCATGGAGCACGTGGTTTATAATAACTTTAAATACTCAATTTCATTGTATACGACTTTTTGTTTTTCAGCTAGACTCTTCACAAACACAGACCATTGTGTGGGACTTTTTTTTTTTTTTTTTTTTGGATCCTTCCCTTCCTCGCCGTTAAGGCTATACGGGGTTTTCCCGGGCCAGGGGGTGTGGGCGGGGATTTAAAAGACTCCCTCGGCACCTGGAGGCGAACTCGTGACTATTTTTATATCATTAGATTCATATGTCAGGTTGCCGGGCAACGGCGGTGCTGTGCACACGCTTTAGCCCCTTCGGCCACCCCGCCCACCCATTGTGTGGGACTTGGTTATTTGGACTCAGGGAACCTCAAAACATGTATTTCCGTTGAAAACTAAGATTAAAAAATTTCCACGATTTCAATACTTTCCCTTACTATATATTACATACACTGACAGGTGAAAAATTCCACCCCCTTGATTTTTTCATCTAAAAATATTTCTGCTTTGGATTGGTCTATTGTTTTTAATGAATAAATAGGTAATCTTTTTGTTTGTTTTCAATTAGGAATGTTAATATAGAGGAAAATAACTCTTAATCCTTAATTCAATGAAATGATTCTAGATTCCAATGTTTACTTTCTATGGAATCAAAATGTTTATTCAGTATCATTAGTTCAGTGCTGTTTCTTGCAGCACATTTCTTAGTCTCCGGCTTTTAATTTTTTCAATATTAAGTTTAAAAATGCCTCTTAGTGCTGAGGATGTTGCGCGTGGTGTGGCATTTATTGATGATGGACGTTCCATTAGATATGCAGCTAATGCCATCAGAGTTCCATATGAAACTTTACGAGGCGCCGTCAGGCGTTTTCGGGAAATTGGTTCTTACAATAGAACCATAGAACTAGGGCCCGGGTAACGGCCTAGGGTAACAGAACCATGGGATGACCGGTTTTTGACTTTGAGAATTTTACAAAACCGGCACCTTACCGTTGTTCAAGCGATTTATCAGCACGAAGAAGTTTGAGGTGTGCAAATTTCTGAACGTACTGCTCGGAGAAGATTAAATGAGTATGGATTAATGGCTTTTCGTCCAGTAAGAAGACCAGAGTTGACCAGAACTCACAGAGTAACACGGCTGGCTTTTGCTCGAGAACACAGCCATTGGACTATGGACGAATGGAGTGCTGCAGTCAAGATTCGCTCTTCGATCTCCAGACGGGTGTGGAGAAGAAGAAACAAAAGATATGCAGCCTGCAATTTTTCCCAGAGCCAACCTTTCCAACGTGGTTCCTTAATGGTGTGGGCTGGGATTTCAATGGAGCGCTGCACAGAATTGGTTGTTGTTCGTGGAGGGTCTTTGACGGCCATTCACTATGTAGATGAGATTTTGGAACTTCATGTGTTGCCTATCCTCAACGAAATCGGCGATCGTTCTATTCTAATGCACGCCCACATGTCACCCGCATAGTGCAGACGTTCCTTCAACAGAACAATATTGAGGTTTTAGCCTGGTCAGCACGTTCTCCAGATTTGAACCCCATTGAGCATTTATGGGATAACCTCGGAAGACGAATAAAAGCGCGTGCAACACTTCCTGATACACTGCAGGACCTTGAAAGGGCTCTTCGGGAGGAATGGGCTATCCTCCAGCAAAGGGACATTTCCCGACTGGTGGAAAGTATGCCGAGACGTCTTCAAGAAGTAGTGAAGGCAATAGGAGGAAACATGCGCTACTAAACGATGATGTAATTAATTTCTTTTAGAATAATAATGGTTCGTTTTTCAATTTTCTTTTCTCTAGTCTTTCTTACCCAATCACATTTTGATTATTAAAGGTAAAAAAGATTATAAAATTCCATAAATACTAAGTATTTTCTACAAATACCATGTATTATATACAAATACAACTTTACAGAAATATTTTTAGATGAAAACATGGAAAAATCAAGTGGGTGGAATTTTTTGCCTGTCAGTGTATATAGGCAAGTGAAAGTAAAAAAGACTGATCTGCTGCTAGACTTAATAATACAGAATTCAATGCATTACATTTGTACACTACTATACTTAGATTTGTATACTAGTTGTAAAATGAACTTAGATATGATCACTAGTTTTTGGTATTAGTATAATATGTACTTTTTATATTTTGGCCTTAAAGAGTTTATACATCCATCTTTAGGAGGAACATTTATATTCAGAGTAAAATTTATTATTAGTTAACAATGTTTACTAAACCACTGTAGGGCCATTAAAACTACTGTGTGTTTTAAGCAGTTTAAAGAAAATATTATATACCTCATTCACCAATTCAGCTCTGCACTGGCTATCTAGACTCTTAATGTTGTTTTTATTTAATAAGATTTTAGCTAATGTTCTGAGAGACATGGAAGAAACACTTTTCTTACATTTCTTCTTAATGAAAGCATATACATTAGCAAATCCATGTACAACAGACTTGAATTTTTCCAATAATGAATACCTGAAATAACAATAGAAATCAAACATAAACGATAATCAAATAGCTAAAATAAAAAAATAATTATAGAAATTACTAAAACAAATAAACTGTTCTATAACAAATAAATTGATAATAATAAAATGAGGGAACATGCTTGAAAATCAATTTTTTATAACATATTTTCCTTTAGTGTCCCTCAGGGTTCTTCTCTGTTCCCCACCATTTGCTATTCATATTAATGACCTCCTGAACCATTACTCCCAACACCATGTATATCCTGATGATTTCTAAATGTACCTGTTCTTCCTGCCTTCTGACCTATTTCCAGCGACAAAAACTTCAAGACTTGAATAGAATGTGTGACTGGGAAAAACTAACAAGTTGAAATAAACATAAATATAAACAGTTTTTTAAAAATTACTGATGGTTTGAAGGCAAAACAAGAATTGAGTTTTTTTCATAAATCATATGGGTTTGGGTGGGAGGTGCAGAAGGAAAGGGGGTAAGATAATGGCTATTTAATAAAAATATTTTTAAAAATGTCAAAACTAAAAGTAGATGCTAACAGGTAATAAAATTTTTAAAAATACAAAATTAAGTGAGTATAGATACATATTTTTTGAGCTGTTATTACCTGTTAACATTTACTAATAGTTTTGTTATTTTTTTAAATATTTAAATAGCCATTAAATGACAATTTAACAATTAGCTTACCTCTTCCCTTCAGCAAACGATTTCAGAAAAAGCTCAGTTCTTGTCCAACCTTCAAACCATTGGTAATTCTTAAGGAACTCTTTATATTTAATAATCTCTATTTCAATACTTTTCTTTTTCATATTTGTTAATTTTTATTTATATATGTTGTTTTTGAATACTTTTTATTTATTTATGCTAATTATTTGGTTTTGTTTTTATTTTTACTTTTGATATAATTATCTTTTTCATTTATTTATAGTACGAAAACATTTTCTTAGCATATTGCAATGTTTTTATAGTTGCCATGTTTTTATAACCATTATCTCATTTGTATGCTTCATTTTTTTTTTCTCTCTTACACTTTTATTTATACTATTATTTATTTATCATTTTTCTGATGTTATTTTATATCTTTTAATTTTAAGCTCTGATGATGAACCACATTTTTGGGTCGAAACTTTGGCAAACTCAATGAAGAAATTCTTTACTGCACATCCTAACTATTTTCATCCTTATAATTTTAAGTCAACTATATAGATCTCTGAAATGTTAAAATTTATGTTAGATTCATCAAAGTATTCTTTGATTTCAATAAAGAAGTTGTTACCGTTTTAAAGCTTGCAATAGTATAAAGGGTGAATATTCATATGGTTCAAAACACATCAACACAACAGGAGTAGTCCCACGTTTAGCTAACCAATCTATGAAGTCACTCAAACATGCAATTTCTGTATTTGTTTTAATCACCTGCAACAAAACAAAATAGACTAAATAACTTGCATTATATAGCTATAAAATACTTATGATCTAATTGAATACCAAGTTAAAAATAGATGAAGATCATACTACTTAAATATCCAACCCCACTAATCTGGGCCTTTCGTATACAAAACTCCTCCCCTAACCATTTTCTTTTAGGTACACTTATTTTTAATCACAAAAAACTGATGCCAATTGTAATATATAATATATAATGAAATTTGTAATTCTAATTACCTAATATAAGATTAAAAAAGAAATTTAATGTTTAACTTTTTTTTTTTTTAAATGTATATCATACCGAATTCATAAATAAAAAAAATTATGAGAAATTATTTGGCCCTTTTATAATGTCATTAAATATTATATTGTGGTTCATAACATTAGCAAAAATTTCCAACCTTTTTTTTTTCAATCCCCCAGAAACTTTATTTAAAACAAATTACAATAAGGAAATGTATATACAATGAACATCGCACCTTTGATTACCTAAAGATATTGTAAAAAAAAACAAAAAAAAAACAACTTCCAACAACTATCTTTGCCTATAAGATGGTCTGTACTTGTTTTAATCACCTGCAACAACATTAATCATCTATTCACATTGTGGGAGAACTTCATCTCAAAGTTCACCAAATCAGTCAAGTATTCTTTTCATAAGTACCATAATTTCAGCTAGAACTAAAAAGATTTCAGTGAAACATCTGTATTTGCCTACAGTAACTCTAAAAGGCTTTTAACTAGACACCTGATCTTCGTGCAGTAAACTCCCAAAAGGGTGCGGCATAAAAAACCCCAAAAATGTGAAATTGTATAATTAACACCTAAAAATTTCAAAATCATCTATTTAGTTTAATTTACGATATTAATGCATCGAAATCTTATCAAACCTTGTGTTAAGCTACTGAATTAAAATAATTTGTAACGAGAAAAAAAAAAAAAAAATTAAATTGCAACATTGAAAATGAAATTCATCAAGAGGACCCAAGAAATCCCGCGAAGAATCCAGTTTGAACAGGATCTCCATTATTCAACTCAATATGGTCCAACGGCATATTGTAGCAGATGAGCTACAAGCTCTCGCTCAGCGCTATGATATCAGGGTGGTTCAAGAACTGAGCTGTCGTGGGAGTAAGATGGTAGGATTTGATCACACATTGCTTTTGAGAGTTATTGTTATTGAGAGTTATCTAGGCACTGGAGAGAGGAGACCTAGGGCTGCAATAATAATCGCTAACCCAAATTTCGAAGTGATGAGTCTTGAGCAGTATACCAAGGCGGGCAGCGTAGCATGCTACATCAGATGGGGCAGCATCGCCTTCACCCTTCCTTCGGTGTACTTACCCAACAGAATATAGGAGAGGGTATATCCACCATCAAAGCAATCACTGGAAGATATAGAAATGTAATCATCTGCTCGGACACAAACTCCTGGATTACGGTCTGGGGTTCCAGTCGAACAGATGGGAGAGGTGTCAGACTTGGTAAATTCATTGAAAGAGGCTAACTGGTAGTGGTTAACGACCAGAGTGTGGTCCACTCCGTCGTTCTCTGTACCATGGGGTTACGTTGGCCTCACCAGCACTGATAGGACACATTGTCGACTGGAACCTCATATCTAAAATGAGCTCCGACCACAACACAATCGTATTTAATCTGATACAGGATGCAAGATGCTCCCATGATATTGATAGAGGATATGTGACCCAAAGAGAAGATTGGAGCATCTTTCGATCAGCGCTGCAGGGAAAGCTAGTGGATGAAGAGTGGGTCAACGGGGACGTTGACAATAACGATGACCTGGATTACAGGGTGTGCAGGATTACCAGGTGCAGTAATGAAGAGAGGTGTGCTGCACTTAGTTATTAATACAGGTCTAAGGCTAAGGTATGCCGGAATGAGGTGCGTTCACAGAAAAAAATTCATCATGGAATGAATTCAGTCAGGAAGAGTCAGTGAAGAATTCCTGGGGTATCCCATACAGGGTGGCCTTTGAAAAGCTGACCCCACAGCAAGCCATTGCAGCTCTGAGACAAGGAGGCACACAGGCAGCCAGCCACCCTGGAGGAAACAGCAAAGATGTTTATAAAAGAGACATATCCCAGGGATGATCCATCACATGATGATGATAATGACCATGCATTTGAGAGACGAGCCACGGTATATCGCCTGGAACGGACCTGTGAAAATTAGAAGACACTGTCGAGAGGGACTGCCCGCAGAGTTCTATTCTTGGTCCCACCTAGTGGAAGCTAGTCTTTGACGAGTTTGTTGGAGAAACGCGAAGAGAAGCGGTTCCCTGTCACTGCCTATGTTGACGATTTAACCACTGTGATGACCTCAAACAGCATAGCGGGTCTGAAAGCAGAAGCTGAACGATGCGCCAGCTTGGTAGGAAGATGGTGTGAGCGGAAGAAGTTGAAGATGGCTGCCACAAAGACCCAGGAAATTCTCTTGAGGAGCACGACTCACAGGGCTCATATTATTACGTTGAATATAGAAGAAAGGGTATGTCCAAGTGCAGTTGTCACTTACCTTGTTATAAGAATTGGTCGAAAGTTCAAAGTGACTCCTAACTTGGATCATATGAGAACTAGGGTTACACTGGACAGGGGCGCCTTCTGGCCTTTGTGAGACAAGCTACGGTATACCCACCTGGGACAGACCTGTGCCTATCATGAGACATTTGGGACCTCTACAGTGCTGCGGAAAGGCAAAAGACTGGCCAGACCCCAAGTTTAGATGCAATTGATGCAGCAATCAATGCTCAAGAATAGTATTACCTATTTAGGTCTCATATAACCAGCTACAATGACTATCTACAAAGGGGTAGTTTTGGGTATTCTGAGATATGAGTTTTCACCCTGGAACCTAAATCTCTCACACCAACAGAAGAGTAGGATAGCATCAATTCAGAGATTGGCTTTGCTTCGGGTCACTGGAGCCTGTAGAACGGTGTCCCATGAGGCGGTGCAAGTACTGGAAGAGGGGATATCTCTCGATCTCCTCCTGTGAGAAGACTATTACTTCTTCAAAATGAAAAGACAAGGATCGGCGGATCTACCAGAATATCTAAAGATGATAATTGATGAAGACCCAAGAAGATGAAAGAGAATTATCAATAAGGGCACAGTTGATGAATGTAACTGGATGACGTGGAAGTGGGCTACACTAATGAAGTACTTCCCCATGGTCAAGTCACGATTAGATGCAAAATGGGTACTACCAAATTACTCGGTGTCTTAACTCCTCACGCGACATGGGGGCTTTCGAGCGAAACTTGTTGAACACGGGAAGAATATTGATCCCTTAAGCCTCATCAGCAACGGTCCGGACACCGCCGAACATGTGGGCGGCGAACGCAATGCCTAGGAGGCACTAAGAGCTAAGCTCCTGAGTGAGATGGGTACATATACGCTGACAGAGAGCATGTTCCTCCAGCTAATGACCAGAGAGAATTACTCACATTATAGGGAATTCGCATACGTGTGGAAAGATGCTGTACGCCCTACGCATTTTGATCTGGGAAAAAGAGAAGCAATTTACAATTTGCAAAAGGTCGAGTAATTCAAATTTCTTTTTTATATGGTTAGGTATGTAGTGAATATAAAATATCCAAGTTTTCCCCCTGAAAGCCTCGTGGGTTCGCTGCAGTGCTCCAAAAACCATTGAAATTTCGAAATTTTTTTGGTTTACGCTAAATATTTCCTTTTTAGAGTGAAAAAGGTGAAAAATGGCTATATTCAATCTTAAACAGCTTAAAATTATCTAATATATTTTTTCTAAACTCAACAGGAAGCGAACTATCTAGGTTTCAAAATTTATCCATTTCGATTTCTTCACAAGAGCGCTCTTTCAGTTTTGGACGGAATAATTTTGTAACTACATTTTGAATATCGTCCAGAGAATTTGGAGGTTTTCCTTGAAGATAATGAGCCATTGACTGAAACGGTAGACGGTAGTCGGGAGGCCTTTTGAAAAGTATGTTACACCACCCCTACCGTGCACTCTCCCCCCACATCCCAATAAATTGCATACAGTTGTGTTCCTTGTAAATATTTATTAAAAAAACAAAACAATGTTCTCACATAAGTGGACGCACTGTCCCAAAATGGCGGATTGACGACTTAGACTTCAATTAGTTTTTCGGACACTGAGATTAAAATTGGATAGTTAAGAGAATAACAAAAATGAAAAAATAATTGGCCATGGCAATAAAAAACACCAGTAAAATTAATTTTTTTAGATCCTTCAAAATCAAGCGTCGCTTGTAAAATAAACGGCCAACAATAACGAAAAACGCCCCAGAATAAATATCTGGATAAAACATTTTTCTTTCTAAAAATTTATAACTTTTTAAAATATCTGAAGCGGTTAGTTAAAAAATATACTTAATCGGCGGAAAAGCGGCGATGGTATAGGCGACGAGTCCTGTGTCACATCATTCAGTACTCATAAATGGCGTAGTTATGGTGTTATAATAACGTTCTTAGTACATTATTTTGATCATATTAACGAACAAATATTGATACAACAATTTAATATAGTCAAAAACAATTATTTGTTAAGAAATCGTAAAAGTCTTGAGATAGTTACAATCCGTAAAACACAAACAAAGAAATGTAATTTGGACAGTATTAATTATTAAAAATGTGTAAGAATAAAGTTCACATATAAGCAACAAGAAAAACAGTAATTTTTTATGACATTTTGATTAAATTTAAATTTGGTTAAAATAATGGAAAACAGTAAAAATGAAATTATAAGATTTTTTTTTCCAATTTCAAAACATTAATTTATTTTTATCGTCATACCAGACTGAAACGATAAGAAACCGCTCGACGTTTCCGATTACTTCAGCACTTATTAGACAAACGCTCTAAACTTCCAATTAATTACAAAAGACTCATATACATGACAATAATAAGACCTATTTAGACCACGGGCGGATCCACGGGGGGAGGGGGTGCTTTCTGGCTGAAGCCTCCCCCTCCAAAATGGAAAAATATAACCATGTTTTATGGGGAAATTTTTTTTAAAAATACCTCTTAAAGTATTATTGTTCGTGTGATTACATTTAAAAGTACTTAAGGAATAACTTAAACACCATTTCATATAGGTAGTTAGTTTCTTTCTGTTTTTCCAAAGTAATTAACGTTATTTTTATGAAAAAAAAGGTTTCGGGCTGAAGCCCCCCTCCCCCAAAATTAATTCCTGGATCCGCTAGTGATTTGAACTTACGGTGTTTAGCTATGGGGTTCCACTAAACTATCGAATTCCTCTCGTATCCAATCCTTACAATCCAAAATCCTTCGTAAAATCCTCAATGCTCCCCACTTTGTAATAAAACCATCCATAATGACCTTAATGTTTCAGATCTGGCCCAATCCTTCCATAATAAACTTCAGAATCATCCCAACCCTCTCGTTTCTAACCTTGCTTTCTCTTCAATTCCTGATAACCCTCCGAGGCGTCTGAAAAGAAGGCCCCGTGATCTCCTAAAGGTACTATTTCGCTGGCGCGGTCCACGACAGCGACCGCTATCCCACGCTGCCAACCGCTGTTGGCGTACCTATTTCGCTGAAACTGCTCACTGGGGTTGTTATAACCTTCGAACATTTCGCTGTATCTTCGAAGATAAAAAGATGGACATCCTATAATAATAAAAATGAACATCCTATAATAATGAACATCTCTGACTTTTTTGTTTTAGGAGGAAAAAGGAAGAGAAAATGTTGTTCATAAAGAGAAGGAATATCAGTATTTCGATGAGATGCTCATCATCAAATCCCTTCTTGAACATTGTTTGCTGTTGTCTAGATGAACAACCAAAAAAGAACAAAAAGGTGGAAAACGCCGTACTAACAACAATAGTCCCTCTGATATTAGATATTATTAGTTTGAAAAGTAATAGTAATTAATACATAATTGATTAGAAATAAATATCATATATTTGTAATTAAATGACAGATGTTTTATAGTTTTATCAATAGTAATCAGTAAATCACCACTTTAATTAAAAAATACAAATCGATTTTTCAATGGGTGGATTTTAGTATTTACCTGACGATAAAATTTGTTGGATTCTTTAATTTATTTAATATCGTTTGGATCTAGGTATATTTGTATTTCTCTGTAAAATATTGCTGGTGGAATAAATAAATAAATAATCTTGTTACTTCAACCTTAAAAAAATAATTTAATATTGCATTGTTTCAGTTGCAAACAATATTTGTTATAATTTTGCCAGACTTGAAAGAAACATAGGAAATAAAACGTATCGACGTGACTGTTATCATCAAAACAATGCTCTGATATGATAACATAACCTACAACCGCTGAACCGCCAACAGCTCCACTGCTTCAAGAGGAGTCAGATAAGAGCAGCTTAGATATGACGTCATACCTAGACTGCCGAGCAGCGCCAGCGAAATAGCTTTCTATTCCACTAAAGCAGTGGTCAACCGCGAGCAGTCGCGGTCGTGGACCGCGCCAGCGAAATAGTACCTTTATGTAGACATATCATTAGAGTACTACCTTTGGGTAGTTACTCAGCAAGTGTTTTCATGTCATTATATTCATATATTAAAATTTACTAGATGTATTTATTTAATACAGTTGTAAATATCATTAAGAAATAATAAAAAAAAATTAATTTATTTTTAGTGATTTGTATTTAAGTTTGAATGTATTTTATATGTTTCCTATAAAAGCCATAATAAATTGTGTGTGCTTTAATATTTAATTAAAAATTTGAGGTAGGTCGCCTATAAAAACAGATAATTAATTATATAGTAGGTGTCAGTACGACCCACTTGTTGAGTCAATGCCCTATCGTAGATCGCCATTCCTCTTGGTTTCCTGCCGCTACACAGTGGGACAAAATTCGCTGAGCATAATTTTCGATTGGAAATCACGTATTCGTCACGAATAAAACTTTTATAGTGGTAGTTAAGTAAACATAACTTAAATTAGTGGCTAAAATTTAATTGTTAAGAAAATTTAAATTTAAAATCATAATTCCTAAGAATTAAAAAAAAAAAAACTAACAATAATATTAATAAAATAAATACCAGTATGAAGGCATTCAAATTTATTTATTTATTTAATCTGTTTTCTCAACCTTATAATCATTATCATTAGACATTTCACTCTCTGGCTTAAGTCCCTCATAATCGGTTACTAACTGCAATTTAAATTTCCCTTTTATTTCCTTCCTATTTTTCTTCCTTGTCTACACAGTCTGAAAATATTTGTACTCTTCAAAAATCCATAACCCGGTAAAAATGCGCTCCCTCAAAATTTTGTTTACGCAACTCGGGCCATGCATGCCTCTTCTAGGCACCCCTACTATATTATATCTCACAAGCGGATTCAGGATTTATTATTGAGGGGGGGCTTCAGCCCGAAAGATTTTTTTTTCATATACATATAACGATAATTAATTTCAAAAAAAAGGAAAGAAATTAACTACCTATATGAAATAGTGTTTAAGTGGTTCTTGAAGTCCTATTAAATATAATTACACATACAAGAATACTTTAAGAGATAGTTTTTAATATTTTTTTCTGGTAAAACATGGTTATATTTTACCATTCTAGGGAGATGGGGGAGGGGCTTTAGCCCGAAAGATTTTTTTTTCATATACATATAACGATAATTAATTTGAAAAAAAGGAAAGAAATTAACTACCTATATGAAATAGTGTTTAAGTGGTTCTTGAAGTCTTATTAAATATAATTACACGAACAAGAATACTTTAAGAGATAGTATTTAATATTTTTTTCTGGAAAACATGGTTATATTTTACCATTTTTTGGGGGGGGGGGGGGGCTTCAGCCCGAAAGCTCCTCACCCCCGTAGATCCGCCAGTGTTATATGTTTTACTTTCCGCTGATTAGTTTTTTCAAGCAAACAAAATATATTATTCGGGCTCCCTGTTCCCTCGAAACCTCCAGAGATTTTTATCAATTGTTATCACGTCTAGAAAATATGCTTCAGCTACGAGACATTTCTTCTAAAAAAAAAAAAAATATCATTTTCTGAGCATTTTTGCAGAACTAATTTATTTTTTATGTCAGCAAGGCTACATTGTCTTTCAAACCTCAATAAATTTTATTATATAGTTCATAATGTTTCAAAAGATTAAAAAAAAAGTTGATTCCAAAACTTTAGTTTACGTTTTCAGAAATAATTAAAAAAAAAAAACTGCGCTTAGCTTAAATTTGATCATTATTTTTTGAAAGAATATAAAAAATGCTATAAAAAAAAATTGTAGCAGAAGGATACCGGGAAGGATATTTCATAGACTATATAAGCGTTATTTATGTATTTCAGAGAATGGAATAAAGCCATTTTTCAAATGCAATTGTAACCAACATCAAACTGGTTGAACCTAAATTAATCCAGTGAAAAAGAAAGATAATTACCTGAATTATTAAAAGCAGTCTTAAGCAATAACGCACACAGGCATTGATTTAGACTATAAATTGGTGGCAAGGGTGCCCATCCCCCCCCAAGGTCGATGGCACAAGAACCTCCCCCCCTCCTAACGTATTTTATTGCTCACTTTTCTTAAAAACAGAGCAAGGGAAAGTAGAATTACAAAAATCGTAGATCATACATAATTATACTTGCTGCTGTCTATTCCATGTTTTACCCTTGTACCTTATTCTCAAAAAATTTCATTATGAAAATTCATAACCCCGTTAAAATGTGGCCCCCTCAAAAATTCAAAAAACCCGTCGAAATATGCCTCCTTCAAAAATTTTGACAGACCATAAAACCCCCTTCTGGGCACCTCTGATCTGTGCAACTATTTATCAACTGGTGGGAGAGAAGGCTTGCACGCTTAAACCTCCCTCTACCGTACTCTACAGTGAAAGTTTAAACGAACTTTGGATAGCTTAGACCTGTAGTTTTGATTGGGTATGGGTAGTTTTAATCCAGAGAAGAACGTAAAAAATAGCATTATGTCAACTTTTTCACTATTTGGGACCACTGAGCGTCTTCACACCGAAGCTTAGGATGTCAAACTCTTATTAAGTGTCATATTTATTGTTCAGAGAAAATTAAGTTGTTCTGATATTTAAGAGTTTCCCTTACGTCTAAATAAATACGACAGTTAATAATGGATATTTAATGGAGGACTCAATAAGACTTGAAAATGGCCCTAGTTATGGTCGAAACGTTGTCGTAATAAAATAGCTAATAAATAAAATGTTGGTGAATAATGGCCTAATTTATACAAAAAATAAAATATAACCATGTTTTACAGAAAAAAAATATTAAAAACTATTTCTTAAAGTATTCTTGTTCGTGTAATTACATTTAATAAGATTTCAAGAACCACTTAAACACCATTTCATACAGGTAGTTAATTTCTTTCTTTTTTTTTTCAAATTAATTATCGTTATATGTATAAGAAAAAAAAAATCTTTCGGGCTGAAGCTCCTCCCCCCCAAAAATTAAATCCTGGATCTGCTAGTGTTGGACAGTGACTAAGTCCCAGGAACAGGGTCTTCTCAGATTCGAGAGGAAGATTCTAAGAAGTATATATGGTGGTATTTATGAACAAGGTACATGGAAAAGGAGGAATAATGCCGAATTAAGAGCCGTATATGGAGATCTTGATGTGCACCTTAGTTAAGTTATCAAGGCTTCGTTGGGCGGGCTATGTAGCAAGGATAGGACCAAATGAAATATCACATGAACTTTTTCGGAACATGTATATGGTACAAGAGGAGTTGGACATCCAAAGCTTCCCTGGGAGGACGCTCAGTGGTCTCAAATAGCACGGGCGGATCTACGGGGGGGGGGGCTTTCGGGCTGAAGCCCCCCCCCCCAAAATGGTAAAATATAGCCATGTTTTATCGAAAAAAAAATAAAAAAGTATCTCTTAAAGTATTTTTGTTTGTGTAATTACATTAAAAGGGGCTTTAGGAACCACTTAAACACCATTTCATACAGGTAGTTAGTTTCTTTCATCTTTTCCAAAGTAATTATCGTTATTTTTATGAAAAAAACCGCTTTCGGGCTGAAGTCCCCCCCCCCCCCCAAATTAAATCCTGGATCCGCTAGTGCCAAATAGTGAAAAAGTTCTTCTAAGGACTAAAACTACCCATACCCAATCAAAACTACAGGTCTAAGTTATCCAGTGCCAGATTTTCAGAGCGCTAAAATAAATTGTATAAACTCGTGAGTCTAATTGAAGTGATGAAAAAACTGTATTAAAGGGGCTGGATTTGGCTAACCAATAATTTAAGTTTTCACTGAATTATTATAAAATATTTTTTTATTTCGACTTAACTGCTTTTTCATTTTTTAGAGGATAGAAATACGCGTCGGTTGAGCAAAATAACATTTATTTTGTTCATCAAGAACCATTTAAAATTTTAGGTAATTTTGAAAGTTCCAGGGCAATTCTGTACATTTGCTTCACTGCGATTGTTCAAACTTTCGGCAATCGTTTGAAAATTGTTCGAAAACCTTCATTGATATGTCTACGTCAATAATGAACAAGCACAAGCTGCCACCTTTGACTTGAGACCCTTCGGAATTAATATTTGTTTACGTTTCTCAATGCCTGTGGCGCGAAGGTAAACGTAATAATAACTACAATGACCAGATTAATAATAACTATTAATATACTTTAGTGTCACTGGTTATATATTATAGAAAATTTAAAAAAAGGATGAAAAATATTCAAGAAGTGCAGTGAAAAAACATATTTTTATATTTTATGGAATGTCGGCAAACTCAATAAACATAATTTATTTACTGCACATCCTAACCGTTTTTCATCTTTACAATTTCAACAGCTTTCTAAACTAACCAGGGCCAAATTTTCACGATGCTAAAATTTCTATCTAAATAAATTGTAAGTTGGTGAATCTAATTGAAGTATTGAAAAACCATGCACAATAGAAGCTGGATTTAGATAACCGATAATTTCAGTTTTTACTGAAGTGTTATAAAATTTTTGTTTATGATTTTCCAGAAATACGCGTCGATTGAGCAAAAAAACATTTATTTCGCTCATCGGAAACCATTTAGAATTTTAGGTAGGTACGTTTGAAAATGTTTCGAAATCTTTCATTGAGATGTCTACATAAATAATGAACAAACGATGGCTGCCACCGTTGACTTGAGGCTCTTTGGGATTAATGATTGTTGACGTTTCTCAATACCTGTGGCGCGGAGGTAAACATGATAACTATTCTGACTAGATTAACAATAAACGTTAATATAGTTCTGTATCATGCGTTATATATTAAAGAAGATAAAATAGGAATGTTAATAATTGGATAGGATTTGCAGTCAAAATATTATCAATTATAAGAATGAAGAACAATCTATGGACGAGAATTAACGGGTATTTGTTAAAAATGCGTTTAAAAAATAAAAAAAGATATAATTGTACCATACTGAATTTTATATTGAACTCGTGAATCCTGTTTCTTTTACAAGTATTAAAAAAACAATGGAAATATTATTTTGTTCGGGGAAAATCTAACATTGACTTTTTCTGAAATTTACAATTTTAAATTAAATAAATATGTAAGTTCTCTAGAAACTAGTTTTTCAATTGAATGAACCCAATTTTAAAATGATCATATTTATCAAGATTTAAAAATTCATAAATTATATTATCTTAGATGACGTATATACATCGTCGTTAGAAGCTAAAACAAGAAATCTAAGTTCGAAAAAAAAAATTACAATTTTATTGTAAGTTATCTCACGTTCTCTACCATAGTCTCATTTTAATTTTGTATTTTCATGTATTATTTCTGATAATATTTTATATTTAATGCAGTTAATGGAGTATATTTAGTTGTGATGCTATAAAACGAAGAAACAAGGAAATCGGTTGAAAAATAACGGTGTTATAGATTTATGTCCAAAAAATCAGAATTTGGGACCACTCTGATCTAAGGTAGTGATGGACAGGAAAGTGAAGGAAATACTGTGCACACCATTTACCCCTTCTTATTGTGGAGAGAGAAAAAAAAGATGTTTCATCCATGCGTTTGATCATTACATCTATTTTCTTATTTAAATTATAGAAAGAGTATTAAAGCAATTAATGGAGTGTATTGCAATAAAAATAATAGCCTAAAACACATTTTATTTATAAAAATAAAAATAATGATTTTTCAATAAAGTGGTCATAAAACTTTTCTCCCAGATCTCCATCATAACAATTGAGAATGTATTCATCAGTGAGAAACTTATTGTTTCTATTCGTAATATTTACGTTTTCATGAAAATAATTGAAGCAACCAATAGGTTTCTTTATTTTAAACGTAAACATAAGCAAGAAACATAAAGTTTGACTCAGATAAATACATTCTAAATCCCTATGAAGGAGATTTAGGAGAAAAGAGTTTTATAACCACTTAGGAGAAAAATATTTTTTAAATCTTTATTTATTATTATTAAAAATAAACTGTTTTTAGGCAATTACGTTTATTAAAATGCATCCCATAACACGGAAAAACAATAAATAGAAGAAGGAGATGGTCCGCGGTGGCGGTCATAAATAAGCTAAATAATGACAAAACTATTTTATTAAAAGCCAACGTTTCGACCCGACTTTGCAGGTCTTATTCAGGTCTAGATCGGACAAGATACAGAAAAATATAGAGAATTGTGGAAGTTATACAACATTTAGAAAAAAAACAATTATAAACAACGTGAATAAGCTTATTAAAATTATAAACAGTAAGTACCTTAAAATATAAACAGAGTAAGCTAAGTAACAAGATCCTAAACTGAAGTAAATAGATGCTAACAATTGTTATAGTGTAATATATAATATATGCATATGTGAATATACTTCTACAGATGTACGGGAAAGAGTGAAAAAAAAAACAACTAAAAAGGATATAATATGAAATAATAAACATATAGGAATGTGGAGAAAGAAAAGAAAACCAAAACTTCTGTATCTTGTCCGTTCTAGCCCCGAAGAAGACCTGCTAAGTCGGGTCAAAACGTTGGCTTTTAATAAAATAGTTTTGCCACTATTTAGCCTATTTATGACCGCCACCCCGGACCATCTCCTTCCTTTATAATGGAACGGTCAACTATTAAATATTCAATAAATAAAAGCTTTGCAACAGTTAATTGAGGTCATTTTTGGAGGTAACACGGGTACTTTTAGATCATACACAACTTTAGGGGAACCTCAAAAATTTTTCCTAATAAACCTCAATTTAATTAATATGGACTTGAAGCTTCTTAAACGAGGAAGGTTTTTCTAAAAGTGGGGTAAATTTAGTACAGTTAAAGGGTTAAACAAAAAAAAAAACAATTGATATCAAATTGACATCAAAAAATCAATCACGAAAAAATAATTTATGACTTTTTTAAAACGAAACTTAACTCTCTTTGTCCACTCAATAATCGCCTTTAAATTGTTTCAACAATGACAAAATCTACTTTTTTTTTTAGTAAATTTAGTCAGTTTACTATGGAGCAATTTTAATTACTTAAATCAAATATTTTCTACGTTATCGCTTCCTATTCAACAAAAAACGCGAAGAGCTTAAAAAAAAAAAATCTTAAATTTCCTAACCATCTGCTGGAAATTGGGCAATTGTTTACATAGTTTGTAGTTGTTGCTGTCTACTATCAACCTTTTAAATATTTCCTTCTACTTACGAGACACCCTATATACATTTCCTCACTTCACAAGTTTTAGAGAGTTCTGCGAAACAAGAAAACTGTAGGAAAGTGTGATAGCAACTATTATTATTCTTATCAACTGAAACAGTGATTGTGATTGTGATCAAATATATCTCATACATTTGATTTGTTTGTGCTCATATGCAGAATTTGTGTGATATGAGGAATTTGGTGGTTTAGTATAGCCCCAAAGCTTGATCCAGTAAGTCCAAATAGGCCTTATTATAGTAATATATATATGAGTCTTTTGTAAATAGTTGGAAGTTTAGAGCGTTTGTCCAGTAAGTGCTGCAGTAATCGGGCGGTTTCTTTTCGTTTCAGTCTGGTATGGGGGTTCCAAGTGAGTCGTTCGTCCAGGTGAAATCATAGGTATCGGATTTGTTCAACAGGAATAAGTGGTATTATATATATCACTTATCCCTGTTGAACAAAGGGTTCCAAGTGAGTCGTTTGTCCAGGTGAAATCATAGGTATCGGATTTGTTCAACAGGGATAAGTGGTATATATAAGTATGTATGTGTTTTTGGCTTTATTTAAAATTATTTAATTTAATTTATTTTTTATACTTTTTGAATATTATTTAGTTGTTATTTTGCTTCTGTTTAATTTTTTTATTTTGTACATATAGTGTGCATGTGGTCTTAACTCCCATATAACCAATGTCCAAGTGAAAGAATGTTATATTAGTCAGTAAATAAATAAATAGTTTTTTATATTTAAAAAATCCACATACGACCTTTTCCACTAGCAGTAGCGTTATATTATTATATCATATTATGGATGAAATAACGTTTTATAGCCATGAACCATTCTATATCAAATCACACAATAAAAAACGAATTTTGAAACTAAATTCATATACATATATAATTTTTGATATCAGTCTCCTGGAAGGTTTCCGTGATAGATCTTTATTGATACAAATCTAAACCCATCAACATAAATAGGAGAAATCTTAAAAAATAACAGGATACCATGAAGTTCCTTTATCGAAGGGAAATTTGATTTATCCAATCAGCGCAGTGGGCTAAGTTGATTGTGAACTTTTTTCCCTGCCTTCCTTGCCTATGATGGATATTCAGAAATCTTACGATGTGTATTTTATAATGTAAGTCAATTAGATTTATCAATACCTATCATACTATTGTTGAATTTGTTTGACGATTGGTACATTAGACAGGCAGAAACGTTACGATGTGAGTGTGCAATTTATTCAAATTTGACAATACTTATTACATTGTGCCACTAGCGGATGCAGTATTTAATTTTTTTTGGGAGGGGGGGGGGAGGGGCTTCAGCCCGAAAGATTTTTTTTTTCATATACATATAACGATAATTAATTTGAAATAAGAAAAAAACTAACTACCTGTATGATATGGTGTTTAAGTGATTCTTGAAGTCCTATTAAATGTAATTACACGAACAATAATACTTTAGGAGATAGTTTTTAATATTTTTTTCTATAAAACATGGTTATATCTTACCATTTTGAGGGGGGGGGAGGTGGGTCTTCAGCACGAAACCCTCCCCTCCCAAGTAGATCCGCCTATGTATTGTGGTGCTTAGTTGTATTATTTGTTTGAAATAACAAGATAGATCCTTAACAAAGTTACCCTGCTACTATTTAAGGAACTAGTTCTGTATGTTTGTCTTAGTATAACAGGTCCCCAACGGTTTTATTAAATTAACTCTGTAACGTTACTGCCTTTCCAATTTGCCTGTTTTCAAACAAATTCTATGATCGTACATCCGAATATAACAGGTACTGATGAATTCGATTAAATAACACAAATTCGTAGGGTTTTAGACAGATATTTCCAATAAATTCTGTATATTATATATATACATGACGGTCTCGATAATCCGAAACCTCTGATAATCCGGACAAAAAAGAAAAAAGTCAAAGTTGACTAACAAGAGTTCCTCAGTACATATTACTGGCGTTGTTTCGTGCGGTAGTGTCGAAATCGTATAGTGGTGTCCCTAAACCGAAAACATTAAAATCAGGAGGTCATTCAGAAGTTGAGGAATACTTTTTCTAAAGGGAATTTTTTCTAGAAGGATGACAAAGCAAAATTTAATGTCAGCTAGATAATTTCAGAAACAGGTGATGTATTAGCCTAGTAACCTTGTGATAGGGGGGAGGGTCTAAGTCGCACCGAATGGGGGTAGAAGGTTTCTTTTTTTTTTCTTGTATAGGATGTGACTGAGATGCAAAATCCAATTTTTCGACCTCGGCACCCCCCTCATCACTTTTGAAAATGCTCAAAACTGCTACATTTTCGCACTTATTTCGTTTTCCCCCTATATTGTGACGATGAGGTAGCACGCTTTCGACAAAAAACATTGTATGCATTTTTAAATTAGATTAAATATGCTACAATTTAAGACCAGAACAAGTTCGGTAAGTTTAATAGTTTTTGACAGGTTTTCTAAGTGTCGGAAATTTTTAGAACTTGAAAACTGCAAGCTACTTTTCATATTTGATCATACGCCATTGTCTTTATTTATGTTTTCAATAACCTGCCTTATATGATTCAGTGAAGTAAATTTTTATTCATTTTAACATTTTGTAGGAGGGGTGAAGGTTTGGTGTGAGACGGGAAGATCACGTTTCAAAACTATAAGACTGAAATTGAAATTAAAAAAATATTTAACACACATTTATATCAAATGCATACACCAATTGTAAATGAAGTAAACGGCATTTTCGAAACTTGAAAATATTAAGTTATTTTGCATTTTTATCTCTTCAATAAATAACCTGCCATATAAGAATTATTGAAGTAAACATTTATTTCATTTATTATTTTGAAGGATTTGGATACATGGATATAAAAATGGCTACAAATAATAAGAAATATAAACCCTATGTTGATCTAATATTATAAAGTAATTTATAAAACCAGTGAGCTAGAATGACCTGAGTCTTCCAAAACTCTCCTAAACTCAGAAATTTAATTTCAGAGAACAGTGTTAGATATAGGGACAAATCATGGCAAAAGATATAAATATACAAAAAAATTAAAAAGCGAGGAAGAAAAAAACGCTAGAAAAAAGAATTTCTACGATCACTCGGAAGATCCAAAATCTTTGAAAATATAATAAAAACAGATGAAAACATTATATGGTAGAAGAAATATATGCAATAAATAGATGAAGAGAGTAGTATGTTACAGTAATTTTTTCGTCAAAATCGGCTAACCGGAACTGGCACATTATATAATGGACTAAACACTTTTTAGGATTATCCCGAAAACCGCTCTAACGATTTTGATTAAATCCATCATATCAGTGTAAAATTAAACAGTATCAAATCTTTAACAGGGCTTAAATGGCTAATTTTCAATATTAGCTTCCTCTAAAGTACCTTTATTTTTTCTTATTTTCAACAATTAACCATTTCACATTAATTTATAATATGAAAAATGGTTAAATATAAAATATGAAAGAATTTGATAAATAACTAAAGGAGAAATACGAGATCGTAACGGAGAAAGGTTAGAACACACTTCCATACGTATCATGAGATTAATATAATACGGACTCAGACAATATTGTATAAATATACATATGTGCTTTTCATAAATGGTATTATTTAATATTTAATTGTATAGATAACAGAGATATAAATATTAAAATTTGTGTATATGAGGGTACTTATACAAATAAAAATATCCACAATGAAATATAAATAAATATAGAGTCTGTATAGTTTACTTTCACTTCGCTTTGTTCGAAAATACTTATTTCTGCTAAGAAGAGGGTGGTAAGTGAAATTTGTGTGATGCGCGCACCGCACCAGATTTTTTTAATATATAGTTACAAGTAACACAGCAATATTCAAATTATACTGATGTGGAGGAAGGGTGCACTGGAGGGGAGTCGGGCCCATGGAATACTCTATCCAACCAAACCTTTCCCCCCTCCTTCACAATATTAAAATGACTAAATATTTACTTCCTTTTACTGGCTCATATCAGAAAGTTTGAATTGAAGATATTATTAAAAAATGTTAAACTTACCGACCTCTTTCTTTTCTTAAATTGTAGCATATTTAATCTAGTGTAAAATGCATACGTTTTTTGTTTTTTCAAAAACGTGCTCATTTATCGTCAAACTTGGAGGAAAACGAAAGAAGTGCGATATAGAAGTTTTTGTGATTTTCAAAAGTGATCCGGAGGGGGACCCCAAGGTCGAAAACTTTGATTTTGCATCTCAGTCATACCACATACATGAAAATAAAAAGAAACCTCCTACCCTTATTCAGTGCAACTTACGATATACAAGGTTACTGGGCTATACGTTTTTATATTAATTTTTGTTTTACTGAAAACTTCTCTACAACTATTTTATTTTTTATTAGAGATAAGTCATAGAAACGCCATAAGGATATTTAATATTTGCTTGAAGTTGGCGAATTAATATAACGTCGACTACCAAAGCCTGGTACTTAAATTATAAGGAATTTGCGAAATTAGGCGTTATCATTAGCAACAATATAAGAGACTCAAAGTAAATTGTATGATCATTTTCAGAAATATTTTGTTTACGATGTGTTCCTATTTAACTGAATATACATCAATTATCGTTACCTTGTGCATTATTTCCATCATTTTAAATTCAACCTTTGATGATCCGAACAGGTGATGCAATCTACGTTTTCGGATTATCAAGACAGCATTGTATATGTATATGTATATATACACACTTTTTGTATCTCTTGAGGTCTAATATGACTCCTATAAAGAATGTCCTCTACTTACGGGTCACCCTGGGTTCGTATATATATATAATTTCGCGTAAGTTGAGGGAATTTTTTACAGGTATGATTGCAAACCTCAAGAGCTACAAAAAAGTTTATATAAACAATGGGCCAATTTTCAGCAGTCCTAAAAGTTACGTTTAAAATAAAGAAATCTGCTGATTTCTTCCACTTTTTTAATGGAATTTTTAATTTCCATTATTTTCTTAATAGATTTCTAGATTAGATTTAATTTTTTAAATAGATAAAAAGTGCATTTAGGCCATTACGTTTATTATAATACATCCCAGACAATGGGAAAACAATTATTTTGCAACAGTTAATTGTAGTAATTTTTGCCGAAAACAATGAAACTTTTAGGTAACAGGATATGAAATCGCATCATTATTTTATACAACCTGAGGTGAACCTCAAGTTTTTCTCTAATAAATCTCTATTTAATTAATATGGATATAAAGCATATTAAAGGAGGAAGTTTTTCTAAAAGTGGGGTATCTATAGTATAGTTGGAAAAAAAAATCGTGATTAATTCCTGATTTTTTAAAAAACAAAACTTAGCTTACTTTAGCCGCTCAAAATATTCGTTTGAAGCACTAGCGGATCTAGGATTTAATTTTTTTTTGGAGGGGGGAGGGGGGCTTCAGCCCGAAAGATTTTTTTTTATACAGATAACGGTAATTACTTTGGAAAAAAAAAAAAAAAAACTAACTTACCTATATGGAATGGTGTTTAAGTGATCCTTTAAGTCCTATTCAATGTATTTTATACAAACAATACTTTAAGAGATGACTTTTTTCCGTAAAACGTGGTCACATTTTACCACTCTGGGTTGGTTGGTCTCCCCTCCCCCCCCCCCCACCAACTTAGACCCGCCAGTGATTTAAAGTGCAATTCGTCTAGTTTACAATGAAACAATTGTTAAGTACTTAAATTAAATATTTCTTTAAATAGGATTGATATCAGACTTCAAGAGCTAAAAAAAAAGTTAATATAAACACTGGGCCAATTTCCAAGCAGAAAAGTAAGAAATCCAAGTTTTGTGTTTTTTTAAGTAAGGCATGTTCTTTGTTAACGAGGAAGAGATATCTAAAGAAATACTTAATTTAAGTAATTAATAATTGATTTTTCTACCAAAGTTCGGAAGACAAGTAGGAAATTTAAGTTTGGCATTTTTTTAAAAGTTTAATTTTTTTTTTGTTAGATAGGAACCAATAATTAAATAAACATTTAATTTCAATGACTAATAATTGCTTCACTGTAAAAAAGACAAAATTTACTTCAAATGAAAATGGAGTTCGTCATTGCTAAAACCATTTAATGAGCTAAGTTCTGTTTTTTTTTTTTAAATCATAAATTATTCGCAATTAGTTTTTATCATCCTCCAACTATATTACATATACCCCACTTTTAGAAAAACTTTATCGTTTAATAAACTTAAGGTCCATATTAAATAAGCTGAGGTTTACTTGGAAAAAAAAATTGAGATTCACCTCAAGTTGCGTAAAAAAAGGATGTCAGCTAAAAGCACGCGTATTTTCAGAAAAAAATGACTGCAATAAATTATTGTAAAGATTTAATTTATTTTTCATTAACTGGGATGTATTATAATAAATATAATTGTTTAAATAAACTTTTTATTTATAAAATTAAAATAAAGATTTTTCTTGTAAAGTGGTTATGAAACTGTGTTTTTCGCACAGATCTCTGTTACGGGAATTGATCCTTTTTTATTATTTTATTTTCATCTTCCCTTGCCTCTTGGCAATACAGATTTGATGGTAGAAGTAGCACAATACTTCTACCATTCTTCGCTCTTCTTCATTAGTGGCGGTTGAAATGATCAACCCTTCCCCCCCCCCTAATTTCTTCCACCCGTACACCCAAGCGTTGTAGTGCGGGTAGTTATTCTTGCTTACTAGCTGAGGGAAATCATCCAACGTGATGATGTAGGGTCCAGTTTCCCTCAGTAGTTTTGCCCTTATTATCTCAAAAGCGTGGAAGGTGTGACGACATGCTTACCAGTTTCCGGAACACCGCAACAGCGACAGGGGAGATAAATTTTCCTTTCCAAATGCAAGAAGCTTGGCGTGAAACCCCCCATGCCCTGTGAGGAATTGTGATTCCCAATAATCAGGGAGGACCCGTTTCGCATTCAATCTTGAATGGACGGTAGGAACGTATTTTTTTAAGGTAAATTTGTACTTCTGCCTTCAAAAGTAATTACTCCCTGTCGATTCCACTGCTCAATGGTGTCTTCCCGTATTATTTCCATCCATAGATGAATCTGCCGCAAACCTTTCTGGGAGATTTTCAAGAAGACCTAATGAGTCTTCTATTTTAAGAATATGGAATTGATCCGTATTAATAAGTGACAAACTAACTGTTCCTGATTCTAATACTTACATTTTCATGAAAGTAATGGAAGCAATTGGCAGGGTTTTTTTTTTACTTTAAACGTACATTTTAGGACTAGAAACATTTATTTCGTCACTTATAAATACGGATCAATTCCTGTAACAGAAATCTTGGTAAAAATTTTAATTATCGCATTAGATGACAAATAATCGAAATATCATTATTTTAAACTTTTTTTTTTAATAAATAAAAAGTGTGTTTATGCATTTATATTTATTTATATACATCTTAGGTCACGGAAAAAAAAAACTTAAAGCTTTACAATAATTTATTATAGTCATTTTTGATGAAAATACGGATACTTTTACGTGACAGGATATAAAATCATATGTTTTTTTTACACAACTTGAGGCTAATCTCAAGTTTATCCCTAACAAACCTCATCTTAATTAATATGGATTTAAAGCTTATTAAACCAGAAAGTTTTTCTAGAAGGGGAGTATCTGGAGTACAGTAAAAACAAATTCTACAAAAAGAAGTTGGTAGGGAAAAATTGTAAATATGCAGTAGGACAGGAAAGATGAAAGGGTGACATATTCTGATTAATTTCACTGGAATTAGATCCGGGCCATATTCATTCGTTCTGGATTTGAGGATGGAGGAAAGCAGGTCTTCTGGTGAGATATTTGTAAAATAAAAAATTGTAGGGTCAAAAGTTTTTGGAAAGCAGTATGAGGAGAAAAACGGTATTGAGATAGGATCGACAAAACAGGAATTCAGTTGATAAAGAGAAACAGGATAGGAGATACATGTTTTTGGCTTAACTACGGAGAGATTTTTAATCTGCACTTGAATCTCGAATAATTGTGCCTTAGCACTTTGTAAAGAAGATTAGGTTAGGTTTCGAAGGTTCTTGAAAGAGATGAAATCATCTGGATTACGTGAGCGTCTGAAGGGCCTTCTAGCTGCCTCTCTTCACTTCATCACCCTTTTAATTTCAGGATTAATCCAGAGAACAATAGGATTCACCGATATATATTCTTTCATCGCTATCCCAATCGAGGTGTCTGGTGGTGATATCCCTTTAAGTAGTAACACCTCGTCCCGAATCATCTGGCTGACCTAAACGCATGACGTCGACGGTGGATGCCATCTCCTTGGCATAAAGCTTAACACCCAGGGGTGTTCTGACGGAAAATATCATCACCTCGTGCGTTTCCCCGGTCTTTGTGGGGATACCTCGGGACTCGAGCTTATGGGAAAACTGGGCCTGCTCTGAACAGTTTAACCTGACCTCCATATTTTTAGATTATTTACTGCTAGCTGTTTCTTAATAAGCTCTTCCTGTCTTTTGGAACGTTCTTGCGTCGACTTGAGCCGTTCCGAGTTTTCAAATGACAAACTTGTTTGTTTGTCGACACTGGTTTAAATATCTTTTATATCGTCGGTAAGGTCACAAGAAAAGAAGGAATTAAAACATTGTAATAATTTGGAAATTTTATCTAGAATCACCTCCAATGGTTTGGCCATTAAGAACTGAGACAGGCAGTATATACACCACAATACAATAGCTATTGAAAAATTTGATTAATTTATACTAATACATTGCAGTCATACTTTCCTACAGTTTTTATGTTTTCTTAGAACTGCCACTCTGTCTAAAACTTGAGAAGTGAGGAAATATAAGGAAGCTTGAAGGAATGGACTCTGGTCTCAGGTAGTGAGGGTGAGACATAGGAAAAGAATAGGGAAGTGTAAGGAATGACTATGCATACCACCCAAGGTCTCAATAATTAACAGACAATTAATTGAATATATTTGTTTGAATTGTCTTTAAGTCGGTTAATTGGTAAATTGACATAAAGGAATGAGGTGATGCTAAATGTTGAAGGAAGGAATCATAGATATATATTATATAGACTAGACCAATTTTAGATAATTAACTTTTATTAAAAATAATACATGTACATATATAATTATGATGATTATGATGCCCATATTAAAATGAAAAATGTATTTTTTAATTGAGCTAAAATTTTCAATATTATACATTTATAAACTTTTTTTTTATTAAAATTTAAGAAGTTTCAATAAACTTTAGGAATACACTAATATTTGAGATTTTCAAGAGTTCAGATATTAGTGTTGATGCTGATTTGCTAGATCACTAAAAAATATTCTAAAGAAAAAAACATTCTATTCTTTAATTGAAATATTTTTTCTTAAAGAATAGAATGATTTTTCATAAGGCGTACAGAAGACAACTTTACTCATCAAATTTTAACTCAGATTAATTTGAAATCCAAGATTTCAATTTTTTATGAGAGACTAGATCCTACTTTCAGCATTATTATTATTTTTTTAATAATAATAAAACAACAACAAATCACTTCAAAGCCAGAAGGGATACTGAAAAGCAGAGGATGACTGAGAATTCAAGTCTAAAGTGTCTTTCTAACAAAATAGCTTATACTAAGAAGGCAGTTATTTATTGTTATCCAATACTTTAGGCAAGTCCTATTCCAAGAATATTCCTTACTTGTGTTTATTTCTTCCTTTTGTAACGTTAAATTCAAACCTTTGCTTGTCACAGAATTATTTACCTTCTTCATATTTTCCTATCTTAATAAATTATAAATTTAATATGGACAATTCAGTTAAATAAAAAAGTAAATATTTACACACACACACTCACACACATATTTGTATTTATAAATCGTCTAATTTATCACAAAATGTGCAATTTAATGCAGCAAAAATTAAAATCATGCAATTAGGCCAAAAACAGGAAAAACGTGCAATATAAAATTTCAATATTGGGTTGTCCGGAAAATAATGCAGGATTTTGATTTTAAAAGAAAAATGTATAACTGTTTTATTTAGTCAAAATAGCCTCCACTACTCTCAATACATTTCTGCCGACGTTTTGGTAACTTTTCCATTCCCTCAAAATAGAATTTCTTATTTTCAGAATTAATAAACTCCAAAAACGCATTTTCTGTACACGTATATTAAATTTCTTGTTATGTGAGTAGTGGAGTGGTTCAGGTGTCTAAAAAATGATAATCCATAGGCGAGAGGTCCAGGAGAGTAGGGCGCGGATGTGGCAGAGTTTCATATCCAAGCTTCAACAATTTTTGTGATTTCACACGTGAGACATGCGGCCAGGCGTTATCATCCAGCAAAACGGGCCCCTTCCGATTGAACAAAGATGGCTTCATTATTGCAAATTTCTGATGCAATGCATTAATTTGGTTACAATACAATTTGGCATTGATAGTTTCTCTAGGATTTCAGAAGCTGTACTGTATCAAACCACACGAAACCCACCAGATAGTAACCATTACCTTTTTTAATGAGTTGAGGAGTTTGGAAAATATTCTGCTGCTTCTCCTTTGTTGAGTCACAGTCCAGAATGTCTACTGTTATCGTTAAGTATCCACTTTTCATCACAAATAACAATTGTGGACAGCAAAACGTCGTTTTTGTTTCAGCAAAGAAGTTTAGTGCAAACTTCATAACGCTGGATTTTTGGCAGTCGTTAAATGTATGTGGAACCCAACTTTTAAACTTTTTTACCTTCACAATGCCTTGAGATGGTCATCGACGGTCGATTTGCTAAGGCTAAGTTTCTCTGCAAGTTCTCGAACAGTTGTTCTAAAGTTTTCTTCCACTAAAGCCAGTAGAACATTGTCATCAAGAGAGGAAGTCCTTCCATGACCTTTGTCTTCAAGGCTGAGGTCGCTCTCCTAAAATTTTTTGAACCACCTTAGAACGGTGCACTCATTATTGCTGCTTTCACCCCAGACTTGATTGATGCTTCTGGCCATCTGGGCCCCATTCCGGCCGAGTTTAAACTCGTAAAACAAAATTATACAAAAATCATGCCTTGAAATCTTATTAAAGACTGAATTATTTCTAAGCAGTGAAATGCTACAGATATAAACAAACATTATCGTTTGGAAGAGGATTAGTAAGTGTTGACATTTATACAAATGAATAATCCAATAAACAGAAACAGTTTGTTATATATATACGGGTATTTTAAAGAAAACTCAAAATCCAACATTATTTTCTAGACAATCTAATAAACTGTGAAACTATTAGATTTCATTGTATATACAAGGAATTTAAGGAGGAAATTTAAAAATTAGTTTTTACACGCAAGTAAATAAAATGTGCAATAATACGGAAATCTGGTCACAGTTCACAACAGTTCTTACAAAAATAGGGAATGAAATTTTTCATAACAGCTCTACATCTATTCTGTTTTGTTTCTCATATATATTTAAACTAAGAAATCAATTTGTTATTGTCTCTCATAGATTGGTCTTAATTTTTAGATCACTTTTTAAATTTTATTTTATTGTGGAATATGTATGTGGATTGGAGAATCACAGTCACATGGGGTGGTGTAAGGTGGTTTTGGATATGTATGTTGATAATTTAGTCTAAGCAGTGAATGAAATTGTGTATGCAAAAATCCGCACCTCGGTTTCTCTTCAGATTGTTGTCCGGGATGTCCTACTGACTTAAGAACTGGATGTTGCCACCACCGAATATAGTAGGTTCAGGCTGAGGGGGGACAACACTCCGGCGAAATCGGAGTGAGTAAATCGAGTGCGTAGTTTTATAGAGGATTCTTCTAAATATATTTCCTCATTTATTTTACTTGTTTTATATGATAGATCGAAATGATTCTAATGAACTAACCTTCATTTTTTCATATTAAATTCAAATTTAAAAACTTTACCCTAATGCGTGGTGCACAACCGTCATTAACTTTATTTTCCCTAATTAAGTACCTCATATTTATTTCATAATCAGAGTCCAAACCAAATTTCATGAACAACAAACACCTCACTTGAGTTATAATGTTGCACTAGAAATGCGCATTTTGTGTAAAAAGCAATATTTTCTATTTTCTGAAATACAAAATGTGATGCATAATTTCTATATAGTTTTTGATGCTGAATCATGCTGTGATATTAGTTTTTTTAGAAAACATATCTGTTTAAAATAATCAATGTCAAACTAAGAAAAAACAAGTTAAAATGAAAAAAAAAAGCCAAATATAGTTTTTTATATTTTAAATACAATTTTAATTTTGTCGTAAAATATCTTAATAACTAGTATGAAAATACAAATTCATATAAATAAAAATTGAACATAACTGTATATAATCTTTCGGATTTGCTTTTATCATTTGTTTATAGGGGTTAGCCATAGAGCGTCCCTTCGGGGCTTCCGCCCCACCCCCCTCCAGCCTAAACTTACAACTTAACACATTCGGAGCAGGCAACATCCAGTTTTCTAGTCAGTAGAACATCCTGGACAAGAATTTCAAGAGAAACCAAGGTGTGGTTTATTGCAAACTCAATCGCAATCATTGCTTAGACTATTTGACATGTTTGTTGAAATGAAGCGGAAAAAAAAATTTCGGCCGATAACTACAGCATTCATAAATTCTCAGGATTTTCTATGAATTCAATGTTAGTACAACCGTTGGAAAGCTGAATTAATACCAGGGTTACAAAATCATGTAATAATTATTATATTAGATTTTTAATTTTAGAATCTTGGCTGATTTACAAATAAAAATTTAAATTGATCTTTGATGTTTATTGATTCAATTAAAAATATTGATCACTTACTGAGCTATACAGCTTTACATAAATAATAACGATTAATAGTGATAAAAATAATGTTGATAAAAAAATAAAAATCACCTTTTACACAATTTAAATTAAAAATTAATACCTATCTATACATTATTAATGTACACACTTTTTTAATATTATATTTGTGAAATCACTTTAATTGTGCATTCAGTACCCACACAATACACATGTATATATGTAGCCAAAATTTCTAATGAATTTCGGAAATAAAGATGTTTTGTTGCTAATAGATGAAAACAATATTGTACATCTATTACTCCAGTCTCAAAACTTATCATAGACATTACCAAAAATTTATATTTCAGATTTTAAAAAAGTATTGCTCATTGAGATTGAAACGACAAAACTGCTCAAAAATAAAAAAAGGGAGTATCTTAAAAATCAAATAATTGAAATAGAAACTAATAGAATTGAAAATAAGAGAAATGTACAAAGGTATAAACAGATCACGTAAATGTTTAGGGCCCGTCACATCTGGAATTAGGGATGAAAATAATAATATTCTGACCGATCCGGTTGACATTTTAAATAAGTTTAAGAACCACTATGACAATATTTTACATATAGGAAATTATGATCTGTGACCTCCTTCTGAGTACCAGAGTGCTGAACCATTAATAGAAGAACCGAGTAAAGAGGAAATTGAAGTAACTATCGGAAAATTAAAATCTTATAAACCGATAATATTCCTACTGAACTAATTAAGGCATGCGGAGAAGCTGGAGTTTCTAAAATACATTGGTTAGTTAAAAAGATCTGGGTGAATGAGAAATTACCAGAAGAATGGAAAGAATCTATTCTTATTCCGATTCACAAAAAGGGCCCAAGGACGGATTGTAATAACTATCGAGGAATTTCACTCCTTCCGGTATGTTATAAAATATTCACTTTAATCTTAACTAGTAGAATCATGGAATACGCTGAGGAAATTAACGGAGACTACCAATGCGGATTTAGATGGAATCGTTCGACTATTGATAAAATATTTTCTTTACAGCAAATATTAGAGAACAACGGTATTGTTCACCAGCTGTATATCGATTTTAAAAAGTCTTACGATTTTATTGACCACGAGAAACTGTATAATATTCTAATCGAGCAGAGGATTCCAAAAGAAACTAGTAAATCTAGTCAGGATGTGCTTGACGGAAACACTCGATAAAGATAGAATCGGTAATAATCTGTCCGAAAAGTTTGAGGATCATTCGGGTTTAAAAGAGGGGGATTCCCTTTCGCCTGTCCTGTTCAATTTGGCATTAGAACATGTCATAAGGGAGATAATATGTACCAAAAAAGGGTTGAATCTGAGTGGGACAACACCCGTGTTGGGCTATGCGGATGATCTGGTACTATTAAGCGAAGATGTGGAAACTATAAAACAAAATACGACAACATTAATGAATGTCTGTAAAGAACTAGGGCTCGAAATAAACACGGTTAAGACAATATATATGGTTAGCTACAAAAATGGTGATATCGATATAGATGGTAATATGTTTGAACAGGTAGAGAAGTTTAGGTATCTAGGGTATACGATAACGAGAAAAAACGAAATTGAAGAAGAGATTAAGATTAGACTGAAGGCGGGAAATGCTTGTTATTTTTCTGTGTCAAAACTACTTAGCTTGCGCCTCTTGCCCCGGAACTTAAAAATTAGTATCTATAAAACCATTATTTTACCTACATTTCTTTATGGTTGCAAAACGTGGCCGCTTACATTAAGGGATGAGCAACGTCTTAAGGTTTTTGAAAATATAGTATTGCGAAAGAATATTTGGACCGAAGAAGGATGAATTAACCGTAGAGTTCAGATGGTTACACAATGCCGAATTGTGTGAACTGTATCCGGGTAAAATAATTGAGGTGATTTCATCCCGGCGAATCAAATGGGCTTGTAAAATTGTTGGGCTTAGTAACGAGAGAATTCCTAAAAGGTTAATATTTGCTGTACTGAATGGTAAATGTCCGAGGGGTAGACCAAAGCGAAGGTGGGAAGATTGCATTAAAGCCGATCTAAAAGGATTAGGTTTAGACGGCGAATGTTGGAGAGAGGTGTGTAATAAGCAATTGGTGGTGTCGGCATTTCCGTGCAAATCGGTAGAACCATCCAGAAGTTAAAACAATTTTTATGTTTGTCGACAAAATTTCAAAGGATCCAGTCTAGGAAAAAAATTTAAAAGAAAATATTTACTCTAGATACAAAGCCTGTTTTGAAAAAATATTATATGTCGCAGATAGCTAAAATATGGGAACAATTTGGACCAATCGACATACCAATGTGGGAGTAAATATATTTGTAGTTAGAAATAAAATTGTTATTTGTTTTTAGCACCTCAACAAATTTTGGATCTATAAAAAATTCATATTAAGACTTTTAAAGGCTTCTGAAAATGAGTCTAACTTGCATTTTCATTACAAAAATTTACTTAGCCTACTTTACTGGAAGCGCCATTTAGTTTTTGTAATTTATGATACATTATAACTCATTTAATACCATAGTCAATATTTTTTTTCTTATTCTGCACAAAAAATTAAATTGATTAATATAAAATAACCTAAAAGTTTGGGAAAAGCAAAAGGAAACATAAATAACATCAATTTTGTTTGAAATTATATAAAATATTTTTTCTTGGCTCCTATGGCCCATTGGGCGTGGAATGCCAGGACGTGTGTAATATTCTTTAATGTAGTACCTCAAAGAAGCTGCTCAGCATAGAACCAGGTGGAAAAAGAAGAGGGAAAACCGAAGATGGAGTTAGTGACGATACCAGAATTCTTGGAATACGAAACTGGTGGACAGCTCTCAGGAAAGAAAAGTGGAAGATGACTTCCATAGACAGCCAAGATAATGTAATAGATTGTAGAGCTGGAGATAATGCATGAAAATATAAAATAATAATAAACAAGCAATTTCAATTTTTCTAGTTTCTAAAACATAAATTTATCTAATAATATTAGAACCTTGAATAAGTTCTCACTGTTTCCTAATAGATGACAGCACCAATACCATGTGTGTTCATTTCAGATGGTAAAGCACTTTTCCAAGAACTAATGTCGGTAAGCTTAGTGTAAACGATTTTTTTTCATAGTTCTGAAAATGTCGAGAGTAACGAGTATTGGCAGAGGATTTTATTGCACTCTTTTATTTATAAGTAATCTGGAGCTCAAGCATACAGAATTCATATTTAGACATATGGTGAGAAAGCTATGTTGGAAATAAAATGTTGAGACTGATTTCGGTACTTTAAAAATAATGACTTTCATCTTGGAGATAAAGAATACTCTGAAACTCTGAAACAGTTTGAAGATGAAGAATCGGAGAAATTACTTAATGAAGACTCATGTCTGACACCAGCTGAACCTGGAAAATCATTACTAGTAGATGACACAATGGTTTCGAAATGTTTAAAGCATTAGGAGTGATACAGAAGCAAGGGCATCGAAAGACATGTGAACTGCTGCTTCATCGGCAAAACAGGAAGTTTTTTTAATCCTATCATGAGTTGCGATAAAAAATATATACAGTGTATAGCATGACAACACAGGACCAAAACGGGTATTGAAGTAAAAAGCTAACTGGAAATGCTTAAATGGAAGTCCTGCCCCACCCGCTGTAATCACCTAATCAAGAGCCCATTCCGATTATTACTTATTTTGTTCGATAACAAATGGCCTGGTGGCTGAGCAGCGCTACCATTCTTATGAAAATACCAACAAAAAAAATCCTCATAAAGTTTTTTTTTATTATAATATATGTGTATATATTCATATAAGTAAAAATCAAATAGATAACAAATATCCCATTAGTAATATCCTTCCAAACAATTTTTTTCCTAATGACTGACATTCTAAATATTTTGTCACATAATTACTATTTGTGAAATAAAAATAAATGTAAAATAATGGCAATCTATACTATTTACTTCAGCATATTTTAATATCAAACTATTTTAATGCATGTTATAAATTAAACAGGCCCTTCAAAATAACCATTATCATTAATAAATTTTAACTCGTGGATATTCAACTAAAAAAAAAAAAAAACACTAATACTTCTTTGTAGATGTAACTGTTTTGTTTATTTCTAGCCATATCTAAACACTACGTTTAGATTTAAGATAATTATGAGTTTTTGTTAATTAAAGTAATAATAAATAATAGAAAATAATTAATGGTTTAGTATTTCACAAGCTATTACATTGGTGTTTTTTATATACCTGGTTTTTTAAATAACATATAGGGTGTCTACCAATGTTGGTGATTGAAATTCCCGACTTTTTCGGAAAATTCCAGAGTAATGACATTTTTATACCCATACAATACTAAATCAATGTGAAACCAGAAATTTCTACTACTTTTTTACTTTATGCATGCCTGTAAACTAGAGTAGAATTTAATTAATAAATTTTAATGTATTTAATCAGTTACTGAATCAATCCATAAGAAGCGGTCCAATAGGGGTCCCTCAACCGTTTTAATAAGGTTGAACGATTATTTTGTTGAAAATTTAAAAAAAAAATACTGAACCTATATATAGGCTATATCATACAAAACTATAAATGGAGAAAATTGCAACTAACTCCCTTTTCTCAGATTTTGGGCATATAATTTACTATAAAATGTAATATATCATGAAAATTTGTGCCAGAAAGTTTTTATACGCATAAGACATGAAGTTTTCTTTTCGTGCATTTTCTTGGGAATGTACTACATAGTTCTATGAGATATACTTAATACAAGAGATGCATTCATCTCAACATATATGGAAACAAAAATAAAGCTAAGCCAAATTTCCTATTTATAACCTCAGAAACCATAAGAGCTTCATTCCATACACGCCTGCACTTAGGAAATATTGAGGAGGTTAAGGTACGTGTAAAAATCTAACAGTGCTCAATGCATGAGATGGAGGTGTAAATGACTGCAAAATATTGGAGGGGCTGAAGTGCAGAAAGTGCTGCTTCTTTGTTCGAATAATTGTTCCTTTTTTAGTTTTAAGCTAACAAAAAAGGTTAATAAATACTATTACGAATAAATAATTATACAGATGTAATATGAAATTTAGAAAATTACATTTTATTTTGAAATTGTAAGTATTCACATAATAAATAGTTTATAAAAACAATTTCATACTTAGTTAGTTCCCTTGATAGTTGTAGAATTATAATTTGTACGCATTTGTTTTTTTGTAGCATGGACTATTGAAAATGATTTCTTTTCTAAAAAATAAATAATAATAATAACAATAAACAAAAAAATAAAGATTCCAGACCTAGATAAAAATTTTGAGAAAACAATTATTATTTACTGATTGCTGTAAAAATTTGTATTCAAGGATTTTTCGTGTTGTGAAATATGAATATCAACTTTTTAAAAATGATTTAATGGGATCCAGATACTATTGTGTATAAAATGCACAATACATGCCTAGTTTTTATTTACATACCAAATTGGGATAACATACCAGGCATTTATGCTTTCGATTTTTTTTTTTTCTTTCGGAAAATTATAATATAAATATTGATAACTTCACTAAAAGACTCTACCCAAACAAATAAAATAGCTGAGAATTATGGCTCTATAAGGAGCATGAAATGGCACAAACAAGATCCACATAAACACATCAGAAATAAAAAAAAATAAAATAAACAATGTTTGCATTTTTCTTTATTCATTCCTTATATATAAAGGGTTCAAATCTATAAGTAATTGATAGGGGAAACAAGAGTATTAATTTAGCTTTCAATTATTTCCGGTTGTATGTTGAATTTGTAGAAAATTTTGATTTTGTAATTTCTCATACATTTGTTGAATTTATTGGATATAATCTGCAATTTTTTTTTTTTTTTGTTTACACAAAACAAAAATTTTATATTATAATCTAGAAATTGATACGCGAAAAAAATATTAAAAAAATTAAATTAAATATGATCATTTTGTTCAATAATAAATTTTGTCTTAGCTCCTAAAGCACATTGGTAAGAACACCCGAACAGGTAGTCAACCTAATATCACCAAAAGATATTCATTAATAACAGAATCACTAAAATTCCTCTTTGAAGTAATAAGTTTTCTTATTTTTTAGTTTAAAAGAACAATGTCAGAATTTTTTAATAGGTTTCAGTCATTATTAATTTAATTTTGAATTTCTTAATTTTTTTTTATTTTCTTATATCTAATAAACCTTTTTAGTAATTCATTCGATATTGATTTTCTTCCAACATTTTTCATTTTTTTAATGCTTAATTAGTTTAATTTACTTTTATTTCTAGTTTCTAATAACATTTTGTAAAATAAAATTTGTTAAAAAGTATCAATGTTAATAAATTAATACTTTTTTTGTATGATATGGATTATTTCACGGATTAAAATTACCAAGGCCTGAAATTTCGATATATGATTTATTATTTTGATATATTTGAAATATTGATATTTTTATTCCTACGGCTGACTCAGACAGATCAAATGCACAATTGACTTACGTGACACTAACACTAATCAATAGATAGTTTAAAATTTCTATTTTAATTTCTAATTAAAATGCCTAAATAAAACGATCGTTTTTATTTACATAATCAGCGCACAATTTAACAATTGTAACTCAAGAAGAAAAAAAGGTACTGTAAACTACTACTAACCAACAGCAACAATAAAATAAGTAAAGTAGTAATACAATGAACAATGACCGGAACGAACAATGGAAGAACTTCTAATTACTATTACAATGATTACCTATTAATTAAATTTAATTGTCTGGCTGAAAATTAAAGTATACACGGCTAAAATTATAATCAAATATAAATCGCCTAAATTTAGAACATATGACTACTTTAAAAAAAGTTACATGGAATTTCCGACTTTCTGACCTCACATAACTCCCAACATATTCTCAGTTAGTAGACACCCTGTATATAATAAGATAAATCTAAAGAGTTAGTTGTAATAACTAAGTAAGTAATAAATGGCTTAGAATTTCACAAACCATTCCATTTGTAGTTTTTCTTAAAGAACGATACATGCCAATAGACAAGGTATAAAGCTGAATTTTTCTACTGGATGAATAAGTAATATTACGGTGAGGCATAATATACTCATCAAAAGTAGAAGTCTTGTGACGGGCGCTTAAATGGCACATCTCATCTAAAAGATAACGACCAGTGGTATCAATTTCCCAAGTAAGAAAATTTAAGTCTAACTGCTTTGCAGCCATCTAGAAACCAAATAAAGGAATCACAAAATTATTAAATAATATTAAGCCTGAAAAATTTGTCATAACATTTTGATTAATAAAATAATTATACACAACACTTGAATAAATGATAAAATTAATATTAGAAGAAACAATGTGAAACCGAAATTTGGTAATTAAAATTCCTTCAATAAATAAATGTACACACACGCATGCTTTTATCTTATCTATCTGACCTCCACTAACAAGTATTGCTAGGAGGGAAGAGTTGGAGGTTCGTTTACCTCTTGAAATAGCATAACTATCTGAGCTATAGCTTTGAACTACATAAAGCAATAATTATTACCACATTTATTTAAAAGAACTAAAATAAACCAAAAATAATAAATGCTCTAACAAACATTAATATTATCTATCCAACATCAAAGGCCATCGATAACATTTTTTTTTTTTAATCTAAAAACTGAAGAAATTTAATAAATTATGACATATAAACTTAATGATTTTAAATAAATTAGTAATACTTAAACATATGAGTTGCTAGGTTTTTGAATAATAAGCTACAAATTTCAGTATAATTATTTGATAATGAAAGCAATAAATATTTCTCTGGTACCAGAGTGGAATTAGTGTAATCTTTTATCAAACATATCCTCAAACTGTAAATATTAATCACTCCTTGGGATTGAAAAGATAACTTAAGCACATTTTACGGACTCTTTCTCTCTGTTCTATATTAGTTTTGAATAAATACATTCATTTAAATTTGTTTAAACATTTTTGTATGCAGCAGTTTTTGTTCATGAAATAGTTCAGGACAAATTCCTGGCAAACAGAAGAGAATTGTTCGAAGAGAAATCGATCGATGTTCTTACTTAAACGAAAGGAGATTTTTTATAAAGGCACATTACACATGGGCTTGAGCGGTCACAATTCGTGAATTCCAGGGCGTTATTGGGAATGAGAGACTTTTCATGGCATATTAGGAGACGAGGGCAAGGTAGTCCACAGTCAACTTTCCGTCGTGACAGATTTTTACGAATTCATGCTCTTTGAGATGGCCATTTTACAGAAAACAGTCTGCGTTGGCTCCTCCAGCAGTCCAGGAGTGTACAAATTTTAAATCACACAATGAGAAGACAACTTAGCGGGTACAGATTGACATCCCATTCTCAAACAACTGGACCGCTGCTTTGAGGTACAAAAGGGGAATCCTAGAGCCACGTGTGATACCTTTTACCAGAAATGTAAGGAGACAAATTCATCTTAATGTATGACAATAGCTAAACTCATGTAGCTCAGTTGGTGGAAAATTACATCCGGCAAAAAGAGATCAAGATTATCACTGGGCCACTCAGAAGTCCGGACAAAAGACAGATTTGGGAGACGGCACTGCACTCGAGACCATCAAAATTTGGCCAATTAAAGAAGAATTTTAATGGAAGAGTGGAACACCATCCAAGAAGTTGTAAGCAACTTGGTCAGTGGAATGAACACAAGAATGCTGGCAGTGATCAAGGCTAGAGCAGGAAAACCTTACTACTGATTTAATTCAATAATCTGTATTTCTCTTTTTGTTTAATACAAATTCTGAAAAATGTATTTTGTTCTTCTTTTCTTGATTTATTTGCTCTTTTAATAAACTATTCTATCATACTTAAAAATAATCCTTTTAAATATATCCATTAAAATTCAATGAATTAAAAATATTGAAGTGATCCTTCAATTTTGTATGGTAGTTTATAATAATGAACAACATGCCAATTGATACATTTTTTAATAAATAACAAGTTTATAGAGAAATGTTATAGTGGAGATTCGCCCGTTTTTCAAAAATGCGTGAAACGGGAATGAGTGGTTGGGAAAATAGCTGATGTCATAACATTTGGCAACATTTGACTGTTTTAGACATTCGATGAATAAGTGTGAACGAAGCGATTGTAAACCATGCAAAATCTGTGAGGAATGCACATGAATTAGTACCAAAATATATATAAATTAGAGCATAAACAGACTTATATATGATTTCTGTTTATAGATATAAAAACAATATATAATATATACAATATGAACAATATACTATGAACAATATAACAAGGCAAAATGTTGATCAGCTGTAGAAGCCATTACATTAATTATTCCAAGTAAATAAATATAATTTTTTATTATTCCTACCGCCAATAACTAAAAAATAACAATAAATACGAATTCATTAAAATTAATTAATTGAAATATTGCTAATGTAATAACAAAAATTGATATAATTATTTACATGTGATTTATTAATGAAGTTAAAAAGGGAGCCAGACTTATTATTATTCCTAAAATCTTAACATATCTAATCTTTTTATTTCGATTAGCTCCAAACTCACCAAATCTGGCATGCAAGGAAGTGGTACTACAAATAAAACCAAACTCATTCTAACCAGAATAAGAAAGTTGATTTATTCTGTGGATCTATCACGAACATACCTGATCTACGCCCACTTCTAATATAATCCATTTCCATTTACCTAATCTTGGTGCTGTCAAAGTCAGCAACCATATAGTTTATAGATGCTCCTACCACAAGTATGTCATTGTATATTAACATGCCTGTCAATACTTAGCTACTTCAAGCACTAAATATACAGTGGGACCTAGGACCTGGTGCCCACTTACTATGTTGAAGTGACCTATGGGACTTGTACTCTTTGTATTTATGTTCAAAATTCAAGATACAATATTAATCCATTGCAAACATAATAACTTCAGTTGAAATTATAACAGGAAATACATAACAAACACGATAATTTAAATTTGATAAGGACAAGAAAGTTGATGATAAGGAAATGTGACACATTGAAGTAAAATCTTCAAGTGACATTACAAGAAAAAATTATATACATTGGATACTAAAAGTAACTTTGTTGATCCTACATCAATGCTCCTATGCTGATTTAGTTAGAAGCAACACGTTGAGTAAAAATTTTAATTTTATGAAGAAAACAGTAACAAAACAAAAGGTTGGAAGGAGTAATGAATAACATACGATAATAATAGTATTAAATATATTAACAAAATTAGATGTAAGGCATGAAACACAGATAAAAGGAATAACATCACTTAAAATAAGTTTATTCTTTAGAAAAAAAAAATATGCTTACTTTAATCACTAAGTTTACCACTATCAGAAACACGCTTCCTAGTCTAACCACCTTTTCGAATTTGACTTGACTGAAAGTAAGAAAATCGAAATTCGAAACAAAGAGAAAGAAACAGAAACTTTAAGATAGAATAAATAACTCTAATTTGTCTGGGGTGTGGTGAGAGTTCACTGAGGCTCAGTAAAACCAGTAGGATTCTATTATTAAAGCCTTATAGGTCGTTAAAAATTGAATTGTAACATATCATTAGATGTGATAATAATAATAAAAGGCTTAGTAAACCCCAAGGTTCGTTGCTGATACAATACACGCTATTAGTCCGGAATCTACCGAAGATTTAACCACGTGATCAGAAGCAGAAGGTTTGAAAACATTGAAAACAGTAGAGATTATAACCCTAATGCCAAAACTCCTCGAATCAGGCGGCTAACTGGAAGCGTTTGGCTGTGGTAGAATTTCAAAAACTGCCAAAAATTTCGTGATCAGCTGCAGGAAAAAAACCAATTGGAATAGTTTCAGAAAACTCAGTAGATGACATATTTATAAAAGTCAGACATTTTTGAAGCGTTATACGAATCTGACAACTTTAAAAATCACAAAAAGTGCCAAAAATTACGTGATCAGCAGCAGGCAAAAAACCAATTGGAATAGTTTTTATACCACTTAGTAGGTAACTAATTTGATCAAATTTGACAACATTTTGGAAACTTTTCATAAATTTGAGAAGCAAATAGTTTCAGACTCTTTTGTAGGAATCTGATTTAATAAAATCTGACCAATACTTAGAAACCTAGCACTTATTACGGGCGGGGCAGTATAACACAAAATTGGGATCCATTGGTCCAAGAGTTTTCCATGTTGCCTATTTCAGCCTCTCTATTAGGTTTATAAAAAATTTTGGTCGATTTGATAAACCAAAATTCCAAATTAATGACACAAAAATCCATGTTATTATTTAACCATTAACTATACTATGTGTTAAGAAAATGTTATATGCCTGATGCTGATGGCATATTTTTTGGTAAATTTGCAGGTCAGATTCGTGAAAAGCTTTCAAAAAACTTATTCAGATTTTATAAAATAACAATAATAAAATTACTGTGCTCTGAAAGTATTCTAACTGATTTTTCCTGCTGATGAGCATGTAATTTCTGGGATTTTTTGAAATTTTTAAAGCTGTCAGATTCGTATAAAGCTTCCAAAATTTTTTTTGACTTTTATAAATCTGTCATCTACTGAAGTGTCTGAAACTATTCCAATTGGTTTTTTTCTACTACTGATCACGTAATTTTTGGCAGTTTTTCCGATTTTTGAAATTTTACCATAGCCAAACGCTTCCAGTTAGCCGTGTAATTCGAGGAGTTTTGGCATTAGGGTTATAGTATCTACTGTTTTCAATTTTCAAACCTTCTGTCGCTGATCACGTGGTTAAATCTTCGGTAGATCCTGGATTATATCTACATACTTCCAATCACTGACCACCGCACAGTGGGACTAGTGAGGAAAAACTGGCGACATCGACTAAAATTATTTTGTTTTTTTAGAACTCCAAAAACTAGATAAACTGTTTTATTAATACCTTCTGGAATTCGTGAGAATTTTTTCAGTTGATAGAATATACATTTTTCACTGGGTTTTTTTTGGTACTTCTTAAATAGCCGGGCGGGAAGAAACCGCCCTTGTTATCTAATGTTACATCACATAACCTCCCTTCTTATCTCGTGTAAGCTGTGAGTTATTTCATTGTTTATTTTTTGTTCCTCCTGTAAGCTGTGAGTTATTCCATTACTTATTTTTGTTCCTCGTATAAGCAGTGAGTTATTCCATCGTTTATTTTTGTTCCATTAGTGTGGTTTTAGTCAAATTATGAATGTTATTACATTCTGGGAATTACCGTCTTCAGAAAAGTTGTATATATATATATATATATATATATATAAACAGGAATTTCTCAAACTTCAAGACAGACTAGGTGACTCTAATTTTATTTACACTTCCGGCTCGAACAGCCCCGCAGGCGTGGGAGCATCAGTTATATGTAACGAACGACAACGTATTTTTTCTCGGTCACCATTATGTAATCATTATACTGCTGAATTGGTTACAATACATAAAAGTTTATATGTTATACAACTCACTTAACAAAAAATGGTCATCTGCACAGATTTTCTATCCGCCTTAATTAATCTAAAAAATATTTTCTTATCTAATGTCATCATACAAAATATTCTGTACCCAATAAAATCCGCAAATAGAAATAATATATCAGTAGGTTTTGTCTGGGTCCCTGGGCATTGCGGAATAGCCGGTAATGAACTGGTCGAGCTGTCAAAAAAGCAATTACCAATGGAATACGTTATCGGGAGAGAACCTGCCGAGGAGTTTATAACCACCGTCAAACAGAAAATGGAGACAAAATGGAAACAGATATGGTCGAATGTAACTGAAAATAAATTGAGTGACATTAAGGGTAACGTTCCCTCTTGGGTATCGTCAAATAGGAATAAGCGCAGGGAGGAAGTAATCTTACGCGCTCGCGCATAGGTCATACTCGCCTTACCCATGGATATCTCATGGCCCCTGATTATTCGCCAACGTGCCAAAATTGTGGGACTGCTCTGACAATGAAATACATTTCAACAGAATGTAGAGCTTACGAAACACTTAAACTATTTTGTGACTTGACAAACGATCTGCACATCATTTAACAGAGCAATATGAATGAAATTGACAAACTGTTTTCTTTTCTGAAATGTTCAAAACTTGAAAATAGAATTTAATTCTCAATGAAAATAAGATGATAATGTTTATAAAAAAAAAAAAAAGCTTTACTAAGTACGAATACTTCTGACACTTGTGTACCTCAGCGAGCAAACTGGACGTATTCTATTTATTTATTGATATGAACTATACAATTTAACCTCTTTGGCTTGTTTTGTATCACACTGTAGTTCATGGCCGTTACGTTCGGCTAAAACATTTGTAATGGCTGAAAATAGTTTTTATTTAAATATGTATCACTGTCTTGTAAGCCGAACTTGGTGTCCATTTCTTTTAAAAGGCAGTAAGAAGCTTGACAGGAATGTTTTTTAACCTGTTTAATTATAAACAGGTTACGAAAATTTTTTTACAACCAATTTCATTTTTGTTGTATGATATTTTACATCAATCTGACAACCTATTTTATTTATTATATACGCCTTATTAGGTTACTGACTAATGTTTTTAAATATTACTAAACGTTGATTAGATAAGGCCTGTAGGATTGTGTTTTTGGATTTCAATTTGTTATTGGTAAATACTATCTTTAATGGTCATGCCTGTTTTTAATAGTATTCAACAGATTCTTAACTTGTTTTGAAAATTATTAATAGTTGGTGAAAATTATTTTTTGACATTTTAGTAGTAGTTCACAAGCATCATGAGTGATGGGTCAAGATCAAATTGTACCTAAAACCCAAAACTACAAGGGGATCTCCAGGACTTACTTATAATCAAATTATGGAAGGGTGATAAAAGGTGATGAAACAATAGGATCCCTCACATGTAAGAAGGACCCCTGTCTGGTAAGGCCAATATCTTATCGCAAGAGAACCCTACCTTCAGCTATGAGCACACTTTTAGCTCGTCTCAGGTTATTTTATTTATTTTTATTAAATGCGAGTTGTAGCCAGGTTACTATATATAATATTTAAAAAGAGAATGTAAATGGAGAGACATAATAATACAGATAAAGCATAAAAATCTAGTACATTAAATGTTATTAATTGTACAGTTTTCTTATATTAGAATTATACATTTTTGGATTATAATTAAAAATCAGCTAGAAGCAATACAAGTTATAACCGAGTATAAAATACATTGAATGCAGTGCTAACAAAACTGCTATTCAATTTTGTATATATATTTTTTTAACTACCAAAGAGAGATTAAAAAAAAATGTGATGATATTATACAGGTGAATGAATTATTTTCAAATAATTAAATATATTTTCGTGAATTTTATCTTGTCTTTATAATCTTTTTAAATATACATATATTTAACTAAAAAATTGTAAAATATTTGAATTTATAACTCGTCGATCTTCAGCATGGCTGGGAAAACAATATTTATGATTGAAGAAAAAATAAACTACTATGATTCAAATAAATTACTTTTTATTATAAATCACACTATACAGAAAGGATTTTTTTTTTTTTAGCTTCTTGAAGCTATGTAAAGAAATTAAATCTTCCTCTGGAGGTAATTTTTTTACTACTTATATTTTCCGCTTACATATTCAACGCTTCTTCGGTGCTGTGTTCCATCTTCAGTAATTATTTTATTGTATCTACAATATAATTTCATTATTATAACAAATATATCTACTTATATTATAAGTAGATAAGATAATGCTTGTGTTATATAAGTGGACAAGATAATACTTATCTTATAAGTGGACAAGATAACAATTATCTTATAAGTGGACAAGATAACACCTATCTTATAAGTGGACAAGATAACACTTATCTTATAAGTGGACAAGATAACACTTATCTTATAAGTGGACAAGATAACACTTATCTTATAAGTGGATAAGATAACTCTTATCTTATAAGTTGATGAGATAACACTTATTTTATCAGTGGATATATGTATTGTAATAATGATAATGTATTGTCCAGTATTACTGAAGATGGGGCAGTGCACCAAAAGATTCGATATGTACCTCTTATGTATATGTAAACTCTAATTTGCAAGATTAGTCCTAACTCAATTCTCCTACTAACGTTTTGTTCTTTAATGCTACACTTCAAATTACCATAAATAGTCATGAATCTCCCTAAGATAAAATTCTTTTTATCTGGAAGTAATCTTGTCCCATTCTAACACCTGTTATAAAGTTACTAAATGCTTATTAATTTTTATCTAAGTGATTTAACCTAACATTGCCCCCAAAAAGTTTTTATTTTGTTTTTATATCTTCATTAAAATATGATTTTTTTTCTATCAAATTAATTTAAGAACTTTTTTTTAATGGAAAAAGCAACCATTGTCAAGTGGTACAAATTTTTTTAAAAAATAATTATTTCTTGAGCGATTCCTCTGATCTTGATCATTATGAAATGATATTTGTATTTAAATGGTTATTCTTTGTTTTATCTTTTTTCTTTACTCTAAACTAGTCACAATAAGTAGGAAAATTTATCATACACATTACCAACCTTTTCGAGGGAGAGTTAGAGATTTATTTTGTGAATCCATTCTGGATTGAAAGTTGAGATTCAAACTGACATCACTTCTAAGGTGATACTTTTGAGATCCCAAAGTTGTTATTGATAAAAAAAAAATCTTATTTCATACTTTTTATGATCAAATTTTATGTAACAAGTTAAAAATAGTTGAATTAAAGATGAAACATTTTAATTTTCACAAGAAACAATGTAATTTTCCTTTGATATAATTGATCAAATGAAGGAATAGAAAATAGATTTTAATTCCAGAATAATTTCCTTTAGAGGTTTATTATTATATCTTTCCACCACAAAGGTGGCCATACTTTATTTATTTATAGAGAATACATTTTTGTTTTTTTTATTGGCTTTAATTTAGCTTATTATATTTTTACTTTTTGTTTTCAGGGTATCTTTCTAATATAATTAGAAGATAATTATAACAGGCGACCTTAATGTAACTATTATCTTAGATTAAAAAACTGACATATAATTATGACAGAGTCTTTTATCTGGTGTGTTAAATCTTTTTATGCTCTTAAAACGTATGCTTAAATAAATGATCCAATGTGGGCTTTGCGTGTTATTATAAAAAAGATATTGCTGTTTTTAATCATCATTTATTTTTCTTCTAAAGATAACTGTAAAGAAATTGTTGCATACTCTGTAAATGACGACACCTCATTGTCATCATCTGTATTTTGCAGCTACCACAAAAATAATAGTAAACGATGTATTTTTCTTAATCTGTGTTACAATTATCATTTAAACTTTATATTTTCACTCACAGAAAAATCAATAATATCTGGGCTAAATAACAAAAATGATTTTAAAAATATGTTTCCAACCTCCGTATTAAATCATTCTGCACTACCATTAAAACTTTCTCTCATGTATGCCAACAATTTTAGTAATTTTAAAATGTATGAAAATGAAGTAGTTCTGTTACACAGATTTAAACCTGATAATATTATGCATGTTTTACATGATGATCTCCTTCCATTATTTGCAACTTACAGGGACTTGTGTTTAGGCAATGTAACTGAATGTGCTTTAAAATATGACATTGTATTTTCTGATGGAAACATTGATGGAGCTTACTTGGGATGGTATAGAGCATTTTCCAAGAATGAACCTTTAAAGTTATCTAAATTGAATAAATCCCTAACACATTGTTTTACTAAATTAAATGTAGGTCTTTCAGTAGATAGTGTGATTTTTCAATATGGGTTCCTGCGGAACCGGGGTCCAACAGATTTATCTCTGAATCAAGTACAGTTAATAGACCAATTTAAAAGATATATGTATGCTCATTTTGGAATAAATAATCACAAAACAAATAGTGTTGTATTTATGGCAAGAAAAGTAAATAGAAAAATTTTAAATGAAGAATATGTTGAAAATTTAATTGTAAAAATGTTTAAAAAAGAATTAAATACTTCAGTCAGAATATTAAATGTGGACTTATCAAGAAATAGTTCTAAAGAGGTCCTACAAGCTATAGCAGAAGCAAGTTATTTAATTGGAATGCATGGATCAGGAATGTTTTTGTCATTGTTTTTACCTGAGAATTCAGTTGTATTAGAAATGTTTCCTTATGGTATAAACAAGGAACTAGTCTCTCCTCTTTTTGTAATGTCTTCAATACCAGGTATTTGGTTCAAATATTTCTCTTGGGAAAATTCCAATCTTTTAAATTCATTCCCTCATCCTGAATATTCACCTATTTTGGGAGGCTTAAGCCATTTAGAAATAGAAAAACAAATTGAAATTTTTAATAAAACAACTAATATTTCAAAGGAGTGCTGTGATGACCCTTTATTTTTATCAAGAATGTATCAAGATACAATAGTTGATGATACTTTAAAGAAAGTAATTATTAATTCATTAAAAAATCAAACTAAAAACACTTTGGATTTTAGTAAAATGTATATATATGAATGGTTTTTTCCTAGCGTTGTACGGAATATAACATGCCATAGAAATGTTAGCAATTTAATTTTAAGATGGAACCATCCATTTAATATTGAATTGTCTAATAATCTTTACTATGATTTGTCCATTCAAACACTCAAACATAATTTATCTGTTTTTACGAGTACTTCATTTCTTAACTTACACTTGTATCAAGATCTATCAAATATAAAAGTTTGGATTAAATGTAATTTACCAGGTATTGAAGGCTTGGATACATATATTTCTTGTTAGTAAATGTTTTGTTTCTTCATTCATTGGTACTCTGTTAATTATACTTTGAGGGAGAAGATTTAGATCCATTTTTTTTTTTATATGTATACATGTTAATGAAGAATATTTATTAAAAGTAATAAAGTTTTTACTTTCATAAAGCTGCATTTTTTTTTTATTCCAAACCTGTTATTTCTCCTGATGAAACTATAATTAGTAATTTCCTGGTTTTATTTTTATTTTAATCAACATTGAACTCAATTCTAAGTGTAACTCCTAGCTGAACACTCCTCCCTGAAGAAGACCTGCAAAGTCGGGTTGAAACGTTGGCTTTTAATAAAATAGTTTTGCCACTATTCAGCCTATTTATGACAGCCACCCCCGGACCATTTCCTTCCTCTAAAAAAGGATATAATATGAAATGGATATAAACTGATGTGGAGAAAGAAAAGAAAAAATAATAAAAACAAAAAGTAAGTAAATAAAATTAGAAGAATAAAAATAAAGACTTACAGGTGTGTTCGGCAAGGAGTTTCACTTAGAACTGGAAAACCTGGGTAGATACCCTTGGGGAAATTAGCTGACCTGGTTGGGGAATGGTGAGGTGGTAAAAGTAACTAAAATTTGAAGATATGGATGGATACAAGGGAAAATAGTATATCTACGAACTAATAAATTATAAATATAAATATATATATATATAATAGAATTAAGAAATTATAGATAGAAATACAAGTTGAATAACAACAAAAATGAAAGAAGTAAAATATAAATATAAAAATAATTGATACATAATGGTTAAAAAGTACAATGAATACAAAGTAAAAACGGATGATCATACATTGATGTAGAACACTAGCGGATCCAGGATTTAATTTTTTTTTGGGGGGGGAGCTTTAGCCCGAAAGCTTTTTTTTTCATAAAAGTAACGATAATTACCTTGGAAAATAGGAAAGAAACTAAGTACCTATATGAAATAGTGTTTAAGTGATTCCTAAAGCCCTTTTAAATGTAATTACACTAATAATTATACTTTAAGAGATAGTTTTTTAATATTTTTTTCGATAAAGAATGGTTATATTTTACCATTTTGGGGTGGGGCTTCAGCACGAAAGCCCCCCCCCCCGTAGATCCGCCCGTGATGTGGAATGTAAATATAAAATTAAAAATGAAAGAGAGATAATACAAAGCGAAAATATTTTAAAATAATGAACGATTAAATTAAATTAATCAATAAAAACTGAAAATAGGTAAAAAAATAATAAGATGTAATAAATAAGTTGTTTTTCAGTTATAAGATTTAAAATGTGCCTATATGTTAAAGAAATGCAGTTTTTATCTACTTTGTGATGAACAGGATTCTGTTCCATGTGAATGTGGATGGATTCTGAAATGAGGTCTTTTTTCAAAGTTAGGGACCGTGGCAAGAATAAAGATTTTTTCAAAATCAAATGAATGGTTGAGAGTTAAGGCATATTCTGATAGTTTGGAAGCAATAGGGTTCCGGGATGTTATGGATGTCTTATGTTGGGAAATGGGTTTTGAGATGGTTTTTGGTTTCGCCGATATAGGAGCTACTACAATAATAGTAGAGCAAGGTATCCGGTAAACTACATTATTACTAAGGCTGATAAGGGAAATTCGACAGTTATTATGGACAAGACCGAATACTCACACAAAGTGTAACAACTACTTTCAGACCAATCAACTTACATACCCTCCCCCCGTGACCCAACCCGTACGCTAATGTAAATTTAATAAACACATTAAAAACCTACTTGAGACCAAACAAATTAACCGTCACAATTACTACAACCTCATATCTTATAACTCCTTAGCACCCCGCTTATATGACCTCTCTATAAATACCCTCCGTCCTATCATTTCCAATATACAAGATGATGACCCATCACCTGTTTATTGACTTCCGGAGTGCATATAGGCAGTGGGATGGGCTTGCTTGCCTATTGTTTAACCTGGCCCTGAAGAAAGTGATACGTGACTCGAGGATCCAGACTAACGACACTATCATTAAGAGATTAACGCAAATACTGGAATTTGCTGACGATCTAGATCTGATGGCAAGTTCCTTCGAGTCTCTTAAAAGAGCATTTTTAAGGTTTGCTAAAGCGGCAGAAGCTTTGGGAATGAATGTAAACCAGGAAAAGACAATGTATATGCGAGCAGGACCTGAAATAGAGACAGCAGTACGATGGTTATGGGCCCATTTACATTCCACAATACATAGTGGATCTATCTACAGACTAGTTTACCTATCTGAGAGCTATTGTAAGCTGTGGAAATAAAATATTTCTGGAGATCAACCAGCGAATAATAAGGGCAAACACGTTCTATTTTGGCCACAGCAAACGCTTTGGAAGCTCTGCCATCTCCCGCCATACAAAATGGCTCATACATAGGACCCTATTTAGGCCTGTTCTCATATATCGATCGGATAGCTGGAACCTCTCTAGCAAAGAAGAAAAAGATTTACTAATCTTTGAAAGGAAGATCCTTCGGCGTATCTTTGGGCCTGTTAAGGTCGGTGATGATTGGAGAAGGAAGACTAATAGGGACTTATATGATCTGTATGGGGAGACAGATGTGTTGAGGTGCATCAAGCTTGGGCGACTACGTTGGGCTGACCATGTGGCCAGAATGCCAGAAGAGGAACACCCAAGGAAGTTGCTTGATGGGAAGCTCTGCAGGACAAGAGGGAAAGGCAAACCTCGTCTAAGATGGGAGAACACCGTCATCCGGGACGCCAGAGAAGTATTGCATATCCGCAACTGGCGAGCGACTGTGCAAGATAGAGCCATCTAGCGAGGACTCGTTGAGGCGGCCAAGTACCACACCAGTCTGTAGCGCCATGGAGTTAATTAGTTAGTCTGCCTGAGCACGTGGATTTAGTATACCAGTCAGTAGAAATATAGCCGTCAGTGTTTTTTTTATTATTAGGAGGTCTAAGAAGGGGAGGGAATTGTTAACTTCTTTATCTATAATGAAACGAAGAAGGTTGCTAAGAGTTGAATGAGGAAAGAATTTAAGGAATGCTGTCAGGGTTAAAAACAAAGAGGAGGTCATTGACATATTTTTTAATGAAAATGATATCTTCATGGAAAGAATGGATAACGGAGTCTAGAAGGTCATTAAGAACAATATTGGAAATTCCAAAGAATTTCCCATGGCTAGGCCTGAAATCTGGTTAAAGAATTTTCCTTGGAAAGTGAGGTATCCAGATCTGCAACAAAGCTCAAGGGATTCAAGGTATGAGGAGAAGTTGAAGAGGAAGAAGACCTTCAAAGTCGGGTCGAAACGTTGGCTTTTAATAAAATAATTTTGTCACTATTTAGTCTATTTATGAACGCCACCCCGGACCATCTCCTTCCTTAAATACACTTTAATAAAAATAAAAGTGATTACGTCATCACGTTAATAAAATATACTTTATCAAGATTATTCTGTAAAACCAAAAACAGAAGTTAATAAGTTAAAACTATAGTAAGATATTTTTTGTATGAAATTCCTTATTTAGCATATTTACTGATCCTTCTATTTGAGTTAGACGATTGAAAATTGGTGTGTGAGTCGGGTTGGAGAAATACTTTTTGGGATTTCACGTTTTTACACTATCCCCTTCACAAAGATAAAATTTGTAAACCAGTTATATAATGTTCGAAAGCCAACACGAGAAAGAAATTTGGCTGTCCAATTGATTTTAAAACTATTCAATTAGCAATACCCGTTCCCGGTCTTCAGATTTATACACAAGGGCCCACCGAACCGCTGTTCTCAACAGATCGTTCATTATTCGATCCTCATCCATATGGAACTCTATCCGTTCCTACATTCGACTCTACAATACCCTCTCTACCTTTAAATCCCGCCTGTTCAATTATTTCTTATCTATCCAGTCTCCATACAATTGTAATTGGATATAGCTGTATATATATATATAAATTATTAGATCGTTCTTAATTATTTTTACTCCATGTTTTTCAATTGTTTTATTATTATTATTATTAACTGCTTGAAGTTAGAAAGTAACTTATAATTTTTTTATTATGACTATTTATTTACTTTGTGATTATTTTTTATGTATTTCTGAGGCGCCATGGCCCAAATTTATTTCTGTATTATTCTAAAGAGACTCATCCCAAAATAAATAAAGTATTATTATTATTATTAATTTTTACCCTTTCCGAATCCCATAGTGTAGAAATACATAATGTTGTATGATAACCCGAAAAATTAACATTTTTTTTTTAAACTATTTATTTATTGAGTATTAAAACAATCTATCACTTGGACATTAGTTATAGTGAGGTAAGATAATCTTCACACTATATGTACAAAGAATATAAAATAAATAGAAGCAAAATAACAATAAATAATAATCCAAAAGTAGATACAATAAATAAAATAAAATAACCTAAAAATAAGAAAATTAAAATTAAGCAAAAAACACAGGCATATACACTATTTACAATCAGGCGAGGGAACTCCGAGGAAGGCTTGTCCCTCCAACTATGGAGGGAAAAGCTGGACTCCAGGAGAACCTTGCGCTACTCTCTCAACCGCATCACTGATGGTGCTTGATAGGGATTGTGCAAGAGGATTTGGATGATACATAAGGTTCTGGTGAAATTTGGAGAATTTTTCTGGGATAAGGTCTAGGATAAATGGGATTTTGAGGTCAGGATGTAGGGTTTTGTTGGTTACATAGAAAGGATCATCGACTATTGTACGAAGGACTTTTGAATGGAAGAATTGGATACGTTTGATGTTAGAAAATTTTGCTGTTCCCCACAGTTCTAGACCATAAATCCAAATAGGTTTAAGTATTGTCTTGTAAATCAGTAACTTGTTTTCAATAGAAAGTTTAGATTTTCTGTTTAGTAGTCTGTATAGTTGACCGTATTGTCGGTTACGTTCCTGTCTTTTAAGTCTAGTATGAGGGTTCCACGTTAGTCGTCTGTCTAAGAGAAAGCCAAGGTACAGGAATGTATCTGAGTAAGGAAGCTGGGTGGTGTTAAAATAAACTGGTGGACTGAATTTACGACAAAGGGTGAAGGTTATGTGTTTACATTTGGATTTGTTTATCTCATTGCGCCATTTCTTACACTAGTGTTCAATCAGAGAGAGGTGCATTTGTAGGTTTAATGAGGCTGTTTTAGGATCTGAGTTGGTTGAAAGGATAACGGTATTATAAGCGAATGTTGCCAGGAGGGTATCAGGATGGACAGGAATTTCTGCGGTGAAAAGAATGTAAAGACGGACCCAAGACGCTGCCCTGCGGAACTCCCGCCTCAATTAAATGACAGTGTGGGGGCGGGGTGGCCGAATAGGCTAAAGCGTGTGTAACAGCACCGCTAGTTGCCTGGCAACAGGATAACAGAGATTTGAGATGATATAAAAAGTACGAGTTCGCGTCCCGATGCCGGAGGGGATTTTAAATTCCTCGCCCTCACCCCCCGGCCCGGGAAAATCCCGTATAGCCTAAAAGGCGAGGTAGGGAAGAACAAAAAAAAAAAAAAAAAAAAAAAATTAAATGACAGTCGAAGAATTCAGTGCCACAGCGAACTTGAAAGGAGCTGTCAGAGAGGTAGGATCGGAGTATTAGATATAAGGACTGTGGTAGATGGAATTTAAGCTTGAAGAGCAGTCCAGCGTGCCATACCCGGTCAAGCTCCTGTGCTATGTCCAGCAATGCACCTGAACAATATTGCTTCTTTTCTAGGGCTGAGGATAAATGGTCGACAACTCGGAGTCCTTAACGGTTTAAATATGTCGCTCTGACACTTGAAGCACCTAGGTCGTATCCCAAATCCTTCTTCATATAATTCCCATAAGTCAATAATAATTTTTATGCCTTAACGGTTTTTCCGGATAGGTTTAGGATGTAACTGGATAGGTTTTTCCGCAAATATTTCAGAAGAATAGGTTAGTACCTCCCCCGGCTACTGGGCGGGTCCACAGTTGGAGGATAGTGGAACGGCCTGCAGATAAGCAGGTTATCTGCGAATAAGGATTATCAAATAAGCAGTTCTGGACAAGGGGGGGGAGCAGGAGTGGGCGTCTGGCCATTGACTAGGCCAGGTGCATTAAAAAAACACCTAATCCAATGACGATGCTGAGACATGGAGAGTAAGTGCCGCCACTAAATATGCACTGTTTTGTACTTTTTGGGCGGGATGAATGTACTCCGAAAATAAACCAGGGTTGGTCTGGACTCTAAGCTATGGTGAAAGCAACCAGACGAGGGGACGAAAACCTCAAAATCAAATAACCTGGTCCCCCAGATTAGGGGTTGGGCGTGGGGCCAACAACCCCACCTTGTAAAAAATTTAACTCGTTATGAAACCTAAAAATAGCAAGCTGGATGGAAATAAAGACAAAAGACAAAGGAACTTGGATTTGGACTTTGGATGGGAGATTGATAAGCTGAAAGACTCAGACTGCTGAGAGATTTAGAATATCACTAAATAGAAATATGATTGACGCTCGGGACAATAAAGGATAGGAATGTGTGGACAACAAGTGGAAGAGAATTAGAGAAGCTATTGAAAAGTCAGCAGAGGAGGAGATAGGTGAGCAAGTAGGCAAAGGAATGAGGAGTAGTTTGATACTGAATACCTTGAGGTTCTGCGTGATAGAAAAGTGTAGGAAGGCGATGTTGCAGCGTTCTTCAAGACAAACCTCTGCGGCATATGCCTCTATATAGGCATAGATCTCTCTGTATAGAGAAAACAGGAAAAAAAAAAAAAAAATGTTATTCGAAATAAGAAAGGGGATTTTATGAAAAGGAAAATAGGTCAGATTGAGGAATTGAGAGCAACAAATGAGACAAGGAAATTTTATGGATTAGTAAAGTGTATGAGTAAGGGTTTTCAGTCAAAAATGACCGGATGCAAAGATATAAATGGCAATGTAGTAGAGAGCTCCCAAGTTCTAGATAGATGGGAAGGGCAATACACAGAATTGTTTAACTCTAATGGTAATGAACGTATGGCTGGCAGTGATGATGAAAGGTGTGTTGATCTGGACCCATTGTCAATACAAGAGGTGGCTGAGGCGATTGAAACATTAAAAAATAACAAAGCACCTGAGGGAGATATGCTGGTTGCAGAATTCTTTAAATACGGACGAGAAGAATTGATAAGCCCAATACATTCACTGTTGGAGGATGTTTGGAGTAGTGAAATCATGCCTCAGGAATGGTGCACAAGTCTAATATGCCCGATATATAAAAAAGAAGATAAACTCCAATGCGAAAATTACAGAGGAATTTCCCTCTTGGCTGTAGCCTATAAAATATTTTCAAATATTCTCTCTCTGTGAGGCTCAACGTATTTGCTGAGAACATACTGGAGAAATGCCAGTGTGGATTAAGGAAGGGGATAGGAAGAACTGATCAGGTTTTTGTGATGAGATAGATAATGCAAAAAGCATGGAAGTATGAGATTGACCTGCATATGTTGTTCATAGATTACCGGCAAGCTTTCGATAGAGTGATAAGACGCAAGTTAATAAATGCATTACATGAGTCCCAATTCCAAAAAAAAAAATTAATAAGGTTATTGCAAATGACTATGAATAATAGCAATGCAAAAGTAATTATTAAAGGCAATGTAAGCAATAACTTTTTAATGACAAGGGGATGCTTTGTCTGCCACATTATTTAATATTGCTTAATAATGTTTTGAAAAAACTGGATTCACCTGGTTGTAAACTTAACGCAATGGTGCGAATATGTGCTTATGCAGATGATGTATGCCTAATTATCAAGAGTTTGAGGTTAACAAAGGAAATATTTGCAATATTGAAAGCTGTAAGTGAAATTGTTGGGCTGGAAATTAACCAATATAAGATAAAATACATGTATGTCGGGGCCAACAATGAGACTGGTCCTCAGAGAAATATTCACGTACATGGGGGTGAAAGTGAGTTCTTCCAAAATAACAGAAATAACATTATTTTCAATTCTTGAAAAATAACATTGATGCTTAGGTAGGCAAGAGGATCATGGCTGGAAACCGGGCATACAATGCCAATCTAAAATGTTTTCGATCATCGCTCCTGTCACGAGAAACAAAGATAAGATTATATACTTTAGTGCAAGATTATAGACCTATTGTGACTTATGAAGCGGAGACATGGACCCTTTGAACAAGCACAATTAGTATGCTGAATGTTTTTGAAAGAAAAGTATTGAGAAGAATTTATGGAGCTGTTAGTGAAGAGAGTATGTGGAGGAATCCAAAAAAATCTGAGCTATATGAACTATGTAATAGCGGTAACGTAGTTCATTTTGTTAAAACTAGGCGCATAGAATGGTTAGGCCACGTGGTTAGAATGGACAATAGCAGGACGCCTTATAGGGCATTGTTCTCTACAATGTACGGCACAAGAAGAAAAGGAATACAAAGGAAAATATGGCTGCAAGATGTTGAGAGCAACTTTAAAACACTGTGTGTAAGAAAGTTGAAGAAAAGGGCTAAGAATAGAGATGATTGGCATGATATGATCCAGGAAGGCAAAGCCCACCCCGGGCTGTAGAGCTGCATAGTAAGTAAGTAAGGTAAAGTTAATACCTGCCTCCAAATAGAACGAGGAAATTCCATAATGGTAAATTTACGATTGTCTTCAGTAGCAGGCAAAATATACTTCATATTATTAAAACGTTTTCAAATAGACATAATAAAACGTCAATTAACAAATACAATTTTAATTAAGTGATAACACTGATAACTGATAATATTGAGAGAGCATACACTGAAATTAATTACATTTTAGGAAGTCCCACGGACCCATCTCTAATTTCGATCTGTCCAAATCGCACCACAGGCACTTGTTTGGAGCGACAATTTTAGTAAAATTGAATTTTTGATCAAATGAAATTCGTAATTATAAAAGAAAACATACCAACTAAGCAACCGTAATCTACAAATTATGTCCACTTATTTTAAAATAATAAAGCAATAATTGTTTTGTCACCTAATAATCATACAAATAAACGTTTATGTTACATTGCCTTGACTTGAACACTGCTGTATTGGTGAGGGCTCACATATTAAGCATTGATTAGGACCGAAACTATTGGGGGGAAAGGGGACACATTCCCGGACGGCCGTACTTCGAATGCGGTCTGAGGGTCGGTGCAAAAAAAAAGTTCATTATTTGAAGAAAACTTTGAAAGCAACTTTTGAATCTTTTATAACATTTAATTTAAAAAATGAGTCTCAGTCGAATTATGCTACGTTAAAACGTAGTGGATCCCCCAAAGTTCTATTTTTTAAAAAAACAAAAAAATAATTATATGAAGAAGATTAATTTATACTTTTAAAAAATACTAGACCACTTCTTGAATGAAAATACACAAGTCATCCTGCTTAGACTTGCTACCTGCGACCGTTAATGTAAAGATTACGAAAATTGCCATTTGGAACTCAAATATGTTGAATAGTCTATTGCACAAACGGACCCAGAATTTAATTTTCGGGGGAGGAAGGAGAGGGAAGGACATCAGCTTTTAATGCCGGACGATAATTACTTTGGAAGAAAAAGAAACTATATGAAATGGTGTATCAGTGATTCTTGAAGTCCTATTAAATGTAAATACACAACTAATAACATTTTTAGAAATAATTTTAAAAATATTTTTTCCATAAGACATGGTTATATTTTAACATTTTTTGAGGGGAGGAGAGCTTCAGCCCGCAGATTCGCCTGTGGTCTGTTGTGCTTCAATATAACAGTATTTCCTGAGAAACAGTCTATCAAAAAACAGAATAAATCACCATTTTTTAAATATTATCTTAGCAAACATCAACAACAGTTGGTAATAACTATCTTCGTTTAATAATAGCTATTTGCTTGATATTTTATATCCTTTTTTTTTAAAAAAAACATGTTCTTTTTTTAAAGACCGTTTCTTAGGAACTATTGAACGTAAATAGCTCTGTCAGGGCTCCAGTTTAAACTAATAGAATGCACTACAAAGTAGTTTATAATTATCTTTGTAGAGAACAGGTGTTTCCTTGATATTTGCAAAAATTCACTATCCGATGAAAAAACGTGGATTTTGAATTACGTCTTCTGAGACGACGTCCTCTCACAAATTTGGCAAACGTTCTTTTAACATCTAGAGGAGGTATAGTTTCAAATTTAATATAAACAATTCACCAAATAATGCAATTTTTAAGAATTTGTGTCCCCCAGTCAATGAGCGCCTCTTTAATATGTCCCCGCTTGGAGCTGGTAGACTAGCGCAAATTGAAAGTTCAAGATGGGCATTATGATGTATGACTAATAGTTTTCTTCAAATAAGTCACCAAAAATTCGGCTCTTAGACAATCCAGCAATTATAATTAGCATTGGTTCCATACCTCTTATTAGATCTAATACAATCTCGGACCTTATTCTGACTTAGAACTCGAATTTTACCTAAATGACCATCTTTTTTTTTTCTTTCACCCTTGGCATACCGCGGGATGAGGTGTTGTTCAAGATGTACAACCAAACCCATTCTAACGAGAGTGGAAAGACCAAGATTCAATCTATGGGTTCACTACAATATTAACCCAGGAAGGATTCGAACTGGCACTGCTATACTTGAGAATGTTAAAGGGTCGCTTTAACACACTCGGCAATAACAGTCTCTTATTGACTATCTTATCACTTTTTGTTCTTCAGTTTAAAACTTGGCTTCATCATTGACAAAAAAATCTTATGGAATCACCATATGGCTCAAATCTCATAATGATCAGTTTTAAATCTTTCACTTCCACCATATCCTACCCATACCAACAAGCAGGGCCGTCACGTGGGGTTTCGGAGTTTTTGCCTGGCAACCTCCCCCGCCCCCTACTTCATCCCAAATCTACTAATACTCTATTACCCACACCCATGTTTAAATGCAGAAAGAGAGATGAATATAATAATAAAGACTTAGTGAACTCGAGGCTTCAATACGGATGACACCAATCGCTGTCTACATAATCCCATCCACCAAGCACCGTCGAAAATCTAACTCCGTAAGATCAGCCTTAATGCAATCCTCCCACCTTTGCTTCGGTCTATCCCTCGGAAGCTTACCAGTAGGCCCTTTGCACATTAATCTTTTAGACATTGGTGGATTAGATAGTCGCAAATCTCTCTTCTCAATTATATTTACTGGGTACAAATCATGCGATTCGGTGTTGTGATACAGTCTCAATTCTGCGTAAACTCGTCCCCCTTCAGTCCAAATATTTTGCACAATACTTTATTTTAAAAAAAACTAAGGATTTGTTCATTCTTTAATGTAAGTGTTCATGTTTCATTTCGGAAATAACGATAACAAGTATAATTGTTTTGTTAATTTTTAAATTTTGGGATAGGAGGTGAAAAATAACTACCACTTCCAGTCTTAACTTCCTCTTTTATATAGTCTTCCCTAGTTATCATCGAGCCTAATATGGTGGATGGGGCAACAAAGTAGTTTTTAAGTGAGGCAGATCTGTGAAAAGGGTGTAAAGTCAAAGGGTCGAGATCTTGTGGTAATGGAGTGGGTAGAGGACTTGAATTGGAGGATATTATATATAGGCTTAGGAAGGACACTGATTAAAGATTATTTGGTAAAGGTAAAGGAATTTACCTCGGGAATATTTCCTGTCTATGGAAGGCGGAGAAGAGCCACCTTATATCAATATTCTCCCATATTGACCAAGAATATTGGGTGCTATTATAGACTCCAGAATATCTCTTCAGCAATTCGATAATAAGGCTGAACTTAACTCTTAACTTATCATTTATTAGACTCTTCTTTTATGTTATGGCTTGGTGGCATAGACCACAACCTGAGTCAAGGAACAACTTCTTACATTAGAACGGAAATCGTTGCATCAAATTGACAGTGAAGTGTATAAGAATAATAAATGGAGATGGAAAAACAATCAGGGGCTATCTGATCTATGTTATGAGCTCTGATAATAAAACTATTTTCATTCATTCACTACGGCTGGGATATATATTTCAGCCTCTTGGAAACCGACTAAGATGAATTATGAATTAGCTTTGTCAATGGTACCGTAAAATGTTCTTACTACTAATACTGCACTGTTTTAAGGTGGCTCTTCTCCTCCTTCTATAGACAGGCAATATGCTTAAGGTAAATTCCTTCACCTTTACCAAATAATCTATAATCATCATCCTTCTTAAGCCTATAATAAAATTGAAATATTCTACAATTATTTCACAATATTTGTACTTAATTTTTCTAAAAAAATTACTTTTTTATGTTATTGCATTATAAAACATGATCATTTCAAGAAATAAAAAAGTAATCATAAAAAAATATATAATTCTCTCTTTAAACTATAAATATGTGATTCTTTAAATAACAATTATAAAAGTCTTGAAATAGAAATATTTACAATTAATGGCTTATTTTATCAGCAATACTTTGAAACATATCTATTATTTGCGAATTTTCTTTTATTAATGAGTCTATTTCTTCTTGAGCACAATGAATTTCACAAATTTTGGTTTTGAATGACCTAACATCTTGTCCTCTAATGATCCGCCCTTCATGTTGCACTAAGGGACGTGTTATACCAATATTGTTACCTTCATCATAAAAAATTTTGTCACTTTCTTCCATGCGTAAAAAAAATTTTTCTAAACTTTTTTTTGAATTGTCAACATCTTTATCTAAAATTTTTCCCTGTAAATAAATAGTTTGAGCCATTTTATACCAATCTGCTAGGCAGTCTGCCGTTTGAATAATTGATAGAACAACTTCTTGCTCTAATAAATTCTTAATCAAATTAGTTCCCATTACATCCATCTGCAAGAAAACAAAAAAAAAAGAATTATAGAACTATTTAATTTATTTTATATTCACATAACAGAAAGGTGACTGTTGGATTAAAAGCTTGTTTAGAGAAACTAATATATTTAATTTAATATATAAATCATTCCAAACCATATGAAAAAAAGAAAAGAAAGTCGAAAAAATCAATTGAGAAAAATAAGGAAAATTTGTTAAAAATCAATGAAATATGGTATGTTTTAGTTAAGTTATACAGCATAAGGAAAAAAACATGAACAAATTGAGAATTGATGAGATCATAATAACATAACATAACAACAGGCTTGAACACGGATGTATTACTCCATAGGAGGGCATCCAACTTGTGAAAATGGTTGTTGAAAATTCCTAAATCTTAATAGACTCTATGATCAAATGATCTGATTTAAGTTAGAATGTGCATGTCATATATATATTTTAGTTAAAAATGCCACAAACAGTCATGGATCTATCGGAGGTAAATCACTCATTATGTTGGCAATTGACTGTTGCATTATTTAGGCTTCCAGGCAAGCATTGCTTAAGAGGATTGATGAAATTCGAAAATTAAAGATTAGAATACAGAGATGTGGGATGGAAGTCTTAATAGAACAATTAGGTTAAAAAAGGACAGAAATGAGGATAAAAGGCTAAAGATTTATTTGCTTCGAAGGGAGACCAGAGTTAATATTGGACTAATATAGGATAAGTATATGTACATAGTTATCTAGGATACTAATACTGCTGCTAATTATTTACTGCACCAAACACTTTTTCTGGGTGGAAATGTACCATGTATTTAATTTTTTATGTACAAAATGGATTTCTGAATGTAAATATTACTTGTATTATAGTATGATCTTTCATTACCTTCATTCTTTCTAAAACATGGAACTGTTCATCATTATAAGTCAAACTTCTTGTAGCTCTATCTCGAATCATGTGTTGCCATGAGTCCCTTAGCCTTTGAACACAAGTATTAGCTCGTTGAGGGGCCTTACTTTTCCAGCAGCAACGGCAACCAGCAGAATTTTTTTCCCACTCTTTACTAAGAGTATCTTGGGTATAAAACCTAGAATGAAGCTGCTTAATGGCAATGTTTAATCCACTAACTAGTTCCTGATTTATTCCACCTTCTAGCTCTGCCTGGAATCACAAAAATAATTCATTAACAATGAAAGTAATATTTATAAATTGTTTAGTCTAGTAAACAAATACAAAAAACGTATCATTATAGATACCTTTTATTAATGTTCTACACTGCTTGCACAGTTATTGTGCCCCAAGATTCATAATAGTTAATATAATAATACTAATAACCCATAACATTTGTGTAATGATTTAAAAAATATGAATAAAACAAACCACCACATGTTTTGAAAAAAAAACACCAACAATACTTAAGAAAAAACGGCATAACAAGCAATCTCAATAATAAGAACTGTAAAAAAAAATGTTTGTATAATTTTTTTTTCTCAAATTTCAGAACAATTGGAAAGCGCTTGCTTGCAAAGAGCAAATTGACTACCCAGAAATTTTCTTAACTTATAGGCAAACATGTTCATGCACCCATCTCGTCATTTTTTACTAATCCCTCATCATATTTAAAAAAAAAAATGGCAGCCAAGCATAAAGCTGCAGAGTCTTAGTAATATACTAACATGAGGCGGAGAGCTGTAATATATTAACATCTGTAAAAATACTGTTGCTTAGAAAAAAAAAACCTCTCAATCCTTTATCTTCATAAAATATCTTGATAAGATATTTTATGAAGATAAAGACAACATCTGAATAAAATGGGCGAATATTGACCACCTATGAATAATAATTAGCAACTGGTAACTCTCAGTTTTAAATTTGGTAGTGCTCAAGTGAAGCAGTTGAGTAGGAACCAAGAAGACAAGCATTGAGTCTGTAAGCTGATCCAGCTTACAGACGAACATAAGTGGAACTAAACACTTTAGCAGTTATGAGATGACCTGAGATACAGCCGTGTTTTGGCCAGGTCAATGATTGCATTAAACTGAGCAGAAACAGTTTGTAAAAATTAAGCAAATTAATTAATTAAGAACATTAGAAGAAAAATTGAAGTTATCAGTCAGCTAGATTAACAATTAAGATTTACTCTTTAAAAAGATAAATAGGTCTTTAATTATGCTGCTCAAATTTATTATAATAGCTCACTGGTGGTTAAAGTGTTAGACTGGGTTCGTCTTAATCTTTTGGGTGAGGTGGGCCGAGTGGGCTAACGTGTGTGCACAGCAACGCGTTGCCGGGCAATGAGATGAAAGATAACTGGATAAAATAATTAGGAGTTGATGTCCTGGTGCTGAGGGGGCTTAACTAAGGCATTAATTCCCCACACTCATCATCTGTCCCGGGAAACCCTGTATAGCTTTAAAGGTGAGGACAGAAAAAAAAACAACTCACACTGATCAATAGCAAAGCATTTTTCAGGTTTATTTTGAATTATTTCATATTAAATTATTGGAGTACAATCTGAAGTAGATTCTATATATTTCCTTTTCAATAAGTAGGATATGATAGAATTTTAAGTAACTATGCTGATGTGGTAAATAAATAAATTATAAATAAGTATAAGGCAGAAAATGGAATAAAAGGATGAACATACTAAACCACACCTTCCAGTCAACTGAGTTTGAAGATTTTATACCAAGAAGATTATGAATGATTTGCTGGCTTCTCATCACAATATCTGTCGTTTTTTCAACATATCTGGCCAACTCTAACAATCTATTGCTTTTTAAAAAAACTTGCAAAAGCTCCTGCTTAACAATATATGTAAACATACTAACACTGTCATTTGTTAGCTTACTGCACAATGACAATTTATCTATCCTTCTTCTACAAGCATGAGAAATACTACATATATTTTTAGCAATGGAGGCATCATTTTCTACATTTGGGGAATTAGGAAAAGTTGGTAGTTTAGGAAGGTCATTGTCTATTGCTATCACAACATTATTATTTTCATTGCTAAATAATATAATAGGGACCTCATCTGAAGTACAAGGGTAATCGATCCCCAGCGTTTCTTCGGTTATCACATCACATAAATGTTTATTGTCATATAAAAGTATTTGATTGGCTGGTAATACTTCAGTTTGTTCACAAATTTGTTCTTTGAAATCTAAAATTTTTTCACCTGGGTCAAAGTATATTTTGATATTTTGCATCTTATGAATATGAAAAACATGTATTCTTTTTCGAGATAAAATATTGGTTACTTCAGTAAAAAATTTTTCAAAACTCCATATTTTTTGTGTATCCACTTCAAGAAGTCCAGCTAACAAAGGTGTTATGTATTTTTTCAACCCAAAACTTAATTGACAGCCTTTGGGAAGAGATCTGCACCAATCAATGGGTCCATTTTCAGATGACTGAGTGCCCGATATAACGCCAGAAGCTTTCTTCGTAGTGATATAATACATTGTCTCTTTATTTCTTCGCCCTCCATAAGGTCGAAAAGGAAGATTACCAGTTGCTACATGATACAATGTAACACCTATGGACCAGAGATCAACCGTTGCACCAAACTTTTTTCCTACAGGTTTCCTAAGAACAGCCCGTTCATACATATCGGGATGGAGATATTCTTCAGTGCCATACAATGACATAAACTGTTGGTCTTCTTCAAGCTCACGAGCAGCACCAAAGTCAGTTAATTTATACACTGTGCTGCCATCATCAGAAATAAACTTCATAATGTTTCCTGGTTTCAAGTCTCTATGAACAAGGTTGTTATCACGTAAATGTTTCATACCAGCAGATAAATGTTCAAGTACTAGTAAAAATTCATCTTCTTGTAAACCGTAAGTATTTTCAGGATCATCTAAAATATTGAAAAGGCTTCCTCCTGTACAAAGTTCCATAACAATTACCTTACCCCTTCCATCCTGTTCTTCTTCTATAGCCAGTAACTTTACGATATTTTCATGTTTCACTTTCTTTAAAACTTCAAACTCTCGAATTTGTACATCATGGGGTCTCATGTGGCTAAGTTGATTAAACGTTTTAACAGCTACAGGTTCACCATTATGTTTGTTAACTCCTTGATAAACCGCCCCTGTTGCTCCTTTACCCAAAACACTAGTTGTACACCACACATAATTCGTTGAACCCCTCAAAAAAGACATAATACAATCCCAAAGGTGAAAAGTTGTTTTGACATCTAATTGTAAATACCAAACAGTACAGTTCCGAAATGATACGTTCCAATGAATTAATCGATTTAAACACTAAGAATTACGAGAACAAAGTTGGTGATTTTTTTCTACTTGGCTCTTATTTTGTTATATATAAGAACTTTATAAGAATGCTTAACAAAATAACTATGATTTGTTTTGTAACAATAACTTCACACATCTTTGCCATGACCATGACCGTGCGGTATTACATTTTGTAGGGAGGTTTCCAGCCTGACATCTGAAGTGGGCTTGATGCTATCTAAGTATTATATACTTGAAGGACATCAGAATTGTTTATTTTATTTTATTCCGAAAATTAATAAGAAATTCAGACATTATATCGTCTGGAATAGATTTTTATATCTTATGCGCTGCAGGCAGAGCCTCTTCAAGTTCTGAAAATTCCAGTTGGGTTTGAATTTACTGGTATGTGCGTTCTGCTTTCAGAAGTAGGAAGCTATTTTTGATTCATCAGTTAGTAGTACACATCCATTTTTGATTGACCAATTGTCGCTTCTATTATCATGTCTTAATATTGTCTGGTGAGTTTTGAAGCCATCTTATCTAAAATTTTATACATCTTATTCATTTTTTTCTAAAAAAAATCTTGAAATATTGGTATATTCTTATATGTTTATCTACCAATTTGTAGCGATTTGGATATCAACATATATTTTTTTATTATAATGACTTATCCTTGTTTTTGTTTGTGTTTTTGAAGAATAAACAATGTTAGTAACCAATTGTTGCTTGGGGCGCTGACCAATCTTAAGGGCCCCTCGCCTTCTAATAAATTTAAAAAAAGTTACAAAACGTATTAAAATAGTTATTTTTAGGGGAGGTTAGCTAACAATAAAACAACTGTATTAGAGATATGTTACATGCAATAAAATTCAAATGCTTCACAAAGTGTAAGAAATAAGTGTAAGAAATAAATTTGATTTTTTTAGGGGGAGGGATGACGCCATTGTCCGTGGGGCTCCGAATGTATAAACCCGGCACTGTTAGTAACCCAGATATCATTACGTATCATACTGTAATTCTTGAACAAATCTTACCAGTAATATAAGACACAACAGATTGGTGACGAGGATAAACTCGGTAAGTAAAACGAGTTTGATACCTAAATATACAATGAATGCTGATAAATTTATAGAACTGCTCATTATATTGAATTCATACCATCAATCTTTACTTTATGCTTGCTGGCTCATGAAATCGACGGAAATGAGAGGTTACCTTCGCTAACTGAGAGTTGAATAATGGCGAAAATAACTATAGCCAACTTTAACGAGAAACTGTTACCCTTGTCTTTTAACTTGGAGAACTCTCTATGACAAGTGCTAGATTTCTTCGCTATGCAGTTTTTCTACAAGGCTTCAACTACACTCCTGAACACAGGAAAAGTGAACATATTGATCTTGTTTATTATCTATCTAGATCTTTAATTTAATTGGATTCGACAAGCGCTAATATGTTCATCGATCTAGAACTTCGAGAACTAAATGATCAAATAGTGATTCAAATATCGACCTCAACTGTTCTTTAGACCGTCGAATATTTAGCAGATGTGACCAAATCCAGGACTGAAACAGCTGAAGGAAAGTTTTTTGTTGGAATAAAAGTGAATTTTTTTCAATTCAGAGTAGTTTTATTTGAACCTAGGGATCAAATATAACGGTTAATTATAGATTGGCCCTAAGAAGAACAGTCTTCTTTTGCTATTATTTTAACATAAATTATGGAATACAGATTAGTATGAGTACAGCCTTCTGAATATTACCAAATTTTATTAAGATATATATTCTATTAGCAATATAAAAATATATACATCATTTAATTAACTTTTTTTTAACATCAAAAGTTGAAATGAGGAAAGTGATATAATCCGAAACATCACGCCTTTGAAGTGGATTTTGGGAGTATTTAGGGCATAATATATGATTGATTTTCATAATAGTTGGAGTAAAGAGAAATATATTTTGGAGTCATGAAACAATATGATTACGAATGTTGATCTTGTTTTATCGATATCACCAGATCGTTAATCGAAAAAATCACAAAATTAAGACCATTGGGCAAGATACAACAGACTAGACTTTTAAAAAGATGGATGTATGAATTCCGTTAGACGAAAGGTCTTCTGATATCTAGAGTGGATGGAAGAAGCAATGGAATGAAGGAATTTTCAGGTATGTTATTACATTACATATAGTCCTCCACAATTAATTAGATAAATAATCAAATCATAACATATCTTTATTTCTAAAATTGCATTATTAGCATATCAAATTTTTAAAATCGCTCTCATGGCTTTTTTTTTTTTAAATTGCATATCGTTTCTTAGTTATACAATTAATTTTTTTATCTTATTTATTATATTAACACACAATTGTAAATACATAGTGCAGATAAACGATTTGAGCCTTGGCTAAATTGCCGAACAACAAACTTAAAATATAAACTCATTCCCTCCTTATTTTATTCCCCTGGGGTATATAAATATAAAATACATAAATTTATTTTTTTTTTAAATTCATAACATGCATAACACTTAAAATATAAAATCTTCTTCTCTAACAGGGACAGCCCCCTTTCGATTTATTTGTTTTTCGTTTTGGTGCAGCCTTCTTCTTACGTCCTTTGGATGGCGGTTCACAATCAGAGCAGGAACAATCATCGCCTGAAATTAAGATATATTTTTTTATTAAAATAACACTTGAAAATATTATGTTTTCATCAAATGTACCATAAATTAAATTATTTCATTTAGATTATGGAAGAACGTTTGTTTTGCAGTAGGAATAAGTCTAATATGTTTTCATTTTTGATAAAGTAGGCATGCGTCATTGCCCCTTGACTCATATTTACTTCTATCATATTTTTTGTCTGCCTTCTAACCAGGAGGAGGCACGGGCGGATCTACGGGGGGGGGGCTTTCGGGCTGAAGCCCCTCCCAAAATGGTAAAATATAACCATGTTTTATGGAAAAAAATATTTAAAAATTATCTCGTAAAGTATTATAGTTTGTGTAATTACATTTAAAAAGACTTAAGGAATCACTTAAACACCATTTCATATAGATAGTTAGTTTCTTTCTTGTTTTCCAAAGTAATTATCGTCATTTTTATGAAAAAAAAGCTTTCGGGCTGAAGCCCTCCCCCCCAAAATTAAATCCTGAATCCGCTATTGGGAGGAGGCGCATTTTAGTTCTGAATTCCGTAGGTTAGGTGTGGATATTTTACATGTGTATTAATATTTTTGAGATGAGTTATTTCATTTTAACTCATTATTTTAATTAATAAATTATTTCGCCACTATTCAATTTAATTACTTATGTGACACTGCTATGTGGTTCTACGTGGAGACTGGGTATCTTCCATTATTAAGCACTATTCATGTAAGGAAATATGTTGCATATTCTTTTTTTCGGTTGTACAATCCATCTCTGAGTCGAAACCTCAATATAATTCTTTTATTGAGGATTAACTACAATAACCTTTTATCGGTAGTCTTTATTCTAATCCATCAACAAGGAAGACTCTACAACAACCAGGTAACTGAAATGACGAAAAACGCAATCTTTCTATCACAACTTTAGTCTGCATACACGCCCTTTTCATAATATTTTTTTTTTTAGTGAAATTAATTTTGTAGGACGTTCTTACTTATTCTAGCCAATTCCTCGGCCAGAAACACTTATTTAAAGATGCTTAGTTACCTTATCCTCCAACGTTATTCTTCGCCTTCATCATTATTCCTTCGTATATAAACTTTACTCCGTATATAACGGATCTTCCGTTTCGGGATTAAAAATACTTATACTTCGACTTTAGTCAATGTTCGGTATCCAACTCCAAAGGCTAGGATCGGACATGTCAAAATTGTACAATAAGGGTTTTATAACCTGGCAAATCAGCCAAATTGTGAGAAGCCTTCGGAGCCCAAAGAATCAGCCATTTGTATTGTTGATCCACCTGCGTAGTTTATTGATATATCATTTCCGTAGATTAAAGGTGAGGTTATTCATTCAATAATTTCAAATTGATCGAAACACTCTGGATCTCATCGTCTTATCATGGTTCTCCTCCGGTGACCATATATTTGTTATTGTGGAGTTAACTGAGAGTATCGCCTTTTTTACAGCTTTTCCGATGTGGGATGTGCTTAAATAAAAATGAAGATATTTCATTTGTATGAGTATTCTTTCTTACAAATGCTACATAAATCTTATGTTTACATATTCTTCATACTAATAAACAAGGGATCATCCTCAGCATTACCATTTATTATTGCTCTTTTCTCGTCATTTTTAGGAAAAGACATGGAAAGGAAGAGAAAGATATGAAAGAAATTGTAAATAAATTTTTATATGCTTACATGAAGAAGGGCGCCTTCAATCGGACTTGGTTTTACGTAAATGTACGATATTATAAAACAAATAAAATAAAATTAGATAAACGGTAGGGCTCATACATATAAATAAAAAAAATAAGAAGATATATATGAATAGTCTTAGAAGCATTATTTATTTCAAAAGCAGTTATTCTTTTTGCACCACCTTGTACATATCAGCGAATCTTCCTTCAAACATACATAAGAGAGAATATTAGAGCCATTAGCCTCTGGTATTTTTTCCTTTTTTCTTATCTTTCCCTACCTCGCCTTTTAGGCTATACGAGATTTTCCCGGGCGGGAGGGTGAAGGCGGAGAGAATTTAAAATCCCCTCCAGTACCGGGACGCGAACTCATACTTTTTTAAATCCCATATATTCGGTTGCCGGGCAAAAATGATATAAAAATTAGCCACGAGTTTCCGTCCCGGTGCCGAGGGAGTCTTTTCAATTCCAGTCCACACCCCCTGGCCCGGGAAAACCCCGTATAGCCTTAACGGCGAGGATGGGGAGGATTAAAAAAAAAAAAGTTCGGTAAATCTTTTCCAAGCTTTATTTGTTTATTTTTCAAGTTATGAAACTGAAGGAGGTTCCCATCAAGGTGAAGATAATCTAATTTACATCTACTTTTGGTTGAAATTATCTCCAGTTAATTTTGATTGCTATTTTTAATGTCAATTCTATTTTCCTCACATGGTTATTTTTCCATGAAGGTATATTTGATTATGTCATTTGTTACGTTTAACGTCAGGGGTTCAGTGCTCCATTTTATTTTATTTTTTGTAAGATATACGGCGATATTTTAATCTTAATAAAACAACAAATTTCTATTTCCCTGGCTTCTATTTTCCTGACCAATCATCACCAAAAGCGATGAAAACAGATTTCTTGTAACCGGTGGCGGATCTGGACATTTAATGCCTTTTAAACGTTTTATATTGACTCCCAAAACTTTTAGTTTTTAGCTCAGCTAAATGATCTTATCCTCGTCTGTGATTCCTTTGTAATTTATAATGAAACTAATCATGGATTGAATTCGAGAATTTTCTATTTATTTACCTGGTTAGCATTTCATTTTCCTCGCCCTCATTGTCTCAATTTAATCATGATCAGCCACTATTTATACTGATATCTATGAAAGGATTTTTAGCCATTACTATTCGAATCCTTTCTAGAATTATATATATATATATATATATATATATATATATATATATATATATAGTATAAATAGTGGCTGATCATGATTAAATTGAGACAATGAGGGCGAGGAAAATGAAATATATATATATATATATATATATATATATATAATATATTTATCCTATATATATTATAGGATTATATCCTTTAAGTATATATATGATACATTACTGAATGTATCATATATATACTTAAAGGAGATAATCCTATAATATATATAGGATAAATATATTATATATATATATATATATATATATATATATATATATATATATATATATACTTAAAGGAGATAATCCTCTACCAAATATTTTTAACGTTTTGATGTCATTATAAAAGCCGAGATTATATAATTGAATAAGAGTAAAATATGTATATATATATAAAAATAATATTGTTAAGAAGGCCCTGAACCAAAAGTAATATATAAATTGTCATGTTAGTTATAAATTAAAAACTGGTAGTCAATTTTCACTAACGATTAATATTTTTTTAATTATATTTTTCTTTGTAATGTTATTCCAGGAACGAATAAAATAATGTATTGTTGTTTACTTTTGCTCTCCATTATTTCACAAAATATATAAAGCTCATTTAGAAAAGATAATTTTATAAAAATATACTTACAATTAGCTTTCACTGAAGTTTTTTTCTTTTTGCTGTACCTCGGTTCACAGTCTGAACAGGAACAAGAAGAATCTGACCAACCCATACACTCGGAGCAAGAACAATCAGACGATTTATAATCTAGATGGTAATAAATATTTTAATATAAGTGTAAGAAATTTTATAATACTATTTCAATGTAATCTGAAATATAATATATTTTACATGTTGATGGTAGGTATATTCTGTTCCTTTCATGGTTGAAGAGCTAATGGAAGAATATTGTATTTAATATCTTTTGAAAAATATGAATATTTTCTTTAAAGATTATTTGAAATATTTCTTTCTAAATGGGATGATGCAGTATAAAATTAAATAACAACATTAAATTAAAATGTTATCAGATTCTATTTTTTTTTTTGACATGAAATGTCCATCCACATAGCTGTTCAATTTTAAATTCTACTTCCATGAAGAATTATAACTAAAGATTGTATTTTCACGCAAATTTTCATCTTTTTTTGATACGTTTTTTCAAATTGAAAAATAATTTAATATTTTTACTCATTGATATATTTGGCATAATATAGTGCTACATTTTATTTTACTCATTTGATAGGGTATAGATATATGATTCTTTTCCCCATTAAAATTGAAAATAAATGGTCAATAATAAAATCAATAAATAAATTATTTTCTAGTAAACTTTCAGTCTGGGATTCATTTTTTTTACTTTCACTTACGAGTATATGCAATATATATTAAAGGTAAGTATTGCGATCGTGAAGGTAAGTATCGAATCTCAGTTTTCAACGGAAATGCATGTTTTGAGGTCCCCTCAGTCCAAATAGCCAAGTGTCGCAAAATGGTGTGTGTGTGTTAACAGTCTAGCTCATAAACGAAAAGTAGTACAAAGCTGATATTAAGTATTTAAGATTTGTATATGGGCCGGATGTGACAGCAAGTTTTTCGTTAAAATCGGCTAACCGGAAGTGCCACTTTATATGAACGCTGAAACACATTTTTACAATTATCTCAAATACGGCTCTAACCAATTTGATCAAACTCGGTGTTAAATGCCCAATGTTCATATACGCCTTCCTCTAAAGTACCTTTAATATGGTTATTTTAAAAAGTTAATCATTTCGCATTATTCAGAGTTACGAAAAAATGCTAAATATAACTTTTTAAAGAATTTGATAAGTTAATAAAGGAACAAAAAAATAAAAATGCAGAAAAACCTGCGTTGCTATACACTGTAGCGCCTAAACGAATGTACCGATTTCAATGAAACTTCGCTAAAGTCATTTTCTCGACACCCTTTAAATTTATCTATATAACATACTTTAACGAAAAGAAGCTGGAAAAAAAGTTACGAGGGATGGTAAAATTAAATTCCGAATAACTCAAAAAGTATACATTTTTTATTGTGTCACGTGGATATAGTCTGGTTTTTATAAATTTACGGAATTTCTTAAAAAAAAAAAAAAAAATCGTTAAAATCGAACAATTAGAAGGAAAGATATGGTCACTAGTTTTTTTTCCCTGCAGAGGCAAAAATTTGGATAAATTTAAAATATACTTTTTTAATTGTTGAGACTAAAAAAACCTTTTTTCTACAGATATTTAATAAAATATCTTTCCTAAGAACATCTTTCATAAGAAAAAAGTACCTAAAATTATACCTTTATTCTTAGTTCTATATTTCAACACTGCAATCACCACCTCCGGAATCAACTTACTCACTGTCTGCATAGATAACTTTTTCAATTAAAAATATCATTAAAATGACATTACTCAAAAATGTTGAAATTGGAGTTAGTCATTCTGTGGTTTAAAAAAGCAAAGAAAGTTGTGTGGTTTATAAAAGCAGATGGAGTGACTAGATTTTTATTGCCTACCGTCGATATATTAAATTGATATTTTGTAATTATAATGGTCTTAATGACTTGTTATCTGTAAGCTCCGTTTAAAATGCACTTCAAAAAAATTTAAAATTGCCCAGCGTTGCCAGAAAATAATTTCTATTCAAAGTAGAGCGGTAAGTGAAAGTTGTGTGTTGCGCGCACTAGATTTTTTAGTTCTACGTTGCGTGTGCACGGAAGCACAGAGGGGGCGATACACAGATCCTACAGCTGATCTAGGATGACAAAATTCATTGAGCATAAGTTTCGATTGGTAATCACGTATTCACCACAAATAAATACAAATTAAACTTGTATAGTCTTAATTAATAATAATACGGCAGAAGAATTAAAACAACTGTATGATTTGAAGGAAAGTCGGATTTTACCATTAGTAATTTCATGTAATGGATTAATACCAGAAGAATCTCAATCTTCTTTGAGTGAGCTGGACTTGCCGTTTGTGACAATGGAAAAAATACAAATGGCAGTATTGTTGGGAACGGCAAGTATTGTTCATAAATTTACAAATATAAAATAATTTTGAAAATATATGAATGTAATATTTGGTTGACCGATTCAGTCCCCAATTGTTACTAACAACCATGTAAAGTGTGAAACAAATAAACAAAATAATAATACTTCATTTATTCTGGGACAAGTACCTTTAGAATAATACATAAGGACAGTAATATGGGCTAATGAGCCTCAGAGATACATAAGAAGAAATGTTGAGTAATAAAATAGTCATATTAAAAATTATATGTTACTTTCTAACTTAAATAAGTTAATAATAAAAATTTTTAAAATAAAGTAAAAATAATGAAGAACAATCTAATAGTTTATATACATATTTTCAGTCTATTTACAATTTTATGGGGACTGGATGGATAAGAAATGATTGCACAGGTGGGATTTAAAGGTAGGAAGGGTATTAGATTGACGGATGTGGGAAGGGATGGAGTTCCATAAGGATGAGGATCGGATAATGAATGATCTGTCGAAAGCAGCGGTTCGGTGGGCCCTTATGTATAAATCAGAAGACCTGGAACGAGTATTGCGGGAGCGAACAGAGGATTTGAATTGGAGGAGCTCGGAGAAGTATGAAGGTCGGTGGGATTGGATGACTTGAAAGAGGAAGGATACCAGGAAATACTTACGACGGTAGGAAGGGTAAAGCCACTTCAGCTCTGCATAAAAACGGGAAACAGAGGCGTCCCTTGGGATCCCGAAGATGAATCGTACAAAACAATTTATCAAGCGTTTTAGTTTCGCCTCGAGATCCACAGAGACGCCCCCATATACCGTGCAGCAATAGTCAAAGTGGGGAAAAATTAAGGAAGTGACCAGGAGTCTTCGGGTTTCAAGGGGAAATAAGTGACGGAAGTGGTTTAGGCGTTTTAAGGTGGAAATGGTCCGGCAGGAGATGTTGGATACATGGTTTTTCCAGGAAAGAGTTTGATCAAAGGTTATTCCAAGATTTTTGATAGAGGGATAAAATTTGATGGGATTATCATGTAGGAAAAGAGTTGGAATATGTGGAACAGTTTTAAGGAGGTGATTGGAGCCAAATAAGATTGCCTTTGTCTTTTCCGCATTTAACTTCAACTTGTTGGCTCTCGCCCAGTCGCAAATCTTATCCAAGTCTTCTTGAAGTTTTTCTGTGGCTGATAATAGGTCGGAGGGCGGGAAGGACAGGTATATATGGAAATCATCAGCGTAGATATGGTATTGGGAGTGACGGATCAGGAGAGGAAGGTCATTAATATAAACAACAAACAAAGAAGGAGATGAAGCATGAAAACAAGGAGAGGAACCTTGAGGGACACCACAGGAGAGGGGGGGTCTTAGATGGGAGTTGACCTCGGACGACTACATACTGGGACCGATTTGAAAGGAAGGATTTGAACCAACGCAGGACACTGTTCGATAGAGGAAGATTGTGCAATTTCGTAAGGAGGATGTTATGGTAAACTGTGTCGAACGCTTTGGAAAAATCTAGAAGGATGAGGATTGTAAGGTTTTGGTGTTCAATAGAGTTTTGGAGGTCATGGGTTATTTTAAGGAAAGCGGATTGCGTTGAGTAGCCAGGTCGAAAGCCAGATTGGAATGGATTGATAAGGGAACGCTCTTCTAGGAAGTTGGAGAGTTGATTTTGGACAATGCGTTCTAGCGGCTTTGAAAGGTTGGATAGGAAAGAAATAGGACGGAAATCGTGCAGTGAGATAGGGTTTGGAATTTTATTCAAAGATCGGACTAGGGCAGTTTTCCAGGAGGATGGGAATATAGAGTTTTGCAATGAAAAGTTGTAGATATGGTAAAAAACAGGAATTAGGGCAGGAAGGCTGGATTTTATTAGTTTTACTGGGATATTATCAGGACCATAATCATTAGTGTGGGATTTTAGGATAGTGGAAAGTAATTCATCGTAGGTCACATGGGAGAAAAAGAAGTCTTCAGGATTGAAATTGTGGTGTTTAATATCGAAAGTAGGAGAAGAATTGTGAGTGTGAAGGATAGGAAATGGTCATCGAGATTATCTGGAGTCACCGGGATGGAACTGAGTTTATTGGATTCTGGTAGGGATATGTTACCGAGTATTTTCCATTTGGATTTGGAATCAGGAGCATTGGAGAGGGCATTATGAAAGTAGTTGGATTTAGCCAGTCGGATTGTGGATTGGGTTCCATTGCGAAGTTTCTTAAAAGACGCATAATCAGCTGGCAAACGGGTTCGGCGGTATTTGTGCCTTGCTGCATCCCTTCTTTTCATCATTTCTTTCATTTCAGGAGTCAGCCAAGGTGCAATGGGACAATGTAAGGTTTTAGTTTTCAGAGGAGCATGTGTGTCTAATAAGGATTGTAGGCTTGAGGTTAGGGTAGATATCATAGGATCAATGGAGTCATAGGAAGATATGATGTCCCATTGGAAAGAGTCAAGGTCAGGTTGTAGGGATTCATAGGACAGAAGGTTTAAATTACGGTATGAAACTATGTTGGGTGTAAAAGATTTCACGGGTAGGTCGTATGTAATTTGGATCAGGTCGTGTGATGAAAGAAATGGAACGGGATGTTGAGAAGAGGAGAGGATTTTGATGTGCGAGTCAGCGATGTAGAGGTCTAACCAGGTGTCGGAAAATTGCGTGTGATGGGTAGGAGAATAAGGAACAAGATAAAGGTTAAGGGAAAACAGTAGGTCGGTTAGGAAGTCTTTTTCAGGAGATTGTGAAAGCATATTTACGTTGAAATCACCGGTGATAATAATATTGTTGTAATGAGAGACCAGGTTGACAAGGGAGGTTTCAAAGAAGTTATCAAATGGAACACGAAGAGGGCGGTAAACTATGGGAAATAAAAGAGCAGAGGTAATAGAGTAAATTTCTACGAAAATGTATTCCATGTGAGGAAAGTCATGAGAAGGAGACTGCAGGAGGATTTGTGCCTTAAGACAATCGTGGACATACAATTCGACACCACCTCCCGTGCGATCAGATCTGTCGTGGCCCAGGAAAGAATAATTGGGTAGGGAAATCTGGGAGGAAGGGATAAAAGGTTTTAACCAGGTTTCAGATACTGCTATTATGTGATAAAAGTTATCAAGGAAGTGATTCTGAAATTCATCGTAGTGTGCAGTAAGGGATTGTGCATTGATGTGACAGGAATTTAGGATATTAGTCATGACTGAAGAGTTGGTAAGTCGAATTTAGGAAAAAGTAATCTAGGATGAAGGATAGGTATAACATTTTTTAAGCATAAAATCAAATTTAGAAATATAAAAAACAATATAAACATAAAATAAACTTTGAGATAAAAAAGATAAGTTTCCAGTATTTCGAAATAAATATTCCGTTAAAATTAATTTATAACATAAAAAAAATATAAATATCCCCTTTGATTGGATAAATTGATAAAGATTGACAAAAAATCAGGTAAAGTTCTAAATAATTTATGCAAGGATAAAAAAAATTAAAATAAAAATAAAAATATTTCTGATGAAGAACAATTTGTACAAAAAAAACAAAAAAAAAAAAAAAAAAAAAAACTGCATTTATAAAAAATAAAAAAAAAAGCTGGAACTGAAAATAAGAATATTTCTAGCGAAAAATAATATATTCGCTGCAAACTGAAGGTGACTTGTATACAACGTTCAAGTGAAAACGTCCAGGTCGCTCGATTTTCCTATGGTTACTACTGGGTATCCCTCTGACTTTCTGCAGCGAATTTTACCCCCACTAAACCAGACGTACTTTATTTTTGCAGTCACCCTCTTCTGCCTGGCTAACCAATGAAGGTGTTGTCATAAGTTAACGAATCGGAGACAGTGGAGACTTTATAAGTAATGCTTTATTTATTATGTTACAAATGGCATCTAAAATATAATATAAGTAATATAGTATGGATATATGAGTTGACTACATCAGTTCACTCCAGGTCTCCTACAGTGAAAAGTCTGACTCAAGAATGCAACTGAATAAGCGGTTTGGTCTGAGGATCATAGGGGTTATATGCTCAGGAATAATAGGGGGGATGAATCAATTCTGGTCGGTCTAGGAAGCATGTGTATGAAGTTAAGAATTGATATCCTTATCTTTTAGAATTGATATAAAGTCTGTGGGAGAAGTCGGAAGAGGACGGCAAAGGAAGTTATCAATAGTTAATATTCTTAAGATGTCTGTGAGAAAGTGCCCTTTGGCTGAAATCAGTTATTGTTTAGTATTGATATGAGAGAAAGGGGCCTTTTTCTGCAATCTGTTATTGTCCCCCAATATCTGTTGTTGATAAAGGGTCTTATTGTGTCCTGTCAGTACATTCTAGATAACTATTTCTAAGCTATCAGAGATAGCTTGACTTGGCTATCTAGGGCTTTGATAAAGGTCATGAGAAAGGTCAATGAATGATTAAATTAAATAAAAGTTAATATTAATAGTTGTTACGGATTAAGTCCATTCCGTAACTATAGCTTCACTCACGTAAACGCGGTGCCAGTTGTTCTCTTCCCAGCCTAGATGCCGTGTAGAGAAATCTCTCTTCGCTCTTCGTTGCCGCACCAGCTCATATCTCACCGCTTGTCTGACGAATCTGACTATAATTGGGCCTGGAGTCCCTTCTTGCTTGGGCTTGAGTCTAATGGCGTGATCAAGATTATCCGGACTTAACTTGACGCCCAGACCCGCTCCGCCGCTAAGATGGTGCCAGTTATAGTTTAACCCGGCTTCTCCGGAATCCCTCTAATTTCTATTGTGTTTTTCAGTTGAAATTGTTCTGTGGAATTCAGACGACTTTTCAGCTCCACTAATTAAGTCAATATAACTTAAATTTATTACTAAAATTTAATTTTTAAGAAAATTAAAATTTAAAATCATAATTCCTAAGAATTAATAAAAAACTAACAATAATATTAATAAAAATTTGGGAAATATTTGCCAATGATTAACATTAATAAATTATGTAATGCTGATTACATATTAGCTAAATAAACAACATGAAGAAGTGAAAATGTTATGTTGGTAGGAATACCACATATTACCTTTTTTAGATTTTGGTTTTGTGTTCTTTGCTTTTTTCTTCGTCTTAGACGGAACCGAAACGCAGTCGTAGCAGTCCTTCGGCATGCTGAATCTGAAATTATTTATTGTTCTTTCTTAATCATAAAAAATATAGCTATTCTAAATAAAATAATATATAATTTATGTGTTACATATTTACTTATCATTCCTTACCACAGAACATCTATTTCACCAGCACATAGAGACTGTTGAAAATAGAGAGAAAGATACTGTGATCAAAAAGTGGATCTACGGTGGGAGGGATTGGGAGTTTTTGGGTTGAACACCGCCCTCCTCCTCAAGAGAAAAATATATATTTTTTTTATTCGTTATTCGTTTCTGGGAGGGTATATTGATAATATAACTTATAAATAATAACATAGCTGTTAACAAAATCTGGATTTACTTTATAGAGATGTAACTTTAAAATAAAATAACGAAGGTTTAAAACAAAATTTAAAACAACCTCCCCTCTCCAATCAAAATATTAGTAAAGAATTGCTCATTAATTTACACTAATTAAAGTTTTAAAAAAATTAAGAACACATCGGCTAATGTACTATCATTAATGTATTTCATTTCTTATATTATAGTAATATTATATTATATAGTACAGTATTTCATGTTATCCTCATAACGAACCCTCAATGAAATATTAATATATCTAAAAAATTGCATTTCCATTTAATACTTAAACAATCACATGAACTTATATTTTTAAATTATTTATATCAGCTGTCAAGTCCTGTAGTTACAGTATTTATTTATTTCTTTTTATGGACGTTCATGAATCATCTGACATCATTTTATGTAGTATCTTTCTTTTTCTTCCAGAATGACAATTACCATTTTATAATTTTATAAGCAAAAGAACACAGTTTACGGTAACACGAAGGAACATCAAAGGATAACCTGAGCAAATTAAAAAAGAAACAAAGAGACTTGGTATAAGATATTCTTCTTCTTTTTGATGTTTCCTCTACTTCTTCTACCGCTGAGCGATACAAGAAGCCTTTTTGTAGTGCCGAATCCACAACAGATGGTACAGCTATATATATATATATATATATATATATATATATATATATATATATATATATATGATTAAAAGTTTGTATCGACCCTTTTTAAATTTATCTCTATGTTCAATTTTTAAAAATTAATTTGTAAATTATATTTTTTAAATGATAAAACCAAACCGAAGGTCAATTAAAATTGGCAATACAACGATAATTTAAGCTCTATCAGTGTTATTTAATACTGTAAAAATAGTGATAGAGTAGGAACAAATTGGAACCAGGGATGCTTAGAAGGTGGTGTCATGGCGGAAGTTGCGACGTCAGAATATTTAAGGAGTGCACGTTTTTATATTGAATTTTTGAGAGGAAGGAGGAGCACACTTTATTGAGTTTTAGAAATTTCGGAGAAAACTTTATTTTTGAGTTTTTCTGATTTGGAAGTACTTTTCAAATCGAGTTACAGGTAAAAAACTCTTCCCAGTTATACCTGTATAGCTCCTTTGCCATTTTCATTGATTACGCAATCACTTATATTTCAAGGTTTACAATTGTTCCTTTGAGAGTAAAATTGTCGAGCGAAGCCGTTTTCGAAGTACAGTATTCCCTCAACATTCACGGGTTTAAAATCATCAGCGAATACAAATGTTTTTTTCGCTCACAAGTCCCCTTTGATTGTTTTTAAAAATGGCAGACTCAACTGTCACTTGAAGTTAATTTTACCTAGTTTACTTTGAAGCAATTTTTATTTGCTTAAAAGAAATAGTTTTTTAGTTATAGTTTTTATACCTATTCATAAAAAAAAAAAAAAGTGATCATAAATAAGTGGGAAAATTGGAACATAGATTATTTATAAACTTTTTTTTGTATCTTTTCATATATGTATCTGCTATTAGTCCTTTAAATAATTCCCTGTACTTACTGGAAACTGTGTATAAATGATTCTCTGAGGAATAGTTTTACTCAAAACGCTTAATAGAATTAAAGATGAGACATATAATTATTCTCTATTTTATAAAAAGTTAACAATTTTTAAATGTAAAATAAAAAGAAAAACTGTAAAATGTTATCTTGAAATGATTAATGCTTGAGTGGTAGAAATGAACGAATACTCACTGAATGAGGACTGTTAGAAGAAATGGACTGCCAAGTTGAGGTAGCTTAAAGCTTCCTCCCTACTGTTCTAACTTTGTTCTTCTGCACAGTTCTGAAACAGGTTGACATTAAAAGAATTTAGAATATAGAAGAATACAATTTATTTTTCAAATTTTATTTATATAAAAATGAATATAGTTTTGGTTCATACCTAGGTACCAGTAGCCAGGTGTACCCATACCCCCAAGGTCGATGGCGCAAGAACCTATCCCCTCCCCCCCCCCTCCTCCTCCTAAGATATTTTATTGCTTACTTTTCTTAAAAACAGAGCAAGCTAAGGCAGAATTTAAAAAATCGGAAATGATATTCAATTACATTTGCTGCGGTATGTTCCATGTTTCCCCCCTTGTTCCTTACTCCATAAATTCCGTCAAAATTTGTGCCCCTCAATAATTCAAAAAACCCTCAAAATATGCTTCCATCAAAAATTTTGATTTAATTATGAAACCTTCTTGGCACTCCTGCCAATAGCGTATCCATGATAAAAGTTTGGACGGCTTCAGCTTGAATGTTTTTTTTTTTCTTTTAAATATATAACGATAATTATGTATTTTTCATTATGCTGTTCATTCGTCTGACCTTTGTTCTTTTTATAGTGAATCATTTGCCTATTCGTCAGAATAAATTAAACAAAATTAGTAATTGTTTGCAAATTTATTGAACGTTTCGAGAAAAACTTTTTAAAAAAAAACCCTCTTCAGATATATATCATTCTCCCAAGAAATTGAGTAAGTCACAAAATTCAATGCAATAAGATTGGTTCAATACAATGAATTTTATTCTTACAAAATATATAAAATAAATCTTATTGCATTTAATTTTGTCACTTACTCAATTTCTTGGGAGAATAAGATATTGCTGAAGAGGGGGACGAAGTTTTCTTTGGATTTGGGAAGCCAGGCCTAATTTGGTGTAGGTCGAAAAGTCGAACTGATATTATGGCAGTAGTGTGTTGTTATGCATTAATGCTTAACATCACACTACTGTATACACCCGTATTGCCCTGGTGGCATGGGAGGGTGGAAAATAAATAAATAAATAAATGATAATATAAATATAATTTAAAAAATCGAACACATTGTCATTGTCTAATTATTTAGCTTAGACCATACAGTTTAAAAAATATGGACCATTGAAAAACAATTTTTTCCATTTTGGGAGGCTCCAGCCTGAAAGAAACTCCCCCCACATTAAGTACGTCAGTGATAGGCACTGTTACCAACCCGTATAAGCCCAAAAGCTGGAGGATACCGAAGATAGACCTTTAACCTTTTTTTAATTTATTTCTTTAATTTAGCGCCTTTTTCTTTTGATAATATTATTTTGGTGTGCTTTTTTTTTTAAATTATTACAATCCCCCAGAAGGTCGATGGCGCAAGAACCTACACCCTCCCCCCTCCTCCCAAAATATTTTACTGCTCATTTTCTTAAAAACAGAGCAAGCTAAGGTAGATCATTAGAAATTAAATTCATCAAATCAATAAAATTAATTATTCAAAAAATCATTAGCTATTAAATTTAAAAAATCGTAGATCATATACAATTACACCTGCTGCGGTATGTTCCATGTTTTTTCCCTTGCCCATTAGTCTGAAAATTCATAACTAATATACTAATATATCTGAAAAATTGCATTTCCACTTAAAAATGATTTTTGATTCAATGTGATTAATTTTATTTAATGAAATGCGAACTTATAATGAAAGCTTTATCCCTGTTAATTAAAATATAAGAGTTTAAGCGGAGAGCTATGAGAATTAATACAGAATTAAAATCTTTAAACTCTATTTTATCAAAGGTCATATTTTCGTGTTAGTATTGCAAGGAGGATGAGAATTGTTTATACATATTAAAACTTTATAAACATCACTTTTTTAAAATAACAGATATGTATTTTTTGTTTAATGATTAAATACAGTTACTTTTAATTGCATCGAGAGACCGGATTTTCGTGCAGTAAAAAACGTGCAGTATAAAACTCAAAATCCGTTAAAACCCGAAAAGAGTAAAATAGTGTAGATAACACCTTAAACATGCATAATTCTTAAGTTTTGTTTTATATAATATTAATAAAAGAAATGGCTATCTACTTATATGTTAGAGTTTCAGCCTTTAAATTGGATTAGACTTAACGTGTATTGGCGTGAGAAAATAAACCCAGTTTTAATACAAAACCACTAGCGGATCCAGAATAAATTTTGGGGAGGTGCTTCAGCCCAAAAGCTTTTTTTAATGTATATAATGATAATTAATTTTTTTTTTAAATGAAAGAAATTAACTACCTATATGAAACAGTGCTCAAGTGATACTTGAAGTTCTATTAAATGTAATTACACGAACAATAATACTTTAAGAGATAGTTTTTAATATTTTTTTTCTATAAAACATGGTCATATTTTAACATTTTGGGGGGGGGGCGGGCTTCATCCTGAAAGCCCTCCCCCCCGTAGATCCGCCTGTGTACAAAACTGAAGACGATTAATCTAAATCTAGATGAAAGAAAACTAACATATAAACTTAATGGTATATTGAATAACAATGTGTGCATTTTTGAGTTGAGGTTTAATAATACAGGTCGGTCCAAATACTTTCATCATATTTGGAAACTGGTAAATAAATTAATATTATTTTAGTTTTGGAACCGTGAATAACGATACCAGGATGATAAGAAGCTTTGTATATATCTATATTAAATTGCATATATTTATTTGTATAATAATTTTGCAAAAAATATATTAAACATGCCGAAGCTAAAAGTCTTTGAAGTTAAACATTTCTTTTTTTATTTGTTCTTCCCTACATCGCCTATTAGGCTATACGGGATTTTCCCGGGCCGGGAGGTGAGGGCGGGGAATTTAAAATCCCTTCCGGCACCGGGACGCGAACTCGTACTTTTTAAATCATCTCAAATCTCTGTTATCCGGTTGCCAGGCAACTAGGGGTACTGTATACACGCTTTAGCCCATTCGGCCACCCCGCCCCCAAGTTAAACATATCTATGATGAAAGGTTACACCCCAGAAAGGTTACTTGAAAAAATTATTTTGAACATAAAATTGAGAACAAAAAAGTTAAAAAATACTTGCCCGCCGCAAGCCAATACTGTACTCTCTGCGTTCTTTATAGTAACATGCATAACCTCTGTTCTGAACTATAAATCTAATACAGAAATAAATAAATAAATTAAATACATATACATTTATGTATGTGTATGTAAAAAACGAAATAAAAATGAAATTTATTTCTAAATCTGAAAAATATGTAATTTTATGCAATAAAAATCGAAAACGTGCAATTTAGCCCGAAAAGGCCGAAACAGATCATAAAACATATTGATAATCGGGTTAGAAATTTTTACACACAAGGGAATCCGGTCTCTTAACATAATTATATATTGGCAAAGATATAGAAATACATTTTTTTTTTTTCTTTAGGGCTCTACAAAAAAATCTAATTCTTTCCGTATCCAATCCTTACAGTTCGAAATCTTGCCTAAAATTCGAAATGCTCTTTATTATGTAACAAATAAAATTATCCATAAAGACCTCAACATTCCTCCTCTTGGCCTGAACTAGATGGTTCCCCTTTTAATTCCAAACACTTTGGTAAATCCATTCCTCTAGTTCATAACCTTTCATCCAATACAATTCCTGACTACCCTCCGAGGCGTCTGAAAAGAAGATGGCCAAGGGAACTCCTAAATTACAGTCGTAGTAATTAAAACGCGTAATACTATCGATTTAAGTTTTGTTTCGTTCGATTTAGTGTAAGAAAATACATATAAAATTATTTCTATTTGAGCTTTGTAGTCGTATGGTGGGCGTTTTTTTTTTTTTTTTTTTTTCAAAATAAGGTGTTTTGTACCAATGTGTGTAGGTTAGTACTAATTGTTTCAATACTTTACTCATAATAAATCAGTATGCCAAAAATATATATATTTTTCTAAATCGGATGGGTATTGAAGGTAAAATTACATGCACGAATCTGGTATTTTGTCAATATTAGATCTGAAAATAAGAATAAAGCATGTATTGTACATATTATGCCATGAAATATATATATGTTTTTTGGATAATATTCGATTTCGCTCCTCTAAAAACTCTTACATGAGAATTTTCGCTGCAATTGGAAAATGTAAAATGTTTGCTCAATATTCTGCCTTATGTTAATAGCTGCTGTTGATATTATAACTATTGAATATTGAGGAAATTTTCATTAAAATCGAAAATCCATATATTTTAGTCTACTAATTTGTACTATAAAGCGATAAACTTAGCTTGCCTCTTACGAGATATATTAATATAAGGCAGAATATTGAGCAAAAATGTACACCTTTAGCTTTATGCGAATATCATCATTGTTTACCCTAGAAAAATATATTTCATAGCATATGTACAATACATTCTTCGTCACTACTATAATATCATATTAATCCAAAAAGAATTACTAGTTGTTTATATGTTTTCAGTCGTAAATTTCAATAAAATAAAATAAAAAAAATTTTAATCGAAGATTAATTCAAATTATTATTATTTTGAAGTATGGACTCGCAAAATATTTATATTTTTTCATTTGTTTTATTTTTTTTTTCAAAAATGTTCTAGGGGTGAGGGTAAGGATACGGATGCTCTGTCTAAAAATATCCATCTACGAAAATGAACCGATATAAATATACGTTTGTATTATTGTATATTATTATTATCATTTCGCATCCGGAAAGATATAGTTTATCTATTGAGGATGAAACATTTATAATAACTTAATAAAAACTTTGTTTTACCTGCTGTACATAGAATATCAGTAACAAAATTGTGGATTCTGAACGTACCTTATACCCTCAGCATCTAAGGAAGGAATGAGACCTGCAGGAGAGAAAACTCTGCCCCATAATCCAACTTGTCTTTTAGACCTTAGACTTGTTGTTATATCTTATTATACATATTTATAATAAGTTGTCTTAGATTATGTTGTCATTTCTTGGAATATTAAAATGTCATTAATTGTAAATGTTTAACTTGGTAATTCAATCGTATGAGCCAGCTAATTTAATTTAACTAGTGTTCGCCTAGTGATCGAAATTCGACCATTATCTATGTATATGTATGTACGTATATATATTAGATCAATTATGTAGATACATACAATTATACATAATAACGTATATTATAAAAAAAAAAAAATTTTCTGCAAATTCTCGGAATTGGCATACAAAGTTATAATTGATCTAATTTTTGAAACGTAGAAGATAAACTAGTAAAGTAATACATATTCTTGAAGAAACAAAAACTTTCTCTAATATGACTTAATCGTAGAACGAAGTAATCTAAAGTTAACAATTCAAAGTCAAATACAGCAAAAAACAAGAGATAAAATTTTTTTTATCCACATCAGCGATAGTTGATGACGGATATCTCGGAAACTAAGCGAGGCAGCGAAAAAAGGTATAAAATCAATCATATTGAAAATTTTATATAGAACGTCTTTGTCGATGTGATGGATAGTTTTCCTGATATAAGCGAAAACCCGAAAAACAGCAATAAACATGAGGCAAACATTTTTTTTTTTTTTTCAAAATTAGCCATAGTTGAGGATGCATATCTCGGAAATAAAGCGAGGAAAAAAAAAAATTATTTACGAAATTTTGTATTTTATTATCAATATTTTCTTTCATTCACACAGATTAAAAGATTTTGCATTATGTTGATTTTTCATAACATCGGGATTATTTCTGATGATTGGAATAAAATATTTATCCCATAAAGCAGTATTGTTCATTTAGTCATTAGCGTATCTAGGACTTAATTGGTTTGTTTTTTGTGTGTGGGGGGAGGGAGGATACTTCATCACGAAAGATTTTTTTTTTTAAATATTTATAACGGTGATTAATCTAGAATAAAAAGAAAGAATCTAACTACCTATAAGATATGATGTTTAAGTTATTCTTGGAACCATTTTAATAATTAAAAAAAAAGCAGCTGTAATTTCACGAAAAAAATACTTATGGATTAAATTTTTTCATAAGACATGATTATTATTCTGTAGCAGTTACTAGCGGATCCAGGATTTAATTTTTTTGGGGGGAGGGGCTTCAGCCCAAAAAAAAGTTGTTTCATATACATATAACGATGATTAATTAGAAAAAAAAAGAAAGAAATTAACTACCTATGTGAAATGGTGTTTAAGTGGTTCTAGAAGTCCTATTAAATGTAATTACACGAACAAGAATACTTTAAGAGATAGTTTTTAATATTTTTTTCTGTAAAACATAGTTATATTTTATCATTTTGGGAGGGGCTTCAGCCCGAAAGCCCCCCCCCCCTCGTAGATCCGCCTGTGGTAGCTGCACATGCATTATAATTTAGAATATATAACATATTGTGGTTGTTTAAATACTTAACTTACAATTATATCACTCACAGTAACAAATATGGACTAGTAAAAAAAAACACTTTATTTTGGGGGGCTCAAACTCGAAAGCAACTACTCCTTCGGTCCACCAGTGCCTGTAGTTACCGTTTTTTTTTTTTTTTACAGCCAGTTAATCATTATTTCATATAATTTCTTCATTTTTTTCTTTTTTCTTTTAAGGCTAATTAAAAAAAACAAAAATAATCTTGTACCATACTGTCCGGCCCTCAACTGTGTTAGTGGTGCTTCGGATAGTAAAGTACCCTCAAGGGGCTCCGTAGTTGAAAAAAACTGTCGAAATTAAAACAAAATCAAGAAGTTTTACTTTTTTTAAATTATTATTTATTTATTTTTGTGGTGGGGGCGAATTGTTCACCACTTAGGGCATACATTTGTCTTGATCCTTCCCTGGCGTAGTATATAACTTCTGGATTCATAGTCTTTAAATGTTCAAGGGCGGGATGGCCGGGTGCAGAGCCCAGCGCGTTGCCCGGTAACCTGATAACCGAACTTATACGAAATAAAACGTAAGAGTTCGCGTCCCGGTGCCAGTGGGTTTTTAACTCTAGCATTAATTCCCCGCCCTCAACCCCTGACCCCGTATAGCATAAAAGGCGAGGTAGGTGATAACAGAAAAAAAATCTTTAAATGTACATCTTGTTTGAAATAATAAAACTTAAAATTATAGGATCCACAACTGATGATTTAAATAATCGGTAGCCGGGATGGAGGGGGAGATAGAGGCGGAAAGTGGAGGGGGGTGGACCTTGGAAAAACAAGGCGAGGACAGTGAAGGCACTATAATTAAAGCTCTATTATTCATCCCTCTTCTTGGGACCCTATTTAATTTTTAAATACTTTATGAAAACCTCAATCGATAAGAAACTTTTGCAGCATGTAACATTCAACGGTATTCCGAGAAGTTTCCGAATTCGATTTATCGATTTCCTTGCATCTTGCATTTGTATTGATGTCAACTGGACAGCCTTGATTCCATTTGAGACTTCTACTTATATTCTTTGCTTACATCAGGTAGGGATAAAGAAGAGCTTTGGAGCAGCAATCTCATATTTTATTTACATTTCATTTTAACGGATTATTATGGTTGATAACTTAAATAGTAATAGAAAATCTTCTTATATTTGATTTCCAAATTAATATCCCAGATTTAATTAAAACTCTGAAATAGACTATTTTCTGGGCTGTTTCCATGTTTTTTTAATTTTATAAATGAAATGAAAAGTACTTTGAAGGTCCATTCCTTTGTGTCCGATTCGTAAATGTCTTCCATTTTTATTTGTTTATTAATTTTATAAATTCGCAGTCATGTCGGTTTATATGTCGGTCTAAAACACTCAACATCTGGATTGTCCTAGGCCTTTCAAATGAACCACATTCAGTCAAAATAGTAGATCGAGGGCCTCTCCTCTATTGATTTTGGCCTGAAGGTACCAACAAATAAAATAAAATAAATAATAATAACAAATAGAAAACTATTTTTTTTTCATTGGTACATTTTCGTTGCTGAATATTCCGAGCAAAATACTTAACAATTACAATATATTCAATTTATAAATTATAAAACATTTACTTCAGCTACTACATGTATGTAAATGTCAAAAAAATATATATACAATAAAAATTAATAACATGAAAAAAAATCTGGTGTGTCCACTCACACGACTTTCCTACTTATTTCAGAAAAGGTTTCATATCTTTACATATGTCCATCAAGAAACAAACAAAAATTGAATCAGATTTATTTTCCTGAAAATTGATCAAAGAAAAGATTTCAGTACGATTTATTTGATAAACTACAGCAATGTAAACCTGCTTAAGGTAGATCAGTGTAAAAATTTCAATACCCTCTAATATTGTAAAAACTTTTTACCATAGATTAATTTTGTAAATCAATAATTTCTGTTATAAGTAGAAGAAATAGTGAATCTTGTGTGAAGCTGACAAAAGATTTTCTTACTTTCACTTAGTCATTTTTCCCTCATTCACCCCTTTTTGACACCAAGATATGAACCCGTAATCTTACATTGGAAATTGATTAGCTGAAAATTCGTTAATAGTTGGGTCTCTGAAACGTATAGATCGTCGAAAACCGCATATCGGAAATTTGACCAGATCGCAATACTTTCCTTTCCTAGCAATAAAGTAAAATAGAAAATATAATAAGCTGTATCATCGCTAATACTGGTTCAATGCCGATGATTTTTTTTGGTAATTTAATTCCCTTCAAAAGTTTTATTATAATTTTTTCCATGTAATATATACTTAGCGAGTTAGGCCCCAAAACGTTTTCTTTTTCTTTATAACTTTTTTTTCTAAACTTTTTCGAAAATTCAGTCCATATATGAAAATTTAAAGGACAATTATTGGAACTTTATAGGAAAGTTTAATCAAAATCGTTAGAGTCTTTTTTACGTTACAGTCTATAGAAAAACAGGTTTTTAATTTATTGCGCAGCAGCTATTGAGCATGGAGCACCCAATTTCTGTCACAAGCATTAGTAGTCAAAACCCTACAAAATAAAAAAAGAAGCAACAAAATCTGTTAACTAGTTCCTGAGAAATTCTTGGCACAGACAGACAGACAAATGACTAAAAATGTGTTTTTCGGACTTTGGAGGCTCTGAAACGTATAGATCCGTCGAAAACCGCATATCAGAAATTTGACCCTATCGCAATACTTTCCTTACCTAGTATAGGTAGGAAAATAAAAAAGTTGTTGGCTTCCAGAATTTTTAGCCATTGGTCTGTCTGTGCCAAGTTTTTCTCGGGAACTAGAGGACCGATTTTTTATTTATTTTTTATTTTGTAGGGTTTGGACTACCGATACCTGTGACACAAATTGAGCGCTCCATGTGCAATAGCTGCTGCACAAATAATGAAAAACATGTTTTTCTATAGACTGTACCGTGAAAACGGCTCTCACGATTTTGATGAAACTTTCCTATAATGTTCCAATTATTGTTCCTTCAATTTTAGTACATGGAAGAAATTCCCAAAAAAATTCAAGAAAAAAAGTTATAAAGATAAGAAAAATGTTTTGGGGCCTAACGCGCTAAGTATATATTCTATTTTAAAATTTATAATAAAACTTTTGAAAGGTAATTAAATTACCAACAAACCAAAAAAAATCGGAATCGAACCAGTATTAGCGATGATATAGCTTATTCTATTTTCTATTTTAATTTATTACTTTCCTACTTATACTAGGTAAGGAAAGTATCGAGTCTTATTTTCGAAATACAGTTTTTGCACTTAGATAACTAAGTGAAAGTAAGGAAATCTGTTGCCCTCATCACACATTCACTATTTCCTCTACTTTTAACAGAAATTTTTGTTTGACAAAATTAGGCTATGGCCAAAAGTTTTGGATCAGCAATATTATAGAGTATTGAAATTTTTACACTGATCTACCTTAAGCCGGTTTACATCACTTTAGTTTATCAAATAAATCGTACTCAAATCTTTTCTTTGATCAATTTTCAGGAAAATAAATCTAATTCCATCCAACCATCAGAGGGTAAACATTTTTTATTTTTACTTTTACCTGCTGGGAGACAAGACAAACATATGAAAAATTAACATACAAAAAGTCTCTATATGGTTTATCTAAACATCCTCAAGAAGCTGTCTTAGGAATAGAATAGTTAAAATCATAGGCGCAGATTTTTTATTTTGATCTGGGGGGAGGGACGAGGCGATAGTCCAAAAAAAAAAAAAAATGGCGGATTTTGATTACGTGTTGAAATTCAACATAATTATTGTGAAACAAACAAATATATAATTGAATGTTTAAAATTAATTTTTTTCTTATCACATATACTTGAAAATATCAGTTAAAAAAATACACTTAACGTATTTGTTTAGATTAAACACAGTGGGGAGGGGAGGCAGCCTTTACAATATTGGTACATTTCTAGAACTTTTTCAGCTAAAAATAAATAATGTATAAAAAGAAATATTTGAATTTTTTTTTAACTTGTTTATTGAAAAATATTACAATCTGTCCCAAAGGATATTTATAATAGTGTTCAGAGAACACATTCACACTCTATGTACAGTAAATAAAATAAATTATACAGGAAAATAATATACATACAATAAATAAGAATAAAATAACCTAAGAATAGATAAATAAAAAAGAACACATACATACCTATATACTCACCTACCATCCATACCTATAGTATTTGTATTAAAAAAAAAAAAAATTGGGACTACAGAAATTGAGAAATTCTATTGACACTAAGAGAATGTTCTCCCATATCTTCTTAAACATCTTGATAGACTGATACGAAAATTGACATCTACGGATATTTTTTACTTGGAATAATAATCGGGCTTCTTTCACAACACATTACGGCTTCAGGCAAATTTCGTCCCTTCTATCGGTGCAAGTAAATATCCGAAAGTCTTGAGTTTTGTTCGGGGTAGGTAGGTACCCCAATATTACATCAAGTTTAAATATTATTTTCTCATCTGTAAGTTTTCATGTGATTATATTCCTGTGTGCACGTTCACTTGATGTATTTAAATTTTAATACATTTGTAAATATCACGAATACATAGTTTAAAAAAAAATATTATTAAATGTCAATATTCCTATCAATCTACCTAAATGTTTAAGTGAATATGAAAGAACATTCCCTTAGGGTGGATAGAATTTCCCGGTTTCTATAGTCTTTTTTTTTTTAAATAAAATAATTATTTACTTTAAAATTTTTATAATTTAAATATTGACAATTTATTTTCATAACATATCGTAGGCGCTATATTAAAATAACGAATCTTAGCCTATCCAACTTCGCACATTCGGTGCTTTAACATGGCACCGACGATATGATCACATATCATTTCAAATCAATGTTTTTCATTATTTTTTGCTCAAATTGTTTCAAAACATTCACGGGACCTCACTGAGTATTTACAGCCGGCAAAGTTAAACACGGTCAAGCCATCCGCTCAAAACATACGTACCTTACCTTTTTAGCGGATTGTTTAAACGTACACAGTAATTTGCGAGAACTTAAATAGATAAAACACGTTTTATTTAATAACGGGCCAGTATTTTCAGCTCAAATTGTTTCAAAACACTCAAGGGATCTTTTCACCGCATAATTTGAGCCATCAAATCGATTGAACCGTTCGATCCAAAAAGCGTTACATAGCTTTTAGTGGACGACCCAAACACATAATCCTCGTTTCGCTTCGCTTAGTCGGAAAAAATGTTTAAAAAAATCTTTGATTTATTAGTGAGTATAACCTCAAATAAAAATATAACGTTTTTGACAGTCCGACTAGTTTGCCGCAGAAAATGTGATAAGAATATCAGGTGAAAATTGACGAGTGACTGAGTCCTAAATCCTAGGATATGTTGATAATATCGGGTGGGTCTATATGTTCGTTCGGTTTTTAGAGGGTGAAATCAAACCTGTTTTCATATAAAGAATAAATTTCACTCAATAATTTATTCGCCGTTGTTATTAATGACCTTTTGCCATCTTTCTAACAATTTCATTATTCTGTTCACGTAAAATATCTGGGGCTTAGAAGCGAAAAACTGATCGAGGTACGGTTTCACATCTTTCTCGTCAGGAAACGATTTCCGTTGAGGAGGTTTTTGAGGGGCCGGAATAAGTTTTAGTCGGATGGTGCAAGGTCCGGAGAATAGGGTGGGTGTAATAAAACATCCCAGCCAAGTTGCACTAACTTTTGCTGAGTGCTTATTGTGGAATGTGGTTTGGCGTTGTCATGGTGGAATACAACACCTTAGCGAATGATTACTTCTGGACGCTTCTGTCGCAATTGTTTGTCCAATTCCGTTAGCTGGGTGCAGTAGATCTTGGAATCAACCGTTTCTTCTTGTGGAAGCAGGTCGTAAAACAGCACACCGCGATAATCCCACCACATGGAGAGCGAAATCTTTTTCGGATGTAGCCCGACCTTCGGGTGTGACATTAAGTGGCTCGTCAGAAGTTGTCCATGATCTACTGCGCCCTACATTGTCGCAGATGATCCACTTTTTGTCACCCATCACAATTCGTGATATTGAAACATACCGAACCATGATAACTACCTTAACGAGGATAAACAATATTAACAAAGCTCTGTGAGCCCTCAAATTTTAGAATATTAACTCTAGTTTAATAAAGTCGTGCAAGTTATATTTCGTGCGATTGGTAGTACGGCGGAATTTATAATCTGCGGAATGGATCCTTTTTATCAAGAGTAGTGTTGCCCAAAATCGGTCTTGGTCTTGCACTATGAAAGATTAACACCAGGACTAGTAAAATAAATCGATTTTTGAATAAAAATTAAGGCAAAATAGTTATTAATACCTGACAGTCTTAGTTACTATATGTAAATGATTGGTATAAGCAATATAATTTTGCATTTAACTTCTCTAATTTTTCATTCGGGCTTAGTTAGGTTTCTCCTATCTAAAAAATTACAGTAATATTTCAATAGTAATAAGCTGATAAGTAACTGCAAGACCGTTGGGCGACTCTTGCGCAAGACCAAGACCATGACCAAGACTGAGTTTGCAAGACCAAGACTTGTCTCGGTCTCGCATTTGGGCAACACTAATCAAGAGAGAAACACCTTATTTTCACAAAAGAGTGCTGCCCAATTATATTGGTTAGCTACGTACACAGTTTACTTATTATTCACAATGGACAATCATTAAAATTAATATATAGATCTACAGTTCCATTGTAATGTATACATATGTGTAAACATTGTTTTTTTGTTCTATTTTCCTAACTCATTCCTACATTCTAATGATGAATTCCAAAATGTTTAAAATTATAAGATGATAAAAAAAATTGATACACAACAAAAACTAAATAAAATTAATATATACAAATACATATCGTAAACATGTATAATTGAAAAATGTAGCTGATCTTATATATGCCATCCCCATGAATAAACATCCTCCTAAAAAATCTTTAATGGTTCATCTTATCGTAACCTACAATTTTTAATTAATTAATTCAATGAAGTACTAATAATTCATTAATACCCATTTTCTTTCCACTAGAATCATAAGATAATTTGATCACAAAATCGTTAATAAAAATATAGGACCGTTTGGCCTATGTAACCTCATTATTTTGATATGTTGGGGACGGAAGGTCACGCCAGTATTTTTGTTTGCCACTTTTTTCTCATTTTTGTGATCAAATTATCTTACGACTCAAGTGGGAATCAAATGGGTGTACATGAGTTTTTAGTTCTTCATTAAATAGACATAGTTTACCGGTCTCCAGATTGAAAAATTTAGAACTTTCTCGGATTTTTAGACGCATGGTAATAATTTGAAAAAAAATGAGTCTATACCGAGGACCATCAGCACGGAATGGAAAAAAGTAATTTATTATGTCTTTTATTTAAAATAAGGCACTTTTCGGGAAACAAATGAGGTAATAAAAGTGAATTCGTTTAAGTAAATTGAGCACCCTCAAAAACATGTACTAGTATTAAAACTCCCCAGTTAAAAAAACCCCAATGACTGGACTATTGCGTTAGATAGGCCCTTTATTGAGGAAGGCTTTAGGGCTTTATAACATCACGCTAGGACCCAAAGGGACGGTGCAGTAGCCATTAATGTTGATCGATCTGAAAAATTGTAGGCAATTACGCTAGCATAGATTCCAGTATATATGGTTTACAGTCACTCTAAAATCAAGCGCAGTGACAAACTTTTATGCATATTGCAGTCGGCTTATGAGAAATTATTTTTCCCAAAACAGTGCTGTCTAGATTAGCTTGTAGAGAAAACCAGTACACACTTTTACCGTTAGAAGAAAAAAATAAAACTGTTGACTGAGATGCTTTTAGTGAATTCACATTTTTTTTTTATTGCTTCCTTTGTTTTTATTTTTTAACATAAATTTCGGATATATTTGGTTCATCTGATTAACTTTATGTGTTTTTTCTGTTTCTTTTCGATTTCCGCCGACCTCGCCAATTATGGTATACGGGATAGTGATTCTAAAGATACAATTAAACCTATTCTAACAAGAGCAAAAAAAAGTCGAGATTCATTCCGTGAGTCGGCAACAAACTTTCAACCCACAAGGCCGGATTCGAACCGACGCCGTTAGACTCAAGAATGTTTAGCGGGCAAACGTATGAAAAATACTGCATATCTTTATGTTCAACATGATATTTTAAAAAAATAATCTTTGATCCAATGTTTATTATTATATAATGTTTTATTATCTTGAAACAACCAACAAATACATATGTCCTACATAAAGTTGTTACCAGTTTAATATTTTTTTACCGATACCGATTAAATTTATTGATCTATAAATACCCCTACTCAACTAACAGAGATAAACCAGCGAATAACAAGTGCGAACAGATCTTTCTTTTCTCTTTCAAGGGTAATGAAATCCAGAAAAATCTCCGGAAATCTAAAAATAAGGGTGTACAAAGCCGTGATTAAGCCAGTTCGGATGTACATTTCTTAAACCTGAGCTCTAACCGGCACATTAGAAGCCAGAATTGAGAGATTCGAAAGACAAGTTCTACGTAGAATAACAGGACCTATATGGAACCAGAATCTTGTTGACACATGGAGGAGAAGGAACAATTTACACAACAATGAATGCCAGAGAAGTAGGCAAGAGATCACGTGGGAGGCCAAAAACCAGATGGATAGATAGGATAAACAAAGATACGGCTGAGCTTCATGCCGCAAACTGGAAAGTAGTAGCCCAAGATAGGCGGAGTTGGAGATGGCTGGTTCAGGCGGCCAGAGATCTACAAGGTCTGTACAGCCAACCGAAAAAAAAATTTCTTTCAGATTATTGTATTGACGTAATAGTTTACCTCTTTAGTTCGTATTTGTTGAAGAAATTGATGATGTTGTTATATATACAATTATTTATTTAACATTACTCGTATACCTTTATTTACAGTGCTTTGCGAATTTAAAAAGAGCTTGGATAAATAATGAAGTTTGGGTTTTTGAATTGTTTTATTACTGAATAAATATACTAAACATATTTTTCTTCCTAAAACTAAAATTTGTGTTGCCAGTTGACTATATCTATTTTTTCTATATCTCACCATTTATGGCATACTGAGGGGGGGAGGAGGGGTAGTTCTGAACTAACAACCAAACCTATTCTAACTTGAGTAGGAAGGCCGAGATTCTTTTTGAGGGTTCGCCAGGAAATAAAATCGACGCACAGTGGTTCAGAAATGGAAAAAAACCTTATAATGAAAATGTCCCAATCACACATTTTGTATTATATTATCGCTCCTTAACATCCCAAGAACCTAATCCAATAATTATTTTCTCGAGTTCCTCCCCTATCTAGCCCTTAAACGCACAAATTAATGAGCAATATTCAGTAGTTTTACGGTATTTAAAGATATTTTGAATAAATATTTTCAGGTCTTGATAAGTGAGAAGATATCGATTTAGTCTTTGAAATGTCTGACTTATGGACAAACAAATATTAAAAAAATTAAATTTGATACAGCATTACAGTTCATTGGTTTCATTGCTATAACTATGTAAAAATCTAAACATAAAGTAGGTATAAATGCAAAAAATAACTACCACGCTGGGACTTATTCCATTCGATAGTACGTTTCAAAACGTAAATTCTATAAAAAAAATAAATAAATAAAAATGCTTGCTGATATTATCTTATTTAAAGGTACGAGTGATTTTCCTGTGTGAACATTTCATGTAAAATTAAGAAATTGTTAGCTGAGAAATTTAACTAATCATCTTTTCACCTTAATTTTTTTTTTTTATTCATTGATATTTACAACTGTATTATAAAAAAAAAAAAAAAACATCTAGTAAATATGCACTCAGGAATATAATAACATGAAATCGCTTTTTGAGAAACTACCCACTGGTAGCACTCAAATAATAAATAAACACAAGAAAATCACGAGGTCACCTTCTTTTCAGACGCCTCGGAGGGTTATCAGGGATCGAGGAGGAACCAAGGTTTGAAACGAGAGGTTTTCGGATGGTTCTGAAGTTTGTTATGGAAGGATAGGTATCTGGATTGGGCCAAATCGGAAACATATGGAACATATGGAAAGTAAGGATCGTTGAAACACCTTGATTAACATTATTTAAGTTTTTATTTAATAATATATATTCTTGAACCTTTGGTTCATATTATGTTATTATTATAATTATATATATATTTAAACATTTATTAAGTCAATTTTCATATCAATATTTCTAATTTTCAATCTTCGCCCAAGAACGTTGACCTGAATTATTAAATTAATTTTTATTCTGGATTTATGAAAATTGAAAATATAATATTCTTAAAATAACAAAAACGCGTAGAGCTATCGATTTACTTTTTGTTTCAATCGATTCGGAATAAGAATATACGTATAAAATGACCACTATATAATTTTTAAAGTAGTATGTCTAAGGTGGGCGAAGTTTTTTCTCCGAAAATATGGTGTTTTGCACCACTGTGCGACGCCGCTAGACTCCAGAATGTTACGTCGGGCAACGCTTGAAGACGCTAATATCATCAATATTATAGAATTTTCAATAAACATTTTTCTTTAGCAGGAGTAAAAAAAAAAACATAGTTTGATTTGAAATTTTTCAGTTGTCCCTTCAGTTTCAAATTAAACAAGTTTCATCGTATTAAAGCATACTGATCATTTCACATCTTTGATATTGTTATCTTTTTTTTTAAAACTTATTTATTGAAAAATATTACAATCTGTCTCAAAGGACATTTATAATAGTGTTCAGATATCACATTCACACTCTATGTACAATAAATAAAATAAATTATACAGAAAAATAATATATATACAATAAATAAGAATAAAATAACCTAAAAATAAATAAATAAAAAGAACACATACATATACACTATTTACAATCGAGAGAACTCCAAGCCAGACTTGTCCCTCCAACTGTGGAGGGAAAAGCATGATTCCAGGAGATCCCTGCACTTCTCTCTCAATCGCGTCACTGAGGCTAAACCCAGTGGAGATTGAGCAAGACTGCTTTATTGTTATCGATGATATTGTTATGGTCTTTGTTATTAATTACAATCAATATAAAACATATTGAAAATGATAAGAATTTTTTTTTTTATTATCTTGGGACTGTTGTCAAATTATAGATACAGAATAAATGCCTGTGTGGTCATACATTAAATTAAATATTTATAATTCTTATTAAGCTTAAAATATTGGAAAAATAATGAAACAATAGCACTAAAAACATACAGATATGTATAATGCAAACATGGGAAAATAAAATAACATAAGTAAACAAAATTATTTCTGGGCGAACTTTAAAAAGTTCTCTTATCTACATTTCATGATCAATCCGATTGGAAAAGGAGTAGGTGCTTAAAAAGGAGATATTTAAATGAGAAAACTTATTGTACATCGGATATCGGGAGGGATGGTATTTCAGAAGGACACGGCTTGAATTATAAAGGATATTGATCAATTTATTTTTATTTAACTGGTCTGAATAAACTTATATACGGTTAAATTCTTATTTTGAGATATGTGCTTCGAGAAAATGTATCCAAAATGTGAGCCATATATAGACTGCTCATATTTAAGTAGACGATGATCGTTTTAGCTCTTATTAGAGCAGGTTTATTTTTAATTTTTTTTTTTTTTTTTTGGCCGTATTGAGAATGATGAAAGCTTGTGCGTAATTTCTCCGATTGATGAATCGGAAAGGAACTGGGGAAATATTTAATATAATAGGGAATAAGTGGAATTAAATAATTAAGATAGCGTGAGGGAAGGGCGGGGTATGAAATGCAGCCAGCTAGCACTTAACTAAACGACCCTTTTGTGCTTGCTTGTTGTCCTGCCAACGGGAAACCTAGCAACACACAACCATCATCATTAATACATTATGAGCCAATCAATATAGGACAGAAACTTTCTCCCGAAGGGTATACCATTTTAAAACTATTTCCATATTCCTTATGATAGATTTACGATGATATCTCTCTCTCTCAAAAAAAAAAAAAAATTAAATTAAATAAATAAAAAAAGGCGCCCAAGCATGAATGTGTAACTGGATGTATGTTGATAATTTTAAATGTAGCAGATATTTATTTAAAAAAAAAAACAATACATAAAAGATAATATCCTTCCGTATGTTACATTATTGTATTTATTTCTCATTTATAATCTATGAAGAAAAATTATATTGATTCTCAGGTTTTTATAATTGAACACACTTCTTCCATTGGTAAATATTTATTAATGTTCCCCTAGTCTGACATTTCGGGTTTCTAACCCATCTTCGGTGATAATTTATTCTGTTATATTATTGGAACAATACATTTATTTTAATATGTCATTAAATCATTAAATCATCATTAATTCTATTTATATTTAAAAAATGTATATGATATAATAAAATAAAGACACTAAGAATTCTTTTTTTTTTAAATTATGATATTTACAACTGTATTAGTATAAATACATCAAATAAATGTATACAGAGGAATATAATCACACAAAAACGCTTGTTGAGAACCCATTGGTAGCACTTTAATAATATGTCTACATGAGGAGATCACGAGGCTATCTTCTATTCAGACGCCGCGGAGGGTTATCAGGAATCGAAGAGGAAGCAAGGTTAGAAACAAAAGGATTCGGATGGTTATGAAGTTTATTATGAAAGGATAGGTATCTGGATTGGGACAAATCGGAAACATATGGAACATTAAGGTCATTATGGATGGTTTTATTTGCAACAAAGTAGGGAGCATTGAGGATTTTACGAAGGATTTTGGATTGTAAGGATTGGATACGAGAGGAATTCGATGGTTTAGTGGAGCCCCATAGCTCAACTCCGTAAGTCCAAATAGGTCTTACTATAGTCATGTATATGAGTCTCTTTTGTAATTAATTGGAAGTTTCGAGCGTTTGTCTAGTAAGCGTTGAAGTAAGCGAAGAAAATTTAAATAACCATTATTCATACATTATTAATAACAAAAAAAAAAAAAAAAATAGAGGTTCGCATGAATAAAAATAAAATAAATATAATGGAGAGGGGGGTTATGTAGCTAAAATAGGGATTAGTTAATTTCAGATACCCACTGTGACAAGTGAAAACTACATCCATCTCAATTATTTTTATAAAAAAATGTATTTTATTTTTTAATATATTTTGAAACAATATGTTGACAATATGTTTATTATGCACTGTTTTGACAATCATATGGTAGCTCAGAAAGTTTTTCTAATTATTTATAATATATAGCAACTACCAGGTGTGTTAAATTATTATATAAATTGTGTATGTATATAAATAGAATTATTCTCAATAAAATATTAAAATAATTTTAATGTTCCAATGAAAGAATAAATTGTCCCCGTAGATGGGTCAGAAACCCGAAACGTCGGACTATGAGATCAAAAAGAAATATTTACCAATTGAAGAATTGCCTTCAAATATAAAATCCCGAGTAATTCTACTGTTTAATAATTGATATTATTTAATAAGTTTTTTTTTCTTTTCATCCTGTTAGTTATCTTACAGGTAACCGCAATGGCGTACCAAGACCATATGGGCCCATTGGCGGATTTATTTGTGAAAACCCATAAAAATAAATCACCGTGTTGATGAGCACGGGGCCGGCTTATTACTGAGGACCCTTAAGCAGAAAAATAATAATAATGAGCACTAGCAGATCCAGGATTTGATTTTTCTTTGGGGGGGCCTCCAGCCCGAAAGCCCCCATTTCCTCCCCGTAGATCCGCCTGTGATAATGAGTGAAAAAAAAACCACTTTCATTTTAATAATGTAAATGTATTTTGAGATGGGTATATAGTTGATTATTGAAATTTTAAATATGATAATTGGTCGGGATGTGCAGTAAAAAAATAATGTTTTAAATAATTTTAACAAGCCATGCCCGGGATTCAAACCGTTGCACACAGGGGTTTCTTCCGGAAGGTTTCTTGAACATCGGTTCTAACTTACTCAGAAATTTCGGTGTATTGCTCAAATTTGGTCTATTTATTGGATTTGAATTCAAGTCATTTGGTCAATAATGTGCATTTATTAAAAGAAAAATAATAAAATATTAATTTTTATTTTATCTTGTTAATATTTGTTTAAAACTTATGTGAGTAAATATGAAATATTGCTGTTGAACCAATATAATCTTCTAGTATAAAATAATTATAGATCAAATAAAATTATTTATACATATACACGAAATTTCATAAAAATAATTTTTAGCTCACTTTTATGACGCAAACATTTCGCTTCCTGTGGATATCGTACATTTAATAAATTCCTAAACTTATTATCGGAATTGATTAATGGATTTTTAAATATTTCTCTGGTATTAACAATCATTGACTAGGTAGATCTATAGGGACTAGAAAAGTTCAATCTGTCAACTGATATACTTACGAATTTTTTTTCTTTCACTATCAACATTTTTTTCTTTCACCACTATCTATAAAATATTATATTTATTCAAATGTTAACAATATTTTTTTGAAAAGTGATAAACAGTCCTATTTCCATTTTAAAAAAGATTTCTAAAGAAAAAATTGTTTCTATTTCCTTTAAAAAAGATATTCTATGAACAAAACATTTATTGAAATTTTAAAATTTGTCTGATATTTTATGCTACATAATATGTATTTCGTGCAAAATAATTATTTCATGCAATATGAGTATTGCAAGTATAAGTATTTTGCATAAAATAAATATTGTAAAAATATTCCCGGTAGATTGTTTAAAATTCATGTCTTGTAGTTTGTATTGTAAATATTGCATTGCTCAGATATTGTAATTTATTACCTATTTCATAATGGCATATATTAAAATATAAATATATAAAGTTACATGTTTGTAATAATAAAAAATATTTAAAAAAAACTTAGCTATTAAACGCGTAATACATTTATAATTTGGCCAGTATATACAGCTAGATGTTATTTAGTCAAAAACTGGGTCGTTAGTAACTCAAATACGCTAGTAAAAAAAAATTAAATAAATAAAATGTAATGATAGTCACTCTAAACTCAACTCCCGAGTGTTAAATACTTAATAACTTCCGGTGTGACCGGTGGGGCAAGTTCTGAAAACTGTTTTTAGAAGTTCAAACCTTTGTTAACAATAGGGTCTATCTAGTTTTTCGGGCGATTTGGGAAACGAACCAAAACTGCTTGCAATTGTTTGAAACGTCGTACAAACTATGTTTATTTATAAAAACCGATGTTTCAGCTGTCTTACGATTCACTAGAAGTACCTAATTCTGCCCAGCACATACCGTTAAGTTTGAACAAAAAAATCGACAAACAAGCTCCAAATATAAAAAAGATGGCTTTCATTCCTTCTTCTATTATCTCGTATCAGGGCATTATTAATGAGGCAATTAAGTAAAAAATTGCTGGACACGAAGAGTAAACGATATTAGTTTGGTACTAATGCAGATAAGCGTACACAGTTTAACTTTTATTTTTTATGTCAACTTTTAGCGTTACCTCGCCTCAGTGTGCGGTGCACACAGAGCTTAGGTTAGGAGATCCATTTACAGAAAGGAATGTTAACAGAATTAATAATATGTGCAAGCAAACGAAATAAGACAAAAGAATTAAAAGAAAATTTAAACATAATTACTGTATACAATATAAAGTTAAATAGAAAGATGCGTAAGATAATAAAGGTAATTTTTTTTTAATTATGCCTCTCTTTATCGGCTTTCGCCATCAGAGATCTTGCAGGCCAGTACCTTTCCGAACAATACCTTCACAAATATTAACATACCGACTCTAAATAGAATAAATACTGATTTCTTACAGCTATTTTTCATTTTTGAAAAGAGATTGAGGGTATAAAAGCTATTCAAGTTAAGTTTTTTATGGTTTAAAAAAATATACGTATCTTGTATTGAAATACCTTTAATTGATTTTTTTTTTTTTTAAAAAGAGTTGTCGGTGCCTAATACTTTTGGCCAAGGATGTAAAACAAGGAGTGGGAGGATAGGTTGCCCCAATTATTATCTGTTCACCCTAGCTTGAGTGGAAAACTTGAAATCAGTTCCGGTGATCATAGTCCAGTCAATGAATGCTCGAAAAGGGTGTATAGAAGGAAATGGCAGGGACACAACTTTTGACTTTTGGAAATTGTTTTGACTAGTAAGGAGGTAAACATAATAAAAGTCCTCACTCCTAGGTGATGAGCCAGATGTAGAGGTCAATGTTTTCAGGTTTTCGCTCATATCCATCGCATCGGAGGGCTGAGTAATCATAGGCGCTTGCAATAGGTAATCAAAGGTAAGTAAAGTCAAAAGGGGTTAGTACTTGGATGGGTGACCGCCCGATTTTGGTGACCGTCCACCAGGGAAAGCCATGCTGCCCGAGTCCCCCCCCCTGGTATGTGAGGCTCGTGAGCCTACCCCCGTGTACTTTTTAAAACATAAAAAAATTAACTTGAATAGCTTTTATACACTCAATCTCTTTTCAAAAATGAAAAATAGCTGTAAGAAATCAGTATTTATTCTATTTAGAGTCGGTATGTTAATATTTGTTACGGTATTGTTCGGAATGGTATTGGCCTGCAAGATCTCTGATGGCGAAAGAGAGATAAAGAGAGATATCATTTTAAAAAAATTACCTTTATTATCTTAAGCATCTTTCTATTTAACTTTATATTGTATATAGTAATTATGTTTAAATTTTCTTTTAATTCTTATGTCTTATTTCGTTTGCTGGCACATATTATAAATTCGGTAAACATTTCTTTCTGTAAATGGATCTCCTAACCTAACCTCTGTGTACCGCACACTGAGGCGAGGTAACGCTACAGATGGAACAATAAACTAAATCGGGAATCGGGATGTGGTTCACCAGGAATGTTAATAGACCCCCTGAGGTTCGGTCCATGGACGGTCTGTTTCGGGGAAAGAAATATAGTTCCTCGTGCTCCGGCTGACTCCGAGCAGCCATAATAAATGGATAATAAGACCGATTGGTCACTGTCCTTGAACCCGAGTGAGTACGTGGGAAGGAGATGGTCAGATTATCCCCAAAGGGATCGACTATGGAGCTACGGATGGCCTGCCGGAGACCATGGTTCGTTGCAACGTAAGGTTGGGTGACCCCATCCAGGCTATCTGAGCTCCGGGAAGCAGCATATGTCTGTAAGAAGACCACATCTCGCGGCCAAAGATCTTCATGGTCTGTAGTGCCAACAGGAAAAAAAAAAAAAATCCATCGCATCGACAAAGATGTTCTACAAATAATTAAAGCTAATAAAATTTCCAATATGATTGATTATATACTATTTTTGGCTATGTTGCTTAGTTTCCATGATCTCCGTCCTCAACTATCGCTGATTGGGAGAAAATAATCTTTACCTCGTGTTTTTTACTGTATCAGACTAGCTAACTCTTGATAGCTTCGTTCTATAAATAAATCATGAGGAAGAAAGTTTTTAATAATTAAATTTTCTCTAAAAATATATGTTATTTTACCATCTTATCTCCAATGGTTCCAAAGTTAGACTAATGAAAACTTCATATGTCAATTCCGAAAATTTGCAAGATAAGGACGTGCACAGGGGTCTGTACGACATACTGTTATGTTAACAGTAATATTTTTCCATTTTGTATAATAATTTTTTTTTCCTTATATGGTCTATTTCGAGGGAATCATACATTTTTCTCTTTGAAGGAAGGCTATCTGGTAGATACTCATATCGACTGCCTAACTTAACGATTAGTTAGGTTGAGAAAAAATTTCCCAGCGGAAAACAACGAGGACGTCAGTGAAATATTCATCGGATATTGACCGATATCGACTACTTCTCAGTAGGACCTCTATTGATTACCGTTTGTAATAATTCATAGGCGGTGGCAGACTTTCTGGTGGGACATCTTCTGATTTGAATTTTTATAATAATTAAAGAAAAGGCATCAGGGAAATGAATTATTCGTCCATTTTTATATTACAACATTATTTGGAATTCAGACACTCCCTCTCCAGATCGAATACCATTCGTTCCTTGTCGTTTTTTGCCAGGCTGTAGACTACACTTTATTTCTTAGAGCTGTTCAAAAACGGAAAACATCTTTCTGATAGCAAATAACTGAAGGACATTAAAATTATGACTAGATGACACAAGTAAAGTAAAAGATACATTTTACTTCATTCGCCAACTAGAATACATTTATCCTGATGAATGGTTAATGAGGGAGTGGGGTGAAAATTGCGGCAGGTAAATTGCGGTAAAGGGAAAACTGCGGCATTTCAATACTCAAAGACCCAGGTTCGAATCCGGCTGCTGTCAGATCAATTATTTATTTTTTTATCGACGACTGTGGATCGATCCAGGGAACGGGAGAGTCCCCTGAGGCACACCCATCCTCTATAAGGTTATCTTTTATAAATAATTAATTAATAGGAAATACCTGGTGGCATGATCTCGGTTAAATCACCTCCTTGCACAACCGTTGACCAAGGAACAGTACTTCCATACAAAGTAATGAACCTAATACCCTTCATGGGTTGTGGTGTTTTTTTTTTTTTTAAAAGGGATCAATGAGTGACTTCCTAACTTGGATGATTATACATTCAGAAAATGACACAAGGTTTATAGTTTGGTGGTGGGTTATCGTATCCGATCACTTTATTCCTGTCTGCAACAGGCGATCAATCTGGGGCGTTACAAATGCCAACATATTTCTGATACTGAAACGATATTTAATCGATTCCAATAGTCACTTTGGCTTAGCGTGACATGAACACCAACTGGCTTAACTGATCTAGATCCAGTTGTGCTGGATGAGAAATGAGCTACATTGGTCCACAAAAAACATAATAACTTTGTATATCCTGAAACGGAGGTTAAGGAAATTAGGATTGACCAATCTTCATCCCTCAGGAGGGATGTTACCCATGCTAAGATGTACAAATTTAGGTCCCCCATCAAAATATAAATTCAAATTAAATATATATTTTTATACTTGTAGGACTTCATATTATTATAATAATATAAACACACATTTTTATTACAACATTCCTACTTTATTTTTTTTTAACCCACGTCTCAGCCCTTAGGCCATTTTCAAGTGATGAAACCTTAAACAAACAAAAAAATCTGTTGCGCCCAACACACAACTTTCACTTACCTCTCTGCTTTGAATAGACATTATTTTTTGGCATAGTTGAACAATTATACAATTTTTAAAGTGCACTTTTAACGGAGCTATAGCTTAAAACTAAAAAAATCATTAAAACTATTAAAATAACAAAAACCCTATTAATTACATTAACGGTAGGCAATAAAAAGCTCATAGCTCCATCTGTTTTGTAAACCACACAACTCGAGTCTCTGAACTATGTATATATGCCTAGAGATATTTGAAAGTATACCTGTATATTCAACCTATAAATGATTACTGACTGTACGACTATTAGTTATTTTCCGTTGTAAATTTTACTAAAATGAAAATAAGAGATTTTCATGGTCTGCCATAACTAGGGCAAAGGTTGTCACACTAATTTTAAGTGGATAATGTTGTGACATCACAAAGGAAAACTCATAAAATTATTTACTAATTTAATATTCTAAAAGATTACATGACGATTTTCGGGATAAACGGACGTTGATACCTAATCATTTAAATATAATATCAGATCTAGAATTATTAAACTACAGTAAATGTATTTAAGGTTATAAACATGTGCTTTATAAATCCATGAAATATTTTTGTATTTCACTTCTTCATTCACACAAGTACAATGAAATAGTATTTTAAACAATTTCATTGTGTGGATTCGGTGGATTTTAAATACTTTTTCAAACTTAAAAATATTTTAGAAATTTACATTTAGTAAGAAACTATCATTTAATTTCCTTGGAAATATGCGATTTGCGTTAAATAATATTAGTTTTCAGAAATTATTATTTATATTTTATTCGTAACTCTCCGTTGCCTTCTACAAATTCATCAAATTATTTAACAATGTTATTTGATGATTTTTTTTAAATAAACGGCCGATAGATACCTAATTATTTAAATATCATATCATACCTAGAGTTTTTAAATTAGAGTAAATGTATTTAAGTTTAAAAACGTATACATGAAATCATTTTATATTTCACTTCTTCTTTCACACAAGTACAATGATATAGTATTTTAAACAATGGCATTGGCTTGATTCGGTAGATTTTAAATACTTTTTTTTTAAACTTCGAAAACAATTTTAAAGTTTACATTTAGTAATAAAATGTCATTTAATCTCCTTGAAAACATGTGATTTACGTTAAATAATGTTAGTTTTCTGTAATTTATATTGGTTTTATCACTCTCCGTTACCTTCTACAACTTTATTAATTAGATATTATTTTTTTCTGAAATTCACCGCTGTCCAACGATATATTATACGTATACCTTCTAACTATTATTTCCGGAGATACATTTTCGAGCTGGATGAGCATTTTTCTTTTTTTCTCCTTTATTAAATTATTTTAAAAGTTATATTTAGCCCTTTTTTATAATTTCTAATAACGAGGGACAGTTAAGTTAAAAAAAAAATTAAAGGTACTTTAGACAAAGACGTATATGAACATTGAGCATTTAAGCCCTGTAAAATGACATCAATGTGGATAAGACCTAGCTGTTATTAAAAATAACTTAATGATACACTGATATACAGAGTTTGATCAAAATCGTTAGAGCCGTTTTAGAGGAAATCGTAAACATGTGTAACATCGGTTATATAAAGTGCCAATTTCAGTTAGCCGATTTTGACGAAAAAGTTGCTGTAACATTTGAGGTATATACAAACGCTGAGTATGCAATTTCACTTTAATACGACTTTTCCTTTTTGAGCTGGACTGATAACATACATACACACACAGACCATTTTGCGGGATTTGGTTATTTTGACTCAGGAGATCTCAAAACATCTATTCCGCTAAAAACTAAAATTCGAAAATTTAATCCTGATCTATCGAAATATAGCTGGTGTTCTCAGCTAAAAGTATTGTTAGATACTATTGGGGAAGTTAGTCCAGTTTATGAAACCAACTCAGCCATAATTAGAACAAATATTAACAGGCTATTAAATAAATATAAACAATATTTGCAGGAAGGTTACATGATAACATTGCATCGCTCATCTTATAATGAACATTTAAACATTTTTCTTAATAATGATCAGATCCCCAAGTATTTCTTGATGCCGATTAGTTTGAAATATTCGAAACTATTAATGCAGATCCGCCTCTAGGGAAAATATATGATCAAGATTTCTGTTAATAATAAATTGTGAAAATTACTCCACAACTTGAGTGCATAATGCGCAAAACTAAAGAAAACGAAACACTTCATCATATATTATTTAAATTCCCAATTTACAGTAGTTTAAGAAATTACCAGATTATAGGACTTCTATGAGGAAATTTAATTTTTTTTATGTCATTTATATCAAATTATAGAAAATTGGTAGGGTAATCTGGAATATTGTCCTCCGCATAATATGGTAAAAATTGCATATCGCACATCGGCATGTAATCTGTCTGGGTTTTTTTTTTTTGTTTGGTTGTTCTCTTAGGTATAGGGGTATTCTTTTAATTAAATTTTAAAACATAATTTAATATTAATATTAAAAAAAAGTATTTATTGTTGTTGTATGTATATTGTTGACAATTTTAGATTTTATATTAATTTGATAATTACAACTATTTTAAATGTCTGATTTTTACCGAATATGATTTTTAATTTATCCTTAAGAGTTTTGTAATATCTGTAATGCAGTATAAAATGGAATGAATTTGTATTTCTATAAGCATAATAATCTTCGTTATTTTGTGGTAGATTTGTATAGGGTTCTTCAGTTAAAACAAATAAAGATTAAATAAATAACATTACTAAATATCATTGGATTTGACGTTATATGTGTGCTGACCTAATATTTCGGTAAATTATAGTAGTAATCTTTTATACGTAACCGAGTCATATGAGAACACATCTCATCTTACAGTCTACTTCTTTTAATTAATAATGTTACGTAACGAAATTGATTGTATAACTATAAAATTCTGCTCTTGAAGAACGCTCTTGTTATGACTTATTCTCAAATGTCTAGTTTATTATTAAACGCAGTTTACCGCCACAGGATCGGCCATATAAGATTGACTGGCTAACCTCCATCTCATCACTAGATGCCATCATAGCAATAATAATCCGACAATAGCCCATATTTTCCAACATTGCCCATATTTTTTCCCGTTTAACAGTCATAAACTATATAGGAATATCATGAAACATATCGATAGTATTGGGGAACGACAATAAAAGCAATCGAAAAAATATATCATTTCTTAGCAGCGTACATTTAATAAAATATATATAGCAATAATTTTCATGTATTCATATTTATATATACTATTTTTCATATTTTCTTATGTATTTTTTTATAATAATAATAAGGCTTACCGAACCCAAAGGTTCGATGCGGATACCAACAATCGCTGTTTACATTCTTTCATCCGTCCAAACCGAGCTCACCAGATCAGCAATAACGCAATCCCACCTTCGCTTCGGTCTAGCACTCGGACGCTTGCCAGTCGGTACAGCGTATATTAAATTTTGAAGGAATTCTTTCCTTACTAAGCCCAGAAATTTTACATTTCATTTTATATCCGCCTTAACGTGTACACCTCAATTATATTAAACGGATAAAGTTCGTGCAATTCGGCGTTGTGTAACCGTCCAATTATCCGGTTTACTCATCCTTCTTCGGTCGGAAAATTGTACGCAATACTTTAAAAAAAAATTAAGATGTTGCTCATTCCTTTATGTAGGAGGCCACATTTCGCATCCATAAAGAACCATAGAATGAATAATGGTTTTGTAAATTCTTATATATTATTTTTGGTCTATTTCTTTTTCTTCTATTTATTTACATATTTAGATGATTTTTTTTTCTATTCTATTTATTTACATATTTAGATGATATTTTTTTTCTTTACTTTTAGTATGATCATTATTTATTTTAAGCTTTTTTTTATTTAAAATATTTTTTTTTTCAAACACTACTATACATAACGACTTAAACACCCCAACAGTAAAATCCTACATCCACGACAAATACACTACATTTCATTCTTCAACCCAAAATCACTCCAATCCTCTGGTTCTTTCCAGCTCCTGCTCCCTGTTACCTGAGCAACGAAGATTAAGAAGAAAAGGCTAAGAGACCTACTACATCAATAAAAAAATCAAGCAATTACACCAAGACAATAAAAATACAACAAATTTGCTAGATGCGCAGCTGCGCAGGTGCAAATTGCATAAAATAAAATATAAATAAATAAAATATAAATATAAATAATTTTTTTTATATATATGTATATTTTCTAATATATTTCTTTGCTCATTTATTTACTAATTATATTGTATTTGTTATTTTTTCATTTATTAAATATTTATTAATTTTTTGTTTTTAAACCAACCAGTTTAATATTTTAGTAGTAATATTATTTTATTGATCGGGCGCTGATGACCTAGATGTTTTGGGCCTACAACATCAAAACAACCAACCAACAGTTCATAAATAATATAACAATAATATAAGCTTTATCGTACATTCTTAACAGAACATATAGTCTATCCTTTAATGTAGGTAAGTGTCTAGTTTTAACAAAAAAAATTAAAATATAAAATTTAATTTAATCAACAGTTCATACAAATTGTTTATTCGTTGGTTTTAACAAATATTTTTAACATTAATGATATTCCTTCAATATAACGACAAAAAACAATAAAGACTAGATTTAGGCTTAAGTATAACTCTAACGCTATAATCGTAAAACATTAAAAAAAGAAATTGTTGGTTGTGGTCGATTGTTATGAAAGATGTAATATATGGTATCCTCTTTTCATGATAGTAAGGACTACGTAGTAGTCTGGGTCTATTAATAAGTTATAAAGTAATAACTTGACCTACTTCTTTTAATCGATTGCCTTAGTTTAGAAGTAATAATTCAAAACAAGGACCTATATAAGAAGCATGTATTATCCTTACGATAATCAAAGCATTGTTTTTTCTTTCTCTCTCTCTCTCTCTCTCTCTCTTTTTCTCCATCGAGCCAATGAGGTCTTAGTATTAGCTAAGACGAAAATATGCCTATAAATATAATATGTAGGGAAGTTTGAGCTAGAGTTTTTGATGGGGACATAGCGTGCGCCTACGGTTAGTTTGGCCGTGGTTGTCATGGATACCGCCCGGGCAAAAGCTAGTCTTCTCACATGTAAATATTTTATAAGGTCGATGGTATATTAAAGATGTAAAGGTAAATTGATATCGAATGTTCTTAGAAGTCTTTGTTATTGACAGCATAAAACTGTCCCTGCTTCATGGAAATGTTACAACGTTGTTTTTTGTTTTGTTTTTTGTGTGTATCCAGTCGCAAATTAGCCCATTTCGTTTAATTTTTGAGGCGTATACCGGATTCTTTGGAATAGCCGTTTCGATTCAATTACAAGAAAAGTAATGTTCGTGTAAAGTTTATCGATCAGTATGATCCCGTATTTATTGCACATTTCTATAGCATTTAAAAAAAAAAAAAACATAAATAGACCGTGGTAAAGACCCCTTTTTATGAAATTTTTAACATCCTGCTGAAACTTCGTAAATAGCTTCATCTCATCGTAACCTACAAATATTTTATTTACGAAAATTCGCGAAATTGTGGCGTTTTCAATCTGAAGATCGGCGAACATTGTCTATTTAATTAGGTACTAAAAACTCGTAAATACCTATTTGCTTTCCGCATTAATCGTAAGATCACTTGAGCACAAAGTCGAAAAAAAAAAAGGTGGCCTTAAAAAATATTGAGCCGTTTGGCCTATATGCGTGGTCATATATTGACAATTTGGGGGTGAAGGTCACGCCAAATGGCTAAACATTTTTGAAGGCCTCCTTTTTTCTTGACTTTGTGCTTAAGTAATTATACGATTAAAGAGGAAAGAAAATGGATATTTACGGATTTTTAGTACTTAATTAAATAGATAAAGTTTTCAAAGCTCTAGATTGAAAATGTCCCAATTCCAAGAATTTTTGATAAATAAAATATTTTTAGATTACGATGAAATGAAGCTATTTCCAAAGTTTCAGGGGTCTTTATCACTGACTAAAACTAAATTAGAATTAATCGTAAAAGATAATTATATAGATGGCTTATGGTAACGAAAGAGTCTTAGGCATTAAGGGTTTGGAGTTAAGAAATATGGTGGGAGAGCAAAGATTAGCGTATCATGATTACAGTTTTTATTGCATAGCAGCACTAGCGGATCCAGGATTTAATTTTGGGGGGGGGCTTCAGCCCGAAAGATTTTTTTTCATATAAGTATAAAAATGATTAATTAAAAAAAAAAGAAAGAAATTAACTACCTATACGAAATGGTGTTTAAGTGGTTTTTGAAGTCCTATTAAATGTAATTAAACGAACAAGAATACTTTAAGAGATAGTTTTTAGTATTTTTTTCTGTAAAACATGGTTATATTTTACCATTCTGGGGGGGGGGCTTCAGCCCGAAAGCCCTCCCCCCCGTAGATCCGCCTGTGCATAGCAGGGAGGAGGAATAAGGAACGCCTTACAGTGGCGTAAAGAACGCCATTGCAACCGATGCGGCGAATTATAAACAAATGTACCCAAAAACATTTCAACTGAATGAAAAAAAAATATTATGTATTTTAGTCCGCGGTACAGACCACATTTTGCCAAATTATTAAGATCCGCCTAAAAACTGAAGAACCGTATAAGAAAATGGGACGTTTTCTATTTTATGAGGTACTAAAAAAAACATGAGCACCAATTTGCTTTCCACTTGAATCATAAGATAATTTGATCACAAAATAAAAAAAATATTACGCCTCTTGGTGGCCTATATAACCTCGCTATTCTGAAATGTTGGAGGTGGAGGTCACCCCAAACGGCTCATTTTTTTAGTAAAGCGCTTTTTTTTTCAGATTATCTCACGAACCCGCATATTAGACGACTGATACGTATCCATTCATCCATATGTATCCATTCATGACAAACTCCAGTCCCATCCGAATCCACTCGTTTCCAGGCTTGCTTCTTCCTCGATTCCTGATAATCTTCTTAGGCGTCTGAAAAGAAAATGGCTTCGTGATCTTCGTAGAATTATTTAGGCAGCTCTACCACCAATTTGTGGATATTTACTGGTTGTATTTATTTAATATATTTATAATATATTATATATAATTATATATTATATTCATAATTATAATATATGTTATAATATATTTAATATAGTTGTAAATTTCAATAAATATAAAAAAAAAGATTATCTTACGATTCGAATTTATTCATGAGTTTTTAGTGCGTCATTAAATCAATTAATTTAATGAGAAAACGCCCCAATTCTGAGAACGTTTGTAAATTTTTTGAAACAAAATAATCACTGCATAGTTAAAAAGATTAAATAATATAATAATCAATAGAAATATATTAAAAAAGACAAAAAAAAAATTAATATAGTACAAAATAAGGTCCTCTAATAAATGAGCAACAAATCTATGAATAAAAGAATATTTCAATTGATATTGAAATACATATACACATGCATCGAAATATATAATATATTATCAAAAGAAAGATGGTATGAAAAAATATATATACATGTACATGCATACATTATGTATAAAAGATCATAAGTAGTATGGAAAAAAAAAAGCAAATAAATTAAGATAAAAAATACTGTTTTTTACATTATTACTTAATATGTGGTTATCCGTTTTCTGAATGTTGACATAGGAGGGTTTTAAAAGCGGATAGGGAGGGAGCATGTCGAAATTTTAAATTTCGAATGTCGAAAATAATTTTAAAGGTAAGGAATTCCAGAATGAAGCGCGGAGTACGAAGGAGTTTTGAAAAGAAACCAGATCTGTGAAAAGGAGTATAAAGTTCTGATGGTCGGGATCTTGTGGTGAGAGAGTGGACAGAGAACTTGAATTGGAAAAGATCATAGCTATAGGAGGGGCGACGACTGTTGATAATTTGATAGAGGAATGTGCCTAGGAAATATTGTCTACGGAAGGAAGGGAAGAGCCACTCTAACTCGACGTAGTGGTGGGAGACACATGGACGTCTCGGGGCCCTATGACAAATCTGACAAAACTATTCATAAGTCACCTCAGTCTGTCACCGAGACACACTAAGAGACCGCCGTACACCACGCAGCTGTAGTCAAAGTGGGGGAAGATGAGAGAAGAAACCAGGAGTCTACGGGTAGGTTCGGGTAGAAGATGGCGGAAGCGATGGAATAATTTGTGAGTGGAAATTGATCGTCGAGCGATGTGGTAATTCCAGAAGAGGGTTTGATCAATGAAAAAACCTAAGTTTTTAACAGAGGAGTAGAAGGTAAGGGATTGATCATTGGGGTAAAGTTGGAATTGGATCGGAGCAGGGGCTTGAAACTAATGAAAATGACCTGAGTTTTAGCAGCATTTAACCTTAATCCGTTTAAGTTTGCCCAGGCACTAATTCGATCTAGGTCTTCTTGGATCTTAATAAATACTACCAATAACTCAGGGGGCGAAAAGGATTGATATATTTCAGAATTTTCAGCATAAAGGTGGTGGGAACAATGGAGAATTTAATCATGTAGGTCGTTAATATAAGAGCTAAAAAGGAGAGGAGATACACTAGATCCCTGGGCAACTCCAAAGGATAAAGAAAAGTAGGCAGATAGTGATTGATTAGGAATGGGTACGTTCTGAGAAGAAAGATTGGAACCAAGAGATGGAGCTATTGGGGAAGGACAATGATTTTAGTTTGTTGAAAAGGATGAGTTGGAAGGACTTTATAGGCATAAGACCTTCCTTATGCCCCACTCATCTTAATTTCCTTGCCTTCATATCATGAGATAATGAAAATTACATTTTATATTCCCTAATCATCAGGGTGCCCATCCACTCCAAGGGCGATTGCGCAAGAACCATCCCTCCCCGATCCAAAAATATTTGATTGTTATTCTCTTCTAATAAACCAAGCAAGCGGAAGTAGAATTCTCCTCATACTTTGGTTTGAAACTTCTCATTACGAAAAACCTCTTTCTGGGCACCCCTGATATTCATTATAATTTACGATTGATTGAAAAAAATATATATATTTTTTAAAGTTCAACGATTTAATAGGTCTATGTTTACAACCATGCTATGGACCACTTTTTATCAATCATATAGAAATTAAGAACTTCATTATTTAAATTATAAATGAACATATTTAGTAATGAATATAAAATATATTTCTGGAAAATGGCTTACTGAGAAGTCTAGATCCAATGACGTAATCCAATACATCCGAGTATGAAGGTCACGTGTTCGTTTTCTATCCAAGAAATTCATAACATTATTAGGAAGATAGGCGCAGAATTTCGATTCTGATTGAAGGAAGGCGACAGACCAAAAAAAAAATAAGGAGTTTATACCATGTGTAAAAATTCAACATAATTATTGTGAAATAAACCGATGTAATATTTAATATTAATAATTAAACTTATATGTATGTTTGTATAGTTGTAGGTAGAAGAAAATTATATTTTTTTTATAATTATCATATAATTATAAAATTATTTATTTTTTTCTCTCTGATATATCAAATTATAGAGAATTGGTGGGGTAATCTCAATTATTGTCCTCTGAATATTATACCAAAAATGTAGATTAGACGTCGGCATGTAATCAGTTGTTTGTTGATGCGAGTGATCTTTTAATTTAATTTTAAAAACATAGTTTAATATTAATATTTAAAAAATAAAATTTATTTATTGCTACTGTGTATGTATTTTGTTGACAATTTTATATTTTATATTAATGTTGATAATTAGCATTATTTTAACTGTCTGATTTTTTACCAGATACGATTTTTATCCTTAAGATTGTTGTAATATTTATAATATAGTATAAAAAGGAAGATGCGTAATACCACAAGGATAGTAATGTTTACTCTACAGAGATAGGCTCTATTTGTATAGGGGTTCTTCCCTCAAAAAAATTAAATAAATAGTTGTTTACTTTTTTTTTTTTTATCTGAATGGTTATATTTGAAAATATCTGAACAAAACAATTGGATAGATTATGCATTATATTTAACATGAGGGTTAGTGACACCCTCCATAAATGGCACAATTCAAGAACTTTTTCAGCTAAAAATGTATAATGTTAAAAACTGAAAAATATTTTTGAGTTCTTAGTTTGTACAACCTCGTAATAAAAATATAACATATTCACTTCTGACTAATAACTGTATCACTAGCACTCCATGAAGGGTCTTTGGTTCAGTACAATGTGAGGATTCATCACTGATGAAGTACTGTTACCAAGGCCCAACGGTTGTGCAGGGAGGTGACGGGCCAATATCACGCTCAACATTAAGCTTTTCCCCCTTAAATAACTATTTAATTAAGAGTGTCCAGTTTATAGAGGATGGATTTGTCCCAATAGAATCTCCAAGCCCAGGGGTCAACCCACGGCTGATGAAAAATTACTAGTCATCAGCCGGCTCCGAACCTGGGACCCTGAGCTCTGGAAGTCAGTGCTCACCCACTGAGCTACCCCGCTCCCATTTCACTCCTAACTAGTTATTGTAAAAATGTCCATAAAAAAAAATCCCTATAAAATATATTTATACTTCATCATCATAATCCATCCTCTTGAACCGCCTTATGCAGTGTGAGGGGGAAGTCTATAGAGCCTTCTCCAGCTCTGCCGGTCTTCCACAAAACGCTTCTATCATTCCATTGAATTGAATGATTTGCTTCCCTGGAAATCGGTCTTCACCTCATCTTCCCATTTCCATCTAGACCCTCTATCTCTATCTATCAGGTCTTCCTCTATTGCCCTCTACTTTAGCTCGATAGGCTTCGCTAGCTATTCTGTTTGGATCCATCCGCAGAAGATGTCCTGGCCATCTCAGTCGATTCTCTTGTATCACATCATTGGCCGGCTTAATATTGAGGTTCGATCTGATGGTGGTGTTGCGTACTCTGTCTCTTCTCGTTTTCCCCCACAATCTTTCGGAGGAATCGCATTTCTGACGCTTGTATCCTTGATCGATGTTTCTTTGTCAGCGTCCATGGTTCTGAAGAGTACGTTAAAATAGGAAGAAATGTCGATCTGAAAACAGCCACCTTTGTTTTCTTTTCCATCTCACGCCTGTTTAGAAAACTTTTCTTAACTGCTTCAAACATCCTGCTCGCATATTTATACTTAACTTATTAAATGTATTTTTTTCAACTTTGCCACCGAAAATGTAAGAATATCACGTGAAAAGGAGGAGTGCACATTAGGAATGAATGAATCGTAAAATCCTAGGATATGTAGCTATGATGATATAAATAATGTATTATAATATAAATGAAACTTTAAATAATAGTAACATTTAGGTCGTGATGAAATAGTTACGTAGCTTCTTCTATGCCTTAGTCTAGCCAACTAATCGATTTCACATTTCTGAATCGATTTTAGTTTACATATTTTATTCATTCCTGTAGCTTATTTATTATTAATTTTAACTTTTTTTTTGTCCCAAATTACTGGAAGGTGATGGGAGAGAAACGATATTCTCGCCCTTTCTCTATTTTTACAGAGTCCCCTCGTCCCCCCAACCTCCTCTCCAAGTCTGCACCAATGATGTGCACCAAGAATGGCCTAGGTAGATGTGGCGAAGATTGGAGTGTATTTTGAAAATAAATTCATCAATATTAGGCTAGAACTTTAATTTTTGGAAGAGGGAGAGGTGGTGGGGTAATGAGGTCACTTTTTCCGTACGGTAGAATTTATAGATTGGCAAATTACTTTATTTTGAAATGAAGTAAAAACTATTTGTTTTGAAATTTTTTGTATAAATGGTTTGATTCAATTTCAGTCAATATAATTAGTTAATTTTGATATGAGATGATGATATTTTTGTTTCGAAATTTATTGTATAAAATACTGTTGCGAAATTGACGACTTTTATCTGTTAGAAGGTAGGCAAAATCGATCTTGCCCTTCATGGCGAAAATCCTAACTCCGGCCTAATTATTAATAATAAATAATATTTATTTCATAAAACACTGTCACATTTAGTAGCTGTATATGCATAATAAGTTTAAAAATAGGACATATTGTGATGCTTAAGTATTTAGTTTAGATCATTCATAGTGGGAAATATGAACTAATAAAAAATTTATTTTTCCATTTTGGGGGGCTTCAGCACAAAAGCTGCCACTCCCCCTTCCATGGTAAATCCGCCATTGTGTACTAGCATGACTTTTCAATTTTTATTCGTCGTTGAGCATCAGGTTATAACAATAAAAACGCAAAAAGTCTAGATTTTTTTCGATAAATATTTACAAAGATAATGAGTGTTGAAGAAAATTGGTGGGGATATAGCCACGTCACGAGAGTGAAGACACCTCTACGTCAAGACATGTCAACGCCTAGCTCATACTGTTGATTATCTTACACATTTTAGATTACAATACTATTTCCAGCTTCATAAATTTCATCTAAAAAAATATCTTATCGTTTTTTCTCTCATCTTGTAGTCTCTGAATAGAAATATTTAGTTTGAATTGTATTAAATTAGCTATTATAAATTTATGTTACTAAATTAGAGCTGCGAGACACTTTGACGTCACACTACCGAACCATAAGCTACACCACCAGTCCCTATTGCACTACCGATACGCACAGTTATTTCATATTTTTAACTAAATGTACTTCTAAGTGTACATTTTACTTTATTTATTACAAAAGTATTAACAATCCGTTCTTAATCACTTGAATTATATATCAGCTCAAATTCATCCCATTTTTTTACATGCAAGTAGGTACCCTATTCTGCCTCTCGAGTATAAAAAACAAAAGAATAAAAAATACGAAAGAAAAGAGGGCTGGTAAAGACATTACTATAAAACACTATTACATACATTCTTTTATTGCTAATATTCAGGGGTGCCCAGAAGGGGGTTTTATGGCGCAAGTTGCGTCATCAAAATTTTTGAGGGGCGCATATTTTGTCGTGTTGCCCAGATGCGAGAACGATACGAATCTTGGTCCTGCAAACTCAATTTTGGTCTTGCGCAAGAGTCTAGCAGTTACTTATTAGCTTAATGCTATGGAGATATTACTATAATTTTTTAGATAGGAGAAACCTAACTAAGGCCGAATGAAAAATTAGAGGAGTTGAATGCAAAAGTATGTTGGTTATACCAATTATTTACATATAGTATCTAAGATTATCAAGTATTAGTAAATATTTTGCCTTAATTTTTATTAAAAAATTCGATTTTTTTTACCAGTCCTGTCTTGGTCTCGACCAAGATCGATTTTGGGCAACACTAATATTTTGACGAGCTTTTTAAATTTTTGAGGGGGGCATATTTTGAACGGGTTTTGAATTTTTGGAATAAAAAGTTTCGTACTAAGGGGCAATGAGAAAACATGGAACAGACCACAGCAATTGTAATTGTATATGATCTACGATGTTTCCTATTTTATCTTCGCTTGGCTCTGTTTTTAAGAAAAGGTGAGTAATAAAATATTTTGTGAGTGGGGAATTCCCCTCTTGCGCCATAGCCGAAGAGGGGAATGGGCACTCCTGCTACTATTTTTTTTTTATATATATTTTTTTTTTTTATTTATTATTATTTTTTTTTTTTTTTTATGAAGTGCTTGAGAGAGACGCTCTGGGATCTCCAGGAGCATCGTTTATCCCTCCACGATTGGAGGAACAAGACTGGTTCGGAGCTCCTCTGGCTAATTGTAAATAATTTATATAAGTTTTCCTGTGTCTATGATGTTTATTTTAGTTTTAATTACATTTTTTTTTTTTAAATTCCAATAAATCCCAAAAGCACCTTTACCCTTCGTCGTAAACCTATGACTTCCTGTCCTTTAATAAAAAATAATAAATGTACAGTATCCTTTGATAAGACCCCACTTATCCCTGTTGAACAAATACGATATTTGCACTCCACCTGGACAAACGTCTCACTTGGAATCCTCATTCAAGACTGAAACGACAAGAAACTGCTCGACGTTTCCGCTTTCAATCCGATTTCCGCATGATTTTTCAAGAAAACGGTCTAAACTTTCAATTAATTACAAAAGACTAATATACATGATTATACTAAGACCTATTTGGACTTACGGAGTTGAGCTATGGGGCTCCACTAAACCATCAAATTCCTCTCGTATCCAATCCTTACAATCCAAAACCCTTCGTAAAATCCTCAATGCTCCTTACTTTGTCACAAATAAAATAATTCATAGTTGAATTTAATGTTCCATATGTTTCCTTTTTGGCCCAATCCAGATACATATCCTTCTATAATAAACTTCATAACCATCCGAATCCTCTCGTTTCTAACCTTACTTTCTCTTCGATTCCTGATAACCCTCCGAAGCGTCTGAAAAGAAGATGGCCTCGTGATCTCATATATAGACATATAGACATATTATAGAGTGCTACCTGTAGTACCTGGTAGTTTCTTAACAAGCGTTTTCAATTGATTATATTCTTGTGTATACATTTACTTGATGTATTTATATTGTAATACAGTTGTAAATATCTTGAATAAATAGCTAAAAAATAGCTAAGTACATTTTTTTCTAATTTATTCAATTTATTTATTTATTTTAATTGTTTTTCTCTTATTGTAGTACTTTATTCTGTTTTTATTTATATAAGTTTTATTGCTTACTTAATTTTTATTTTCTGTAAATATGGTATGATTGTGCTCTCTGAAATCTATTATAAAAAACAAAAAAAAAACTATATTTTAAATTATCTACGGTAGGTCCTTCGATATGTGGTAAAAGTAACTATCTCTTGGAACTTAAACAAACCTAGAAATAAAAATATAATAGCAAACAATATTAGTAAATCAGAAACTGCAAGTAAATATTCTTATCGAGCTCGACGAACCATGTTGGACGATAGCACGCTGAGAAAGCTCTATTTTGCGAAGAATTTCACTCTTGATTGAAGAATAGTCATCCGACGAGAGGGGATCGAAGGTAATGCTGGCGCCAGACATGCGGCATTATATGAATACTGGAAATATAACGAACCTTCCCCTCCCCCAAGCTCGGGTCATTCAACACAATCGTCACAACTTTAATAAAAGTACACCATTTCTACTTCCATTTATTGTTATGAGTCAGTTCAGTACACACAGTACACGTAATGTTTATAATATTGAGCATTCCTCAAAAATTCTATTTTTTGTTAAATAAAATTCAACTTTATTATTAATAATAAATTGAGGCGGACGTTCGTTCGAAATTGGCGGTTGGATCTTTAAAACTTTTTCGACCGCTGTTCATTATAATGATTGTCGGCGAACGTTCGCCTTTCTCAGAGAGAATCAATGATTGATGTTGCATGTTTGTTTTGAGCGGTACGTCGTCCGGCATGTATACGGAAAACGCAATGACAATCACCGAAACGCGAATCGTATGTCCAATATAGTTAGCCAACTGTATTGATCGCAATATTTGGAAGGAATTATTTCCTTTGTTTCTTCTTTTTTCTTCTTTGTTCAATTCTTAATTCGTTCAACTCCTTGTTCCTATGTCCGCTCTTATATATGAGATCCCACCCCACAAACCTTAAGTATTCCTTCTCATAAAGTTCACTTCAAATAATCCGTGTTATCTTGTTTTGGAATTCCTTAGCCATCTGCATTCTTTCTTACACCTCAATTATTTCTCCATTCCCTCGAATATCAATCTTTCGCTTATTTGTAAGAAGTTTCTTTTATTATTTCTTAATGATATTTACAACTGTATTAAAGAAATACATCTAGTAAATTTGAAAATATGTATATAATGACGTGAAAACACTTGCTGAGTAACTACCCAATGGTAGCAGTCTAATGATATGTCTACGATCTATGATCTATGATCTATGATCTATGATCTATGATCTATTAAGAGATCATTGGGACATCTTCTTTTCAGACGCCTAGGAGGGTTATCAGGAATTGAAGAGGAAGCAAGGTTAGAAACAAGAGGGTTGGGATGATTCTGAAGTTTATTATGGAAGGATAGGTATCTGGATTGGGAACAAAGTTGGGAGCATTGAGAATTTTACGAAGGATTTCGGATTGTAAGGATTGGATACGAGAGGAATTCGTTGGTTTAGTGGAGCCCCATAGCTCAACTCCGTAAGTCCAAATAGGCCTTATTATAGTCATGTATATGAATGAGTCTTTTGTAATTAATTGGAAGTTTAGAGCGTTTGTCTAGTAAGTGCTGAAGTAATCGGAAACGTCGAGCGGTTTCTTGTCGTTGCAGTCTGGTATGAGGAATTTGTAAGAAATAAAACTTTTTATTATTGATCCTACCTGTCCAGTATTTTACTGTTATCAATTCCATTATATTTATTTATTCACTTATGCTTGCCCTTTTATTTAATTATTTCACTGCTATTATTTTACGCTAGGCTGGAATTGTTCTTTATTATTAGGAGACTTAGTTTATCGAGATCGTTCTTCTTTCTTTCTTTAAAAATACTGGCCAATGGTGGCGCTCGAGTTGTCCGTTCCTGAGTGATTTTCAGTCACACATTAAAAGGATTTTCTCTTGTCATTGCCATGTATTTGTGCACAAACCACACGTTTGACGAACCCACTGCCCAATGGGTTTGTCATTTTCATTCAATAATTTTGATATTATTATTCATCAAGTGATAATTTTTGGATTTTGGATTGATCAATAGTTCGTATATTAATATTGATACACATTTATTCAAAGTTAGCTAATTTTCTTCATTTAAGCCGTTCACAATGTATTATTCTTAAATAAAAAATAAAAATTGAGTAGAATTGAATTGAAATATCAAATTTATTCTGGGACAATGTCCCTTAAGAATAACAATATTGTTCATACTTGTACATCTAGGCAAAAGAGGTATTACATAAAAGAATAACTGAAACATAAGTTATAAAACGTAGCTTAAAGATATACTAATGAAAGCAGATGAGCAATTGGATCACAATATTACAATATCGATGCCTAAGAAAAATAAAATAAAAAAGTAAATAAATTAAATAGGGAAGGAATATTAAATTAATTTTATGAGAAAACCATTGTAGCAAAAGAAAAAAAAAAACTAAATAAAAGTAAGTAAAGAAAATAAATTATTTATATCTGTTACTTATAAGCTTTGAATGAATACTCACAATGGTATTGTAAACTAATAAATAGTATTGTAAACTACTACAAAAACGATTGAGAGCAGAAAAAATATACATATATACATATTGAGGAATGGACAAAATTAAATACATAGAATATTGTAAATAGAAAAAAAAATAAAATAAAATAATTTTTTTTTCTTCATCACAATGCTATGTCAAAAGTAATGCGGAATCTTTCCCAACTCATAAAAGAATAAAATAAAAAAAAAACTTATTAAATAATAGATAATTAGCCATCGTCTGATTGAGTTGTGAAGAGGAATTGGAATAAGAGTTTTAAATGTGGATAACGATGGTGCAAGGCAGATTTTAAGCGGAATGGATTTCCAAAAAGTGATAGAACAAACAACAAAGGAGTGTTGAAATGAAGCAGATCTGCGGAAAGGGGTGTAAAGGTCAGAACGACAAGATCTTGTGGCGAGGGATTGGATAGATGATTTAAATTGGAGAAGATGGTATGCCTAGGACGGGCGATGATTATTGATTATTTGGTAAAGGAATGTGCCTAGGAAGTATTGTATTCTGAAGGAGGGGAAGAGCCACCCTAACTCGGCATAGTAGTGGGAGACACGGGAAGTTATCGGTGTTCCATTGACAAATCTTCCGAAGCTATTTATAATTCTTTTTAGATTGTCTCCGAGTTTCACCGAGAAGCAACCAACCGTACACCACTCAGCCGTAGTCAAGGTGGGGGAAGATGAGGGAGGATACTAGTAGTCAAAGTTTGAGTATGGGTAGAAGATGGCGGAAGCGATGGAATAGTTGAAAGATAGATTTTGACCGTTGAGAGATGTGGACAATGTGGTGATTCCATGAGAGGATTTGGTCAATGACTGAGGAGCTGAAGGTGACGGGATGGTCATTTAGGTACATAATAGGAATGATGGTATTGGATTTGAGGAGGTATTAGAACCAATGAATGATTCTTTTAAATCTGTTTTATTCAATAATATGTAGATGATTTTCTATTCCCTGAAAGAGGAAATATTTATGCAATTAAAGAAAAAACGTCTTATACCTCATCTCCTAAATTAATATTTCTATAAGAGGAGCAGGTTTTTTATTTTGTTTATTTCTGTTCTTATTCTGGCCTAACTGTTTCTCAGTCTACATGGGCAAACAATGTTTGTCAAACTGCTTACCATTTGTGTGAAATTACCCTCACTTCTCGGTATTTGCAATCAAAAACATCCTTGATAGGAACGATGCGAGTTCACCAAGAATTGTAAATCAGTATTAAATATTGGATTTTAAAAAGACATCGAAGCCACGGAAAGGGGAAACAGACCTTTCAGGATTTGATGCCTGGAATGAGCCAATCGAAGTATTTTAAAAATGAGAAAGGTTATAAATAAATTTCCCCCGAACTTCAACAAAGAACAAAATCATAATAATAATTGTTTTTCTTTCAATGATCACGCTTCCAATAAACAGCAGGTCAACAGACGACACCTGCTGAGAACACTGTCTGTCGCTCTTCTTTGTTTGATCATGAAAAACTGGCTTCGTCTAAGTTATTGAATGTGAAGCCATCGGCTTCTACATACTTCACGATTCAGTGCAGGGATTCTTATACTTGATAAGATTGTATTTACTTATTCGAATTACTATTATCGTATGAGAGACATATTGGTATCCAACAAATAAACGTTCCTTCAAATCTAAGTAATACTGCATACTATTTCTTTCTTTCCCAAGACCAAAACATTGGTTCTCAAAGTTAACATTGTATGTCCTTTACAGAATGAATTGAATACAGCTTTAACTCATTTCTCTGCTACCAGGGATTCATGGGAATCCGACTGCTTAGGTACCTCTAATTTTGTTTAAATTGGCTCATCATTTGTTGTTTCCAAAAATCTTATCGGTTCATGAAACTTCGTTAGACCGTTATTGAAGCAGTTGCTTATCTCATTTAGCACAAAGATTTTTTTATTTATCTTTCGCTACTGTTTCTGAGCAGAATAAACTCCAAGAATTCGTGTTATGTTTATTCAGGCTACTTAAATTCACAACAATGTGATTATTTGCCCAGTTCAGAACCACGAACAAAAAAAAAAAAAAGTAATAAATAACTGGACGTTTTAGCAACATTGAATAGAACTAACATTGTCCGAAACGTACACCTACATCTAAGGAAATAATTTAATTTAACAGGTTCTCAGCTATTTTAGAAGACAAATAGATGGGGTCATATGAAGTGGTTCGTAACAGGTCGTTTGCTTAGTGGAGCTACCACTCAAATTTATAAATCACCGGTAAAAGAAATGATGAGTATAATTGCAACTTCGGTTCTATAAATGCCATCTTTGGCCAATCTGTACCCGCCAAAAATGGTGAGTGTTCGGCTACCTATGAAAGTAATAATGGAAGGTTTTACTAAACGAATTGAGAAATTTTCTTCGGAGAAATAAAATATTTTTTTTTTAAAAATGAGTTGTTGAAAAGGTTATTGAATGATTTAAAACAGCAGAAAAAATAAATCAATGTACCACTACTGTTCATAACGTCATAGACAACTGCGTACTAAATATTGACTTGTCATTGATGGATAAGAGACTCATAGATCCCTTAGGATTTGTATGCTTCTTACGAAGTACACCAGGTCCTTGGGATTCGGTTTAGTAATATCTAGTTCAAGCATTGCATGTTTTAAGTAATGCAATTTTTAGAAAGGAAGGATTCCAGAATTACTCATAATGTGATTAGCCTTCTCATTATCCTGTAGGCACAGGACACAGACAATAGGTGGACTTGCACTAATCTCTTCTTCTTAAATAGTATTTTAACGGACGGAGCCCTGTATTTCATACAGTTAGGAAGTCAGGCGGTTAATGGTTATGATTCTACATCAAATGACTTTGATAGTTCTACACTTTAATCCAAATACTCCAGTCTCTGCTGTTTCTTCCAAATCTTATCCATTTGATGAGCAAAATAGAACTTCGCTCAAGAAGATAAAAGATAACAACAGCGATGATTTGAAATTCTAAAACAGAGGTATCTGCAAAGGTTATGAAATGGAATGATGATCGCATGTCAACTATATGTCACTAATTACTGACACGACAAGTATTTATCTCAACAATTGCTTAGTAGGTTTTACCATCAAACGATTAGTTCTGTAAAGCAATTACTATATCCTTAAATAAAAATTTTAATGCACGAAATTATTTCCACAAGTCTTGAAAAAGTCAAAACTGACCAAAACCATAGAAAAACTCTCGTCAAACGTTCACCAATTCAAGGATGCCCAAAATGGGGTTGCAGGTCGCAATATGGGTCATCAAAATTTTTGAAGGGAAACCTTTTTGCAGGATTTTGAATTTTCGGAAAGAACCATATTTTTGTAGGGTTCCGATTATGGGAAGAACGTTCATCTAGGTTACATAGGGAAAACATCTATCAGATCACAGCAAATGAAATTGTAGATGATTTACAATGTTTTCTACTTCTAAACTAGCTTTAACTGTTTTTAAGAAAAAATAAACTCTTTTGGAAGGAATACATGCGCCATCGACTTTGAGAGGTAGGGAGTCATACCAATTCAGAGTGTACAAGTATTATGAAGAAACATAAAATCTGGATTCTAATAGTTACTAAGATTCGTACTTAGTGATATTATTGATTTTATTTATATCGTTTAACTTATTAATTTATTTTTCGCTTGAAAGTCTTCTATTCACCTATATTTTTCAGAGAAAAAATTTAAAAATAAATACTTAATTTTGATATTGATTGTAATAATATATTTTTTTAATTCGGATACGATTCAATTTCATGATTTATGTTCAAATGATCAAAAGATGAAGATCAACATTCTTTTTTACACGAACAAGTTGAATACTATTGATTGAGAAAATGTCTGATTTGATGTTTTAAACTAGTGTTGCCCATAATCGGTCACTTTGCAAGACTAAGACCAACAGCGCCTATCTGTTGCAAGACCAAGACCAAGATTGGTAAAAATAATCGATTTTTTTAATCGAAATTGATGCAAAATAGTTACTAATACTTGCCAATTTTAATTACTATATGTAAAAATGGACGTGACCAATATACTTTTGCATTTAACTCTTCTAATTTTTCATTCAGACTAAGTTAGGTTTCTCATATCTAAAAAATTACATGGGTGATAAATATTCACGACGCAGTCTTTTTTAATTTTTGCCAACGTGTCAATCCAAACATGAGGGTGTTCAAGTACTACTAGTACTTGAACACCCTCAGTGCTCAAACCACGCATTGAAGATGACCCACATGTTTTGGTTGAAACGTTGGCAAAAATAAAAAAAAATTTAAAAAAGACTGCGTCCTGAATATTTATCACCCATGATATGTAGAACAGTCGACTAACTTCCTTCAAGAATCACTAAAAAATTACAGTAATATCTCGCTTGTAATAAGCTAATAGGTAACTGCAAGACTGATACGAGAGTCTTGTTCAAGACCTAGACCAAGACTGAGTTTGCAAGGGCAAGACTCGTCTCGGTCCCGCATTTGGGCAACAATATTTTAAACAGAAATAAACCTGAACATACAAATTTTTAACACTTCTGCAATAAAATCACTTTTTTACGTATTTTGGATCTCTTGTTCCAATTGAGCTACGTATAAATAACCAAATTTTTATTGGTATGCCTCAATAAACCATGTCGTGGTTGTTTAACCATCACGAATGGATCAAGATAAAAGACGATACTTGTCCGAATGAGAAAGGTCCCTTTATGTACGAAGTTAATTTCTAACAGTTATAGGTGAGGTAATAATTGATAGGTAGTGGGGGTAGGTATTACATCAGCTGGTGTTTGAGGAGGGTAGCCATGGCTACCAAGGGGTAGGTTGTCATTGCCTCGTCCACAGCTTGGTCAGTTCCGCTCCAGACTCGGCCCTGGTAAGTACTTCCTCTCTCTTGTCCGGCTTCGTTTCCTCTCTACGGCTTCCCTTCTCCCAAACGGCTTCCCATCGCTCACTTTGGCGTCACTTCTCTCGCGACGTACGTCCAAATTACGCGATACCAACTGTTCTCACTCCATAGCTTGGTTACTACAGTTGAAAAAGAAATGTCTTACTTCCAATCTTGATCCAACAAATTCATAAACTTTGATAAATGGATGTTCTTAACTGCGGTGTTCCGTTATGTCTTCATATACCCAACATTCGCAAGAGTTCCGTAAATAACAGTTAAAATGGATTACAACATCCATGATGAAATGTACTATCTACTTATGAACGGTTGCATTCTCGTATATATGTAGGTTATTGTAACCATTCATTTTTGTTTGATTATAATTAAGTTCTTTACCACATATTCGTTCATATTTCGGACTGGATTCGATACTGAAACAATTTAAAAATAACAACTATATACAATTAAACGTAACACATCGATATCGAACTTATATTCGACCATTTATCCCCCGTCGCATTTAATCATAACCTCATAGGTCATCGAAAACTTTCGCATTTTTTTTCTTTATACGATGCTGTTAAAATGTCAAAAATACCTAATAAGAAGTAAAACTGTTATATCTTGTAAATAATAAACTTTTAAATTGACAGAACATGATTATTTTTATTTTTTTAAATGTATCGACTTGCTACACTTTATCATATAGGTAATGTACACGTCTGCACATATACTTGGCCAAAAATATTAGGAAACCTCAATTTTCATTTTTATAAACTAAAGGAGATTACTAGGTGGAAAAATAAAAAAAAATAACTCTTGTTTTCCAATATAAAAAGTTTTGGAAGGAGCAATAGCTATTTAAATAAAGTAGATAATATTGAATTGCACCTAATATTTTCGGCCAAGTTAGATATTTTATGGGTTTAACATATTCAATGGTAAAAACACATGTTTCTCGTATTAGGTGTATTGCCATCTACTTAGTACCAAGAACCCTTTAGATCTTAAGTAGATGCTATTACTAATTTATTATTAGTTCATAAGATTGGAACAATTAAAATCAGGTATTCGAATGTTTTACTGATAATATTTATTTAAGATATAGATTAAAATATCAACAATTCACATTAAGAATTATAGAAATAATTTTTGAAAAAATAAATATGAATTCATGCTATACTCAGAGAAAACCAATTTTTTTTTTTTTCATTCATTAACTTTTATTTATTTTTATCATATAGTAAAATAAGAAATCTTTGAAAAAGTTCAAATAGTCAAAGATTTTGTTTGATTTATATTATTTATTCCCGGTCTTGAAAAAGGCTGCAGGCTATACATATATATTTGTGGTATAGTTTTCACTGTTTGGCCGAATCCGCCAAATAAATATACGGTTTTCGTATGTATTTATCTGTATATTTTTTGAAACAGTTTAAATGAATTTGCATCAATATTTTGACGCTAAGTATAGGTCGGAAACGTCTCTAGACGTTTATTATAAAATTAAAAAAACAATTTTTTTTTTTTAAATTTCAGACCATAAACTGAGAATCACCGGAACAACAAAAAGAAATTAGAAATTATGTTAAATATAGAAAATTTATTGTGTTTTTTTTTCTTTCGAAAATGTGGGTGTGAGCGAAGGTATACTGTTTATTTTGCCATTTTTCTTATTAAATTGTAATGTAAGAATTATTAGGAATTACAAATTTTACAATTTACTTTGTAATCTACAATTATTCTAACCTAAAATATAAACCTAAACGTGTATGCAATATTTTAATCAATTAATAGTATATATAACACTGAACAAATATTTATAACTAAATAAATAAAAATAGAAACAAAATTAAAACATTACCTATATATGTATATACGAGTGTGTATACTTCTACACATATATTAGTAGAGGAGGTATGCGTGGCTAGATGGCCTGATGAATAACATTTTCTTACTTTATTGTGTAAAACGCGAAATTTTACATTGTGAAAACTGATACAAATCAACCAATCCGAATTTTACAAACGCATGTAAGATGAGAATTGTGCAAAACAATTTTTGCAAAACTTGAGTTTCGATCATGAAATATTTAACATTTTTAATCATAATATATCGTGATAAAAATAAGTTGTATTAAATATTTGTCGAACTTATCTGTCATCTGTCTTTCGCACATTATATAATAATTTAGATTAGTCTTGGTAGCCCTAATAGTTTTTGTAGTATTTTTTTTTTTTGAAAATTCAATATTTTACCTGAGCCATTTTTGTAACATTAACAATTTAAAAAAAAATATGCTAATAATGATTTACATAATCAGAGATTGGTTTCGTTTTGACATTGGGCCACGGTGATCTATAAATATAATTTGTTGATATACTTTTTTATTTTCATTATTATTATTTCGAGTATTTTTTAGGATATCAATGACTTGTAACGTTCTATTATCTTCTAAGTTCTTTATTGAATTTAACATGGGCATAGATGAGTTGTATGTATCTCACAACTTAAATCATTTCCGTAAGAACTATATTTTAACATTCGAGTTTATGCCCTCTTTTCCATTTGAAGATACCCTCTTTTTTTTCAAAAGGAGCAATACGGTAAATGAATTTCAGTTGTAAATTCATGTATAGGGATATTTAAGGTTTTTGGGTTTTCGCGCTTTAAACAATTAAGAAAAAAATTACCTCTTAACTCACTTCTTTTAATGGCTCCAGAGAACATCCATGCATTCGATTATTTTTTCCTTCTTTTTCCGTGTTGCGATGTGATGTATTTTAAGAGAAACTTTAGGCAGGAAATTGCCCAGGGGGGCTTCGCCCGATCTTCTGCGTCGCTCGCCACTTGCAAGAAAAAAAAAAGTTACATAACGAATTATAATAATTAATTTTATCCTATCAATAACGTAACTGTATTGGAGAAATGTTGGAATTCAAATGTTACATAATATAAAAAATCTTAAGAAATAAGTTTCATTTCTTTAGTGGGTGGGAGATGACGTCATTGCCCTGAGGTGTCGAATGTCTAAGGCCGACACCGAATATAATGGTATTTTGTAGACTACTTGAAAATATTATTAGGTTGTCTTTTCTTTTTTTAACTCTCTGAGATTGAATTTTATTGAAGAAAAATAATACAATCTGACACAATCTAGGTCATTGAATGTTATAGCTCTTTGTACATATGTTTACATTTATATATGTAAGTTAAAAATATAAATCGGTCAAATAGTCTCCGACATGATTAAATAAAAAACCTGTCTGATTTTATTTACGTAAAATTTCACTTTCATAGATATGATACCAACGAAATAGTATAAAAAAAACAACATTGTTTTGATCCCAAATAAATATCTAAAGTGAATAAAAACGATATAAAGAAGATGAAATCATGGAGTAGAATAGAATTCTTCTAAAAGGATATTATATCCCAATAGTAACTTAATGCGTACACTAGGTAAAAATAAACTGCAATACGAAAACTAATCTGTAGGTCATATATATATGTGATGAACTTGAATTAATGAAACGAATTTATTGTAACAAATTCTTTAGAAACACTATTTAATTTAAGTACAAAACGATCGTTCAATTTCTAACAATATTTCCAAATTTTATAAAAATTTGTGTGTGTGTTTTCGTTAATTAAAAAGAAATTCCAATTGCCTATAAGAATATTGAAATACATGTTCTGTTTTTTTAATTCACATTACCGTTAGATATTATCTGTTCGTTGCCATTTTGATCCATACAAGTTCACTGGCCAAAATAAAAACATTCTCAGTCCGGTAGGCCGTGACAAAAAAAGGTGACTTATTACTTACTGAGGTTTATCCTTATAAATTGATCATGTCCACCGTCCTCAAGAGCACGCCTGCCATCTTAAAGCCGCAGCAATACAAAATGGCGACCAGATGGATATAGATAGAGAGCCTATATAGATAAAAAGCCTGCACATATATATATATATATATATATATATATATATATATATATATATATATATATAGGATATTTACCGTCTTAAACCATTAAATAATAGTCAGTTACCCCATTACCAGTGGATTTAAAGTAGAAAATTAAATACCCGAAAATTAAATCACTTTTCTCGGTTTTCAGCTTATATCAGTGAAATTATGCGATCTTGCGATAATAACGTTCTATATAAAGCTAAAGCCGACAAAATTTTCAAAAGTATTGGTTCTACATTTTTTCGCGATCTTGTGTAGTTTCCGAGATATCGGTCCTCCTAATTCACTGATTCCAAACAATTGCCGCTCATTTTTATCATTATTTGACTAGCTAACACTTTACCTTTTCTTAAATCATGACGTAAAATGAAAAAATCATGAGAAAGAAAGTTTTATAAGATTAAATTCTCTTCTAAAATATATGTTATTTTACTGTTTTGTCTTAACCATTCAAAATGCAGATCAATTATAACTTTAAGTTTAAATTCAGATATTTTTCAGAAAAACTTTCGTAAGTTTTGTTATTACACAGCTCTCAATCTTTATATTAGCCAATATGTATATACAGCCTTATATAAAAATTCAAATAATTTATTTCTGATGTATCTAGTCAACTTGTTTACTATTTTTATAATTAATTTATTTAAATATTATTCCTCCCCTTTTTGCTGACGGTTAATCCGACAGCCGATTCGGGGGGGAGATTACTAACGTGTTTTGCGGTAGATGTTGTTTCTAATTCAGAATAGAGGGGGGGAGGTTGGAACGGTAACGGGGCGCGTGCCCCCCACCACCTTCTGTTAGTCATCTTCTCCATGACAACTTGACCACACTCGGAAGAACAAAGAACTGGCGCCGCCTATTGATGCTGTCATATCGAGCCTCGGGTCTTTCCTTCGTGGTCGTCACAAGGTAACCCTTAAGACTACCTTTCCTCTCACACCCTTCTTGTATTATAATCTTATGGATGTAGTTGAACTTTATGAAATGATGGAATTCGAAAAACATTATCATAATAATTTTAATTTACTACTTCAAATAATACAGGTGACTATAAAATATTTCCTCGATTTTCAAATTCATTGATCTGAAAGCTATTTAAGGGTATTTAATAAATATATATACTATACATTCATTCTATATTAAATCTAATTAGGATATTAGATACTATCCAACCTGGACAAAAAGTATTTTAATTATTATTTTAAAAATTACTCAGTATTTAAATTGTTTTCAGAAAAAGTATTTCGAATACAAAGTATTTTATATTTTAATTACAAAATACTTACTGGTGAATGATATTCTATTCTGGTAAATTATTTTATATATTCAAAATCCAAATAAATTTTTTTTTTGCATTTTGAATTTTTAAAAAGTACAGTTACTAACGATCTATTTTATAATTTATTTCGCAAAATGCAAAATACAAAAATTGTATTTTATAATATTTTATTTAAAATACTTCCCAGGTCTCTGGATACTTGGTACTTACATTAATTCTGAGTCGGATTTAGCACATATATTGACAGTCCAATCTAAGCATACCACGTCTTTGATAATATTTTCCGGAAATTAAAGGAACTTTTTCCAAGCAACTAACCAGAAGTATTTTTCTTATCATTTTGTCAATAAGTTTTCCCAGCAGTTGCTAATACAGGATTTCATCTTGTAAGAAAAAAATAAAATTAAAGAAGAACAAAAAAAAGTTAATTACAAGAACAATAACGTTTTTAAAGATGAATTTCTTATATGTATTTTTTTAAATGTGCTTATATTTATTTGTTGTATATGCATTACAATTTTTAAAATAGAATATATCGCAATTGTTTAAGTCAAGTTAGGTTATCCATTGATAGCTTCCTTATCCATTGAGCCAAAAAAATAAGCTATATCCAACAATAAACATAAATGATTTAGACATAAAAAAAAAAAAATGTTATATATATATATATATATATATATATATATATATATATATATATAAACACGTATTTAATCGCATTTATCATTTTTAAAATTAGAATGACGTATGAAATAAGACGAGATAACATTGGGATTTAACATTTTATAAATTTAAATACATACGAAAAATATTCAAGATATAACTTTACATTTAACTTCTTTTTTAAAATATCTATACTTTAATTCAATCACTAGTTGGCCTTATATTCCTTTATGATTTATCGTAAAAATGTCTGCAACGCTTCTGGCATAAGAATTAACGCGTGTTGTGCCTAAAACAACGAGACATCATGGCTGTAGAAATATTGATGAAAAGAACAAAACAATTTTAGAAAAATATTTTGAAATTAAATCGTTAATTTCATCGTAAATGTATTATATTAATATATAATTAATTCTGTTTTGTTTTTTTATTTCGTTTATATCATAGTCACTCTGCCATATCCGGATTTTTCTCATATCCGAATCACCCTCTCCTACATCTCAAAGGTCTCTGATAAAAAATGCGTTTCGATTTTTGTAAAGTATTTGAAATAGTGGACTTCAATAATCAGAAATTCAATTTTAAAGATTGTTTTAACTATTATTATTTATTTATTTTGTTCAGTAACGGTATTTACATAAATAACGTTTTTAGGGAGAGAATATTATTATTTTTTTAATGACACATGCTTGCGTTACATCATTCAGACAGACGGTACTCCCTCAATAGTACCACATATCTTTATTCTTTGCAAAGCCTTGACATCCTCGGGTGTTTTTCGACATTGATACCGAATGCGGACGAACTGTTTTTTTTTCATTCCATTTTTGGATTCTACGTATCTCTTTAAAAGTGAAGGTCAAATTTTGAGGGGGGTTAACTTTTTTTTCTTGATCGATTATTGAAAATATGAAAGGTTGATTATTGAAAATATTAAAAAGTAATTTAAGATATAAAAAAAGGTTTTATTAATTTACAAATTGTGTAGAAATTTACTATCATATTTATATTTCCTATGTTACTAATAACGGTTTCATGGGTGTGTGGTTGCACTCGTTAAATATTAAGAAAATGTGTATTAAGATAAATAACTTAATTCATAAAGTCATTGAAAATCTTGTAGCTAAAATAACAAATGTAAATGTTTGACAACGATATAAATTCTTTGGCTGCTCTTTAAGACAACTGCATGAAAATTTGTACTTGTACTGCTACAACTTATTGAGTGGTCTTGGGTTCAGTAAGTTCTAAGAAAGTACTGTTTCTAGGCCAAAGGTTGTCCAAGGAGATAATCTGAACGGGATCACGCTCAACCGCAAAGTTTTCCCAATTATGAGTTCCAACTTTATAGACCTTGAGTGGAGGTCGATGGTGATAAATTATTTCCACAGCAGGACCGGGAGAATAAGTACTCAGTGCCTAACTTACTCAGGTTCTTTTTATGATTCTAAAAGACTTTATAATATTTACTCTATCTCTACAAATGGTTTTGAAACCATGTGGCAAATGCTTCTGTCGTCTCTCGGAGATTATCCTCGGTTAACCCATGACTTAGTGGCTAAATTTAAATAAAAATCGAACTAGTAACCCGCGGACTTATTTTTTATTTAAATTTTTGGATTCTACATATCCGCAAACGTAAAACATCAAATTTTGAAAAGAGTTAAAAAAAAATAAAATATTTGGGTCAAGAGGAAAAGTTCATTATTAAAAATAAAACCTATGTCGAAATTTAATAAACAATTTTCTTTTTATTGAAATGATCATTCTATATTAAAAGCTCAGGGGGGAAAAAAAGAAAGAAAAAAAAAAAAAAAACAGCTGCCTTTGAGCACCTGTTCGCCAGCTGTGAGTGTGGACTGCATAGACCCCTTGTCCACTTTACTTCATCAAATCTCGATTAAGTCACGATGGGGTTAATATATTTCTGTTTATTGAATGCCTTACGTAAGGTAAATCTTATTATAAATCTTTGTAGATTAATATACATATGAATATTCCGGAAATGTTTTAACCGAAATTGGAAGAAGAGTCGGAAAATTAAAAAGGCAATCGGCCATAAAAAAAAAAGAATTACCACTATACTAATCTGGTTTACATGTCCTATATTTTATTTCAGAAATTAAAAAAAAACATTAAAGGTTTTACTTGTGATATTACTTTGATTCTTAACATAAGACGGTATTCATATTGGTTTTAGAAAAGAAAAACAACGTTTGGAGGACAATAAATACGTTCTCATGCATTTTATACTTTATCAAGCTAAACAGTACAAGTGCAAACCAGCACAATCCATGTATGTTGTGAAAAATAAGACTGTATTGTTATTAAACGACAACAGTCCTTACATTACTGATATCTTGGACGTATTTCAAAGAGGGTTGAGGCGGGGCAGTCCGAAATGTATTGTCCTTTCCTATTACATTTAATTATTTGAAACTATCAAAATGGCAGGGGTATCCATCCCCCCCCAAGGCCGATGGCTTAAGAACCTACCCCCCCCCTCCTCCCAAGATATTTTATTGCCCACCTTTTCTTAAAAACAGAGCAAGCTATTGTAGAATCGTATACAATTATACTTCCTGTGGTCTGTTCCATGTTTCCCCTTGTCCCTTAGTCGGAATATTCATAACCCCGTCGAAATTTGCCCTCCTAAAAAAATTAAATACCCGTCAAAGTATGCCCCCAAAAATTTTGATGGCGCAACTTGCGCCATGAAACTCCCTCCTGAGCACAGGCGGATCTACGGGAGGAGAGGTGTCTTTCGGACTGAAGCCTCCTCTCCCAAAAGGTAAAATATAACCATGTTTAAAGAAAAAAAAATATCACTAAAAGTATTATTGTTCGTCTAATTACATTTAATAGGACTTAAAGAATCACTTAAACACCATTTCATATAGGTAGTTAGTTTCTTTATTTCTTAAGAAGTAATCATCCTAATATATACATCCAAAAAAAAAAAAATCTTTCGGGCTGAAGCCCCCACAAAATTAAATCCTGGATTCGTTAATGCTCCTGAGCACCCCCTCAAAATGGTATAATAATTATCAACATGTGAGAATCAATTTAAAAATAAATTATTTTGTGTTTTATATAACTTTTTTTTTGTATAACATATACCAACGACATTAAAAACTGAATATTGACTGTTTTGATGCAATATATTGGAAATCGGCCTTGTTGTGCATCGGTAAACATCGCCTAAGCTGTGGGTTGCCTGTTATAATCTAATCTAAATATAACATTGCCGCATGGAATCCACTGAAGTGGTTTTATCTTAATTTAAATATGCCTATACTAGGAGGGGGGGGGGGGGAGGATACTGCTGTAACTAAACCAATTGGGTTCTGTGATGGATTTACTTTTGAGACCCTACCCAAAAAAAAAATTTTGTCAATTTTTTTTATTTAATAACGTTCTCCTTTAATTGAAAACATTTTTTTTTTTATGAAGTTAAAAATCCTCCAGTATTAAAATAAACAAATAATTAAATAAAAAATGCTCACAACGTTGGACCCCCTCAGCAAGTATGGCCTGGGGCTTTCCCGTTCTTGCTACGCCATTGAGGATGTTCAAATGAGACGATGTTAGTTGCTGCTTATGCTTATTTTCTGTTGGTTAAGAAACAGTAAATAGTTTAATTACTGAAAGAAGTACGGTGATAGATTTCAAATTTATCCTCCCATAGTTTTTTATTACATCGTAATTAATAAAAGTAGCCACACATAATGAAAATATGTATTAAGATTCTAAGCATAAAACAAAAAATATCCATTTCACTATCTGAATTATTGATCACTATCTAAAACATGGTAATGCCTATGAATCCAACAGGAATGCCTATGAAGCCAGAAATGCCTATCCCCCATGGTCGATAGCGCATGTCCCCAACTCCTCCCAGGAAAATTATAGCTCTCCTCTTCTTAAAAAGAATCTAAGTAATGAAGCCTCCTCCTCCTCCCAAAAATGGAAAAATGATTTTTCTTTTTAATTGAACCAAATTTGTTACTGTGAGTGATCGAAGCTCTATACTTAAAATAATCATAATATGTTCTATTTTTAAAATTGTAATGTATAAAACTACTAAAAATAACCATGTATTATGAAAAAAGTATCCCTAAAAGTGAAATTTCATGAAATACGTGAAATATATATATTTTTGGTTTATTATTTTCAATAATGAACCATTGTGATCGAATAATTATAAAAGGGCTTCAAGAATCGTATCATATAGGTAGACAGTTTATTTCTTTTTCTTCTAAATTCTTTTAAATAAATAAATACATACATATATATACATACATATATATATATATATATATATATATATATATATATATATATATATATATATACGTACATATATATTAAGATTTCGGGCTGAAGCTTCCCTCCTCAAAAATTAAATCTAAGATCCACTACTTATGTGCAGTAATGTTGGGTTTGGAAGCATTTGTATTCCAAGTGGTTAAAAAAAAAAAAGACTTCAAAATCCTAAAAATTTAATTTATTCTCCAAACAACTCGAAAACTAAAGGTCCTCTGAAACTTTGATAACTAATAAAATTCTCTATAAAATAAAATAAAAATCGTCTAAATCCAAAAGCATACGTAACTTTAATATTGGGAGAGGGCAAGAGGAAAATGGTTTTTTTCAAAATAGTTTATTATTATTACAATTTATAAGTATTTTGAAATAAAATAAATACAATAGCATCCTATACAATAAGATCAACAGGATTTATATTCAATACCGATATTAAAGAATTTCCACAAAATTCAATAAAATTAGTATTAAAAATAAAATATGATACAGAAACATTTGTTTTCCTTTGTTTCGCCGTTGATATGGTAGCGTGTGTGCTGCAATACGGTATACAGGACCGGAATTGTGGAAAGCATAAATTTGCAGTTCGTTCATTCACGTATTGTTCTCTCCAATAAAATTCAACAGTTGTTTATTTATTTATTTTATTTATACATGGTTTGAGCTCTTCAACCACCTAGGTAATTTTCGTCCTATTTTACAATTGGATCAATTACTTACTATATAGGCATACATTACAAAACTACAGCTAACAAATACAATTTAAAGTTTAGAAAGTTAAAAATACCTACATTTGAATATGATGGTACAATTGAATTAAAGTTATAAAAATTAAGAAGACAAGCTAACAAAGACAATTAAAATAAAGATTAATGATTTTAAGAATAAAAGCTAAAAATACGTTTCAAAAAATAATAATTAATATTAAAAGAAGAGAAGTTAAAGAGTATAGTTTAAATATTAAAGAAGAAAATTTGACAATAATCATTAAAATTAAATATTAAAGATTAAAAAAAGATAAATTAACAAAGCTATTTAAAAAAAAAGTTATTGGACGATATTTGATGGTTTTTTTTTTTTTTTTTTTACTGAATTGAAGTCAGAACAATTAAAAAGCAAAAATGGTATTTTTTATATAATATATTTTACTAAAATAAAACTAAAAAAAAAAAAAAAAACGCTCAAAATTTTGTCTCGGCTCTTTACGCTATTATAAAATACAAGGATCCGAAAATAATTTTACAATAACTTTTTCAATTCCATTTATATTTTCGCTGATCAATACAAATAATATTGATCTACCTGTAGGATAAAGTTGCATTTTATAATTTTAATTAAAAAGCAAAACACATGAGTGCTGGTAAAGCATGGTTTGGAGTTCCTTTGGCTGAATTTAAATATTTTATTTGGGAGTGATTGTGTAACAAAGTATTTGTTTTGTTTTTTTATTATATATGTTTTAATTTATTGTATTTTAGCTTGTACACATGTATACTTAGAGCCATAGTACATATATTGTATTATTATTCAGTACAAAATTCTTATAAATAAATGAAAAAAGGAGGTTCCATTATACTGTTTTATCAATCTAAAAAATAGTAGTGCATATTTTTTTGTATTAAAAAAAATAATCTTCAATTAAATAATGTCGTATTAACGATACGTGTTGAAAACTGTGGAATAGGGTGAACGCACCGATACTTCGCAAGCGGAAATTTATGGCTTCTATAGTATTAACATAACTGATATGGCTCTGTGCCCTACAAAAAGATAATACTTATGGTTGGGCACCCGTTTTTATTAGTAATTGAATTGTAGTCTGTGTCCCCTGAGAGGCATGTTGATGTATTAGGCTTCAAGTAATTAGGTGATTGTCAGTGCAATATTGATCCGGATCCTCTTCTTGCTATTAGCGTACCCTAGTAATCTACTCTATGCTACTCTAGTACTCTACTCTACTCAACCATAGTACCCTAAACTAGTAAAGGGACCCTAGGTAGTTCAATTTGGATCAAGTCTAATGCATCCTACCGCAACATACATTTTACTAGCCTATAACAAATCTTAATCAACGTCGGGTAGTTCGAACAATGTGTTCCAGGCGGAGGGGAAAAAAAAAATCAATACATAAAAAATGAACACAAATTATAATTAAAATCGTTTCAAAATCACAATAAATATAAGCGGTTCTGTTTTTTAGACAAAAATATAACTGTTTAATCATTGAGTAATAATGACGGTTTCATACACTAAAACATTAGAGTTGAACGCTAACGTTAGAATTTATGTAGACCCTAATAGATTAACTTTTGAATGGGTAAGCAAATATTCATATTACTCACTCTTTTTTTTTTTAAATTTCTTTATTGAGTATTATAACAATCTGTCTGTTCGACATTGGTTATAGTGAGGTAGGATGACATTCACACCATATGTACAAAAAAAATAAAATAAATAGAACAAAATAATAATCAAAATTATATACAATAGACAATAAAATAAAATAACCTAAAAAATAAGAAAATTAAAACTAAGGAAAAAAAAAATAAAAATAACATGCATACCTATATACAATCAGGCGAGGGAACTCCAGGAGAACCCTGCGCTACTCTTCCAACCGCGTCACTGGTACTAAAGCCAGCGGAGATTGGTCGAGAGCACTTTAGCCACATACACACATGTCTTGAGTGAAGAATCTGGCCATTGCCAGAACTCCAATTTATATAATTTACAAAAGGTCGCGAGGCCACTGCCGTTTCAACCTTCTTGGAGGATTATAGGGATGAGAGATGCTTGATAGGGATTGTGCAAGAGGATTTGGGTGGTAAGTAAGGTTCTGGTGAAATTTGGAGAACTTTTCTGGGATAAGGTCTAGGACAAATGGGATGTTAAGGTCATGATGTAGGGTTTTGTTGGATACATAGAAAGGAGCATCGACTATTGTTCGAAGGACTTTAGACTGGAAGGATTGGATGCGCTTGATGTTAGAAAATTTTGCTGATCCCCACAGTTCTAGTCCGTAAGTCCAAATAGGTTTCAGTATTGTCTTGTAGATCAGTAGCTTGTTTTCAATGGAAAGTTTAGATTTTCTGCTTAGTAGTCGGTATAGTTGGCCGTATCGTCGGTTGAGTTCTTGTCTTTTGAGTCTAGTATGCGGGTTCCAAGTTAGTCTTCGGTCTAAATGAAAGCCAAGATACCGGACTGTGTCTGAATAAGGAAGCTGGATGGAATTAAAGAGTACTGGTGGACAGGAATTGCGTCGGAGTGTAAAAGTAATATGTTGGCATTTAGATTCATTAACTTTAATGCGCCAGTTATTACACCAGTGCTCAATCAAGGTGAGATGACTTTGGAGATTTAAGGATGCTATTTCGGGATCAGAGTTGGATGATAAGATTGCGGTGTCGTCAGCGAATGTTGCAAGAAAAGTATCGGGATGAACAGGGATGTCAGCAGTAAAGAGGATGTAAAGCACGGGACCCAAGACGCTGCCTTGGGGAACACCGGCTTTAACGGAGTAGATATTGGAAAATTCTGTTCCACAGCGAACTCGAAAGGAGCGGTCAGAGAGGTAGGATCGGAGGACTAGGTACAAGGACTGAGGTAAATGGATTTTAAGCTTGGAGAGCAGTCCGGAGTGCCATACCCGGTCAAATGCCTGTGCAATGTCCAGAAAGGCACCCGAACAGTATTCCTTGTTTTCTAGGGCTGAGGAAATATGATCAACAACTCGGAGTCCTTGTTGAACAGTAGAATGTTGAGAGCGAAAACCAAACTGATGGGAAGGGATATTTTGGGATTCTATAATGGGTAGGATTCGTTTCAAAAGGATCTTTTCAAAAATTTTTGAAAGGATTGGGAGTAGGCTGATTGGTCTATAGGATGTTGAGCTATTGAGAGGTTTTCCTGGTTTTGGGAAAAGGATAATAGTGGAGTGTTTCCATAACAGAGGGAAGTGGGTGGTGCGTAGGATACAATTGTAGATATATGTAAGGAATATGACTGCTTTGGATGGAAGTTGTCGAAGGATTTGAGGTGTAAGGAGATCATGTCCAGGAGCTTTACGGAGGATTAGTTTTTTTAATTGAAATTTTACTTCGGAAGGATGAATAGCTTTTGGGGGCAAGGAAAGTGGGATTGGTGATGTAAGGAGTTCTTCTACTGTTACGGTGTGGGCAGGATGGGATTCCGGATGTGAAATAAATGTATTGGATAGGTGAATGGCGAACTCCTCAGCTTTATCTTCGTCAGATGCTGCCCAGGAGCCATCACCTCGTCGGAGAGGATGGGAAATGCGGTGAGGATTTAGGATTTTTGTTGTGGTTTTCCAAAGGGAATTGTCGCGAGAAGAGAGGGAGGATAGGTAGGAGTTGAAGGATTGTGATCTGAAGGTGGCTAATTCCAGTTTTAATTGTTTGCAGTAGTAATTATAGGAGCAGCGGTCGGTAGGATGTCGGGTTCGTTGCCATAATAATCTGGCACGGCGTTTGGTGCGGATTAGGTTAAGGAGGTGTTGGGGTAGAATGGTCTTTATAGGAATTCTGGAGGAGTCTTTTGGAAAGGAGGCAGTCCAGGCGGCTTGTTGGATTGTGGTAGTAAAGGAATTTACGGCACTATCAAGGTCATCGGGAGTTTTGAGGGATATGTTGAGATCAATATTATCGGAGATTATTTGGCGGAAAAGGTCCCAGTTTACTGGGCCCCTAATGAATGACGGTGGAGAAGGTTTGGGAACAGGTTCAAGTGAAACATTAAGGATTAGAGGACTATGGTCAGAGGAAAGTTCATTTAGACGTGTAATGGAACAATTGAGGGGACTTAAGCCGCTGTGGATAAAGAAATCAAGAAGATCAGGATTACGGTTGGGATCTGTGGGCCAGTAGGTAGGAGAGTTGGGGGAAAGGAGGTGAAAACGTTGGGAATTGAGTGCAGACAGCAGGGTTCGGCCACGAGAATTCGTGGTTCTGGAACCCCATTGTTGGTGCTTGGCATTTAGGTCTGCACCCAAGATGAAGTGATGTCCTAAGGAGTCGAGGAGAGAACTGAATTGGGCATTGGATATGGATCGGTTAGGAGGGCAATACGCTGATGCAAGAGTGACCGGAAAGGAGAAGGTTTTTATCACGATAGCGGTGGACTGTAGGAAATCATGTATTGGTAATGGGAGTAGGTGATGGGAGAGGGATTGGTGTACAATTACAGCAGTACCGGCATGTGCTTTTCCGTCAGGGTGGTCAGTACGATATGTCAGGTATTGTGGTATATTGAAGTGCTGTTTAGTGGTTAGTCGAGTTTCAGTAATTAGTGCCACATCAATGTTCTTGTCAAGTAGTAAAGTAGATAGTTCGTCTGTATGATTTCTAACACCATTCGCATTCCAAAGGAGAATGGATATGGGTTTAGGGATGTGAGTCATTTAAGGATTTTTCAAAGGAGGGATGAGGTGAGATACGAGATTCGTGAGGAGTGATATGAGTGGAGTAACAAGGGATTTGAAATCGGTGAGGAAAGATGCTAACAAACTTGTGAGATCTGTTGCATTTGAAGGAGGAGGAATATGAGGAATTTGTTGTTGGTGGTTAGGTATATTAGGATGAAGAGGATTTTGAGGTTGGGTTTGAGGTTGTTGTTGTGGCAGGGCTTGACATTTATCGGTTAAAGTCTTACCTCTAAGTAGTTGGGAGAATGATACATCATTGTTTACAATTCTGGAAGGCTCTCTCTCTCTTCTTGTTCTTAGTGCTTCATCTTGAATCCGGTTTTTCTGGTGTCTGGTTTTGAGATTCTTGTAAATTTGGCAGCCTTTGTAGTTGGCCGGGTGTCCCTCCAAGCATAGGGCACATACTGCTGGATCTTGTATAGGTTTGGTGCACTCTACAGATTTGTGCTGTTCACCGCACTTCACGCAACGCGGCAGATGGTGGCAATATGTCTTCGTGTGGCCATAGGTCTGACAATTATGGCACTGCACGATGTCTCTCTTGGGATATGGCTTCTCAACTTTCACCATTGTATAGTATATTCTTGTGATATCATATATTTTTTCGATACCTGGTGATGGCTCCAAGTCCACGAAAAACAATGGTAGTGGGATCCTATTTCGTAATCCTGGCTGCTCCCTGTCCTCCTTCAAAACGTTTGTTACCTGGCGTACATTGAAACCAAGCGTCGTTAGTTCTTCTTTAATAACTTCAGTGGGGGTTGAGGAATGTAAATTTCTTATCACCACTCGTAAAGCTCTTTCCTGCCTCAGCTGGTAAGTGTGAAAATTCGCATTTGTTTCTGATAAGTACTTCACTATTTTTCGGTAGGCTTCTGCAGAATCAGGTGTTATCTTGGTGTCATTGGTCCTGTTAAGGCATGAATAACTGCCAGAGCAGATTTTATTTAGTTGGGTGCAGAACATCTGGAAATTTTTTATATTTTTCACAAATATCGGAGGAGGCTTTGGTTCTCTGGGTATTGCTGCAGACTCCATTACTTCTTTGTCATTTTGAAGCACTTGGTAGGGGTTTGGAGTAAAGAAAGGTGATTCTTCAATCGTTTCTTGTGCAGACGTACCTGGTTGGGGCTGAGGTTCTGGTTCTGAAGTGTTCATTTTGGTCACTGGAGGTATTTCTCGTAGGCAGCGACGAGTCCTTTGTTTGGCTGGTGAGCTAACTCCGTCTGACCGAGACCTCTTGGGCACCTTACTGGCCATCACTTGCTGATCATACCGCATATCATAAGAGAAAAATAAATAAATAAATAAAAAAAAGAAAAAAAAAAAATTTTTTTTTTTTTTTTTCTTAAAATAACAAAAAAAAAAGATGCCAACAGTAAATATCAACTGCTCTGATATACACTTTAACTGTATCACGTGAATAATCAGAGAGATTCCGCTATAAAATTGGTAAAAACTGAGAGAGGAGTTGAGGAGACAACCTTCTCATCAGCTGATCCACTGCCTTCCTTCATATTACTCACTAAATCAATTCTTATCACAATCCTCGATCTCTCTTTCAATTAAAGAACCTAATGTTTTATAAAAAAAAAAAAAAAAAAACGTACAATACTGTTCCAGATTATTTTTAGCATAAACAATGTATATTAATAGCCCTAAATAAAATTATAATAATATAATATCCCTGTCTCTTCAATAAACCATATATATGTCAATTTACATAATATCGAGAAATTCACGACTAAAATAATTGATTAAATATTTTGAACCAAGCGTATTTTAACTCTAGGACTATTTATTTTTTATTATTATTTTTTGTACGTATAGTAACAAATTATTATTTTTTAATTTTTATTCATTTTTCAGTCAGCTTAGCCTGCTTTTAAATTGATTTTCAATCACTGCAATTATTTTCCACGATATATATTATACAGTAGTGCAAAATTATTTGTAACATTGATCTTCTTTTTTTTGTGGCTCTACAACTCATGTTTAGACAACCTCAACCTCCAGTCATCCCTGGGAAGTGCAGGCCCCTTCCAATCGTGGACACCTAGGTTAGGTCGGGGATCTGCTTCCATTCTCTCAGTCCATCTAAGTTTTGGTCTGCGTAAATTCGCTTTTCTAATAATTTTCTTTATATATTGTCTCCAAGCATCCGGCGAACGTGTTCAGCCCATCTTAATCTGCCAGTCTTTATTATCCTTTAGATACCCTTACCCTTTATTCGGCATCTCGATATAGCTCTTTCAGCTCTTCGTTCGTTCGCATTCGCCGTCCTTGGTTAATTGAGTATTGGCCGAATATTCTCCTTAGAACGCGAGAATCAAATCGAAGAAGGGATGCTTCTTGGGTTCTTGATAATACCCAACGTTCCGAGCCATATGGTAGGACTGATCTAATTAAGGTTTTATATATTTTCAGCTTGATTTTGAGCGACATCACTCGGCTGTCAAGGTGTCTTTGAAGGATAAAATAGGCTCTACTTGCTGTCATTATAATTTAGAATTTCTATATTCTTGTCATTATTTATATTCATCTGGTATCCAAGGTATATTCGGAATTAGGAATACGTTGAAGATTTTGAAAGGGGGTAAGGGAGGGGTAGGATTGCCCCAAGGTTATTGCTCCAGGGCACTTCTTTCTTAGTTAAGCCATTGATTATCACACAATTTTTTAGGGGGAGGTGGCTGCCCCGGGCGTTGCTTTTAGTTGGGTGCCAAAAGCACAAGAATAAGATTTGAATTAGATTTAACAAAAAAAAAAAAAAGGCTCAAAAAAGGAAAAAAATGCTTTATTGGTTTAGTCACGATTAAAATGTTCAAATTAGTGGAATGGGGCGAGGGAGGGTGGTGCTGAAAGCAGATAACCTGTAATACAGATAGTGGGCTACAATCACGTTCATCCCGGGTGCCAATTAAACTTGCAAACCAATTATACATTCCTAAGAAGTTCCAAACGAAATAAAAACTTTAATATCCTGTGTATATATATATATGTATCTTATATATATGTTATCTGTTATCTTATATATATATATATATATATATATATATATATATATATATATATGTATCTTATATATATGTTCTTATATATATATATATATATATATATATATATATATATATATATATATATATATATATTATATATATATATATATATATATATATATATATATATATATATATAGTTCAATTGCATATGGTATCTTTTCTCACATAATCGAGTCAGAGACGTCATAACAATTTTATTTATTATTTTTTTAATTTTTTTCAACATAAAATTGGTAACCCATTTCAATAGTTGCAACAAAGTTTACCAAAGATGTCAGTAGTTAAAATGCAACTTCACAATTTCAATTGTTAGAACGATTTTCTCAGAACTTAAATTTAAAAAAAATTATGATATATTTATTTGATTTTTTTTCTTCTGGTGGCATTACAGATCATGTAGATCTTTTGCCGCCTTAACAAGCTTGTTCCATCTCTGCCTGTGGAATTCTTTTGTAGAGACTTCCAGATAGAACGCTACAAGCTACATGCCCCACCCATCTTAACCTCTATGCCTTTATATCATGGGATATTGATTGACCAGTTTCAGTAAGCAGTTCTTTATTGGTCTTTCTTCTCCATGTGTTAGTACACTGATCGTTCCGGTTATCGCGCAGAGAATTTTTCTCTCAAATCTGTCAACACTTTTTTATAGGGTGCTGGTGAGTGTCCAGGTCTCACAACCATATATTAGAACTGGCTTCATCATAGCATTGTATACCCTTAATTTGAGATTTCTTGAGGTTTTTACGGATAAGAACTTTGAAAGGGAGAAAAAAGCTCTGCGCTAGTTATACGCTGGTCTATTTCTGCCCGTTGGTCATTCATTGAGGTTATTGTGGAGCCAAGGTATTAGAATTTGTCTACTCTCGGGGATGATTTTCCTTCTTCGCAGATCCTGTTATTGGGGTGGAATTTTCGGCTTATTATCATATATTTGTACTATAAAGAAATGTTTCTTTTTGAGTTTGGAGTGGCTTAAAGGAGCGGCAACCAAATTCTTAAAACAAATCTGTTCTTCTATTTTTACATTATATCAATACATTGTCATATAAGGGAGACCAAAACCAAAGCTTAAACAGACTCTGAGTTAGAAGAAAGAAGTAGTAATAGTGAATCAACCATGGAAATTTTATGTTACTACATATTCAGAATTGTTTGGGAAATTTTCATTAATAAGTATGGATTTCATACATTTTTCCCACCATAAATTTATAGGGCATTTTATAGGTGACCATAAATTTGACAAAATTAGGCAAGCTCGCAAATTAATGAGATGCAATCTAAGATGGGTAGAGCAGGGGTTCCCAACCTAGAGCTTAGCGCGTGACGTCACACGTGCCCGTCCCACCCAATGTCGATGGCGCATGAACCTCCTCCCTCCCCTCTCCAAGCTATTTTATTGCTTTCCTCTTCTTAAAAACATTAGAAATAAAAGTACCGTAGTTCATATACAATTACAATAGATACGGTTTGCTCCATTTATTCCATTTGTCTTCCGATATTAAATGTTGAATATTTATTTTAATAATTATCTAATAATCAATTGTTAGTATGAATGATCATTTGGAAACTAGTAATTTATATTGTATTTTTCTAAATAATCATAATTGTATTACGTGCCATGCTGCAGATAGACGAGTTTTCAATGCAATAGTTTTATAATTCCTTTTTTTAAATACATGAATATTTAAAAATCTAACAAGAATTTGTAAGCATAAAATTAAAAATAATAATTATAATATTAATTATTTTATATGAATAATAATAATAATAACTATTTAAAAATAATAATTCATTTATAGATATAATATCATTACTATTGCTTTGATTAAAATATTTCTTTGGTAGTAAAAAATAATGAATGAAACTGTTGATAACACTGCATTTAACTTATTTTAAACTAAGTAGAACCCACATCGTTTCAAATTAATTTTAAAATGTGTTAATTCAATATAAGAAAACTATATAAAATTAATTACATTCATTGCACTTGGTGTTCTCGTCATTTCTGTTGAAATATATTTCATCAGATTTAGACTTGATAGAGATGTTCATTACTAAACGTATATATTTTATTTATATCATTTACATGTTCTTTTCAAATATATAATCAATAACTTACCTGTAATTTACAATGAATAAAAACATGGTGCCTGCTACTCAAGACATAACCAATAAATGTTCCGACTACTGAAAAAAGGTTGAGAACCCCTGGGGTAGAGTTTCATCACTGCATAGCGGTCGTTATCGGCTACATGGAATAGATTTAGAAAGATCGAAATTTAGGAGAGACAAAGCGGAAACTTGCCCCAGGAGACAGAATTTAGAGGGCGGGAAATTTCAAAAGAAATATTATTTTTAGGCTAAGTAAAAACACTTTTTTATATTTTTATACTTCTACCTTATTCGAACAATATGATGATTTAATGTAATTATATGATACATATTTCGAAATATGTTACCTAAAATACTGTTATAAAAATGTTGGCTTTAAATGAAGGAGATGAGAGGGGAGGGGAAGAGAAAGAGCGGCAAAATTAAGTTTGCCTCCAAACAAAAATTCTAGTTCCGGTCCTGTATTTGGAGAAAAGATAAGCCCTTCCTTGATTCAAATGTTTAAAATTTCATAGGTTTCATGACAAAAAGCTCATGGCATTCAAACCAATAAATATAAGCTTCATCAAAACTTTTTACTTTATTTTTTTTCATTAATATGCCCTTATTACAGGTTATTAAAAGTAATAGAAATTAGAATGATCTGAGTAGTATTTTAGCATGAAAAATGTTTTTACTGTATATTTTAATTTTAAAATGTATCTAAGGTTGTGAGATGGGGGGGGGGGAGCATAACCAGCACTTACGCAATTATATTTAGTTTAAATAATAAGAAAATTTGGAATGATGATATTAAAACACTCACAATTTTTAATTTTTTCTTTAATATAAAAAATCCTTATGACCAACCTCACAGGAAATGTCTTATATTCATCGAAGTAGTTTGAGAAGCCTTTGATTTTTTTTTTTTTTTTTGTTTATATTGAATAATGAAATTTTCAACTTCAGATGTGGTTTTCGAACACCTACCCGTTTTCATAGCATTTAATTTGTCTATTGTTTTCATTTTAAACTGGTATTCTTGGTGATAAATTAGTAAGAAATGTTAATATAGTAACTAATACTTGAAGAATAATAAATATATATTAATAATATTTATCACTATTAGTTTTAAGTTGAACAATTTTATTTCATACATACCAACAGTATTTATTTTTATTTTTTTCAGTATAGGGGTGGGGAGGTTTTTTCGCAGGATGTATTTAGTTGAAAGTAGGGGTGAGTAGATCAATACCAAGCTGACTGAGTGGAGAGGGGCAGATGCACCCGCCCTAACCTGAACGAACCTCCCTCAAATTATAAACTCAGCATTCAAATAAAGGTATGTAAACAATAACTACTTGTACAGTGTTTTCACCAACTCTTATTTCAAAGGTTTATCTAAGTTTTATGTTCACTTATGGTTATTATCGAGTAGTTCTGTAATGTACAATCCTTAAGGTTCGCCTGGACGCATACAAAGATACTTCATATTTATATGTTCCCAATAATCCTATTACCCGTTCTTCTAATTAATTAAGGTTTAGATATTTGAAGTTTAAATATTTCTTTGTTTGTATTTCTTCCTCAATTTGAGTAAATATACACTTTCAAGAATATATGTATATTCAGACGTGTAAAATAATTTGTATGTTGTAGTTTTGTTTAAGTAATATCCTCAACCCTTTAATCAATCATCTTTATGATAATTTCATTAGTATCCATTATGGAATTTTGATTAATTGAATATTTATTTTTCTTTAAGGTACTTTAATTTTGTACATCTGACTATTCAATAAGTTTTTGGTATAAATTTGTATTCAAAATTATATAGTTTCATGCATTACTTTATTGAATTAACAATCATCATTAATGAAACACCACTTGCTATTTTTAATGACAGTAATTTTTTCCTTGTTTGGCAATCTTAGTATCAAAATCATTTTCTTTAATTTCTATCTATATTTAAAATTATAGAAGCAATCACTACTTGTGTTAGCTTATTTTCTCAAAAATAGTTAACTACAGTTAAGCTACTTTGTGTTTTGCTGTTCCTATCTTCCTATAATACTTTTTGATATCTGTAAATATGTGATGTTCATAGTACAGATTGAATTTTTTTATTCTAGATATTGAATTTATTCAACATATTTTGTCCCCCTCCACTCATTTGACTTGTTGGGTCAGTTATATAAAATCTAATCATATTTGGGTGATTTGTATGTCTGTTGTTGATATGGTATATTTCATTGATGATTGTTCTAACATTTTGTTGTATGATTATTAGGAGATTGCACAGTTTCCAATGGGTTGTACCTTTTATCCCATAATAGTTTTACTCTTTATATTATTCATTGAGGTTAAGTGATTTGCTGGTCGCTTAGTTTCAAATTGATATTGTTTTAATTCATTTTACATTATACATATCATATAAATGTGTTACATTTATCTGTTTGTGTTGGTGAACATGGAGTTACCATATTCTTACAAACTTGCCATTACTTACAAAAAATGAACAACAAAACTGTAAGGATTGTAATTTGAATCAATTATTTAGTCAATCACTACTTGCAGATGAATTAAATCATTTTTATCTAATCTAACAGACCATAGTTTTATGACCTGATTATAGTATTTAGTTACTATGGTGACTAAATTCAATCTATTTCCATTGATCTAGCTAATTCATCCTCTCTTCTATACTTTTATTTGTCTTCTTATTTTTTATATTTAATATTGAAACTTGAGGTGTTTATTTTTGCCTTTCCTCATACAGGAGCCCTGTGCGAGGGCCATTTATTTGTTACTTTGTAAATTCTCCATGCCCAAAGCAAAATACATCCATCAACACAAGGATATAATTTTTGTAAAAGTTAAAAATTACATTGAAAAGATTTATGTGAAAACTTGATATATCATTTTATTTAATATCATGTCCTGGATCTCTTGTTTAATGCATTATTCAAGTATACCCTTATTTGTACTTGATGATTTTGGAATTTATTATGTTTGAGTAGTCTTACATATTTTTAAACTCTTTTTATGTAAGTGTTAATTTTTATTTAATGATTTTCAAAGTTTTGAATTTGTTTTTAGAACTTAAATTGATTTTTATGTTTCAGTTTAAGAAAAAAAATTGATGAACCTACAGTATTAAATCATAATGTTTTCTATTCTGCTGCTCACTTTACCATTGCTGTTTGATAAATAAATTCTCAAAAATGTTTATATGACAGACAACAAAAATAATAAAAAGTTTTATTTTGAGGTATGATGTCTTGTAACCTAAGAAATACAGTTGGAACTTCTATATATTGAACTTACATGTAATGAAAACATTTGTATATTGAATATTTATAAAGGACCTTGAGTTTTCACTAGGAAAAAACATAGCATATATTGAATAGAATTTCTTTTTATCAAACCAAAAGTCAAATTAAAAAAAAAAATATATTAAATAAATAATAATTAAAATGATAAAGAAATATGTAATAATTTAACAAGAAAAATAAAACATGTTACAATGTTTAGCAACAAAGCAAGGGAAATTCGGGGAAGACATTATTTAAGAAAATATTGTGGTTCTCATGAGAATGAGATTCTATGAAGGACAGAGGAAAATTTTCATTTTAAATTCAGTTTAATCTTGCCTTTCTTGTTGTGAACTTGTCTTCTAAACGAAATTCATTAAGTGTAAAAAAAAGTTTGACAACTAAATACATATAGGAGGTCAAAAAATAAAGATGTGTAAAATAATATGAAGTAACAACCAGTATGGTATAACAAAAAAAGGATTGGATATTATTAAAATGTTAATAATTTCTGGAACAAAACAGAGATTATTTAAATCATTACAGTTTGATAAAATCAATGAAGCAGTATTAAAATGTAATACATGTTACATCCTGCATAATGAAGAAATGCCTTTGATACTTCTTTAACCCTAAATGAATAATTTAGTTTTGGTTTGATAAGGATGAAAATTTGGTATAGATGAAATTTCTGTTTCGATTTTTTTTTTTTTTTCAACAAAGATGATTGATATATAGAGGTTCGACTGTGCATAAGTTGAACATTGCATTTTGACTATTAATTTTTTTTTTTAATTTTATCATTTCAGGTTTACAATTATTTTTTCTTTAGTTTGAGGAAAGAGAATATTAATGACACCAGGATTTAGAATTTATAAGGTAAACATTTCTTTTTCAAAGACTTGGTTACTAATTTCTAAGATTGTGGTTACTAATATATTTTTATATATTTTATTTTCCTTCTACTTTTGGAATGCTCCTCATAAACTTTATTTAGTTATTTTAACAGGTGCTATGTGGTGCTACTAATATACTGCCTCTTTCAGATTTTTAAATTTATACATTCTCATCATTAACTGCTGCTTCTATTAATCCGTGGACCCCTATTGTATGGAAGACTAGTGATTTTGTTGTTAGTAAATATTAAACAATAAGTCTCTAGTCTCCTGACAAAGGTAGTCTATTACAGCCTGTATATACTTCCACATCTCTCTCAAGTTTCACCATTAACAATTTCCTATATTGTGGGTTTTACGAATATTTTCTGTGATGTTGAATTGCTATGAATTCATTCCTTTATTAAAATAAATCTCTAAAGCATTGTTACTAATATCTAATCATAAGATAAATTTTATATTAAAAATACAATATGATGGACACTGATAAAAACTGAATAGATTTAAACATTTTATTCATTTGTATAGTTTTATCAAATGTGATTTATTTCCTAAGAACATAAACAGTAAACTGTTTTACTAACACAACTGTAACTCAAAATTGAAAAGTTGGATATTAAATGTGATTCATGAAATTCAAGTTAATTAGTTAGGCATTAATTAAAGGATTGTTTGCCTTTAAACAAAAAAAAAAACAAGTGTACACGTACTAGGGTAAATACGCCAGTAGCTAATATGTTTATGAACATTTCTTTGAACTTTTATATGTAAAGACTTCTTCTCACCTCACCAAGACACATTTCAAATCCATGAAACATCTATCTAAATATTAAAAGATTGTAAATTTAGAAAATAGTTTTTTGCACCTATAGCTGACACTCTTCGATTTGTTGAAGTTCCTATAGCTCAAAGGGATGAGAACAAGGATCTAATTTTGCAAAATAAAGTCTTGAAATTTTATATTTTTCATTTTAAGATAGATATTAACAAAAATTACCTTGTAAATTATTATACAGCTAACTCCACTTCGTTTCCCCCACTTAAATTTATCGATAAATGCTGGTCACTGTCAAGAACCTTTGACAATAGTTTCCTAGTTTTGCTTTATATTTAATTTAAATCACTAGTCATTTTTTTTCTAACAAGAGAGTTGTCAATGGTCCCATTTTTAAGGCCCGTTACAATAAGTGTACTTTTTTGAATTTATGAGAGTACAAGCTTGTCAGCTACTGGCAAATGGCTCTATTAAAGGCCTTCAGTAGCTGAACCCATTAAATTTCCAATTCCTTCAGCAATATAAGTTAAAAACTGATAAAACACTCCAAGAGCAAATAAAATAAAATTTTTGGAATAAACCAGACTAGTCAAAGAGAAAAAGGCAAACCTAAGGTATGTTGTTCTTACTGATAGATCGTTGTTCCTGGTAAACTAACTGAACCATGAGGTACCTTACTAATTTGCCACTCATTATTTCGATTATAGTTTCCGGTAAGATTGAAGCAAAGCAGACAAATATACAAGGAGAATTATATAAACCAAAAATTTATGAATAGAGATCTAGGAGGTCCTGAAATCTAATTCCCATTTTTTGAGGAGGAAGTTAGGTATTGATACACTGTCAGCTACTGGTGCTTTTACCCTATTTAGTTTTGATAAGTAATGTCAACAATATTCTTTTGCCAGTTTAATTTCATCATTTATGTTTATATGTACCCTTGGGATATGATTTAATGTTTTACTAATAATGTAATGTTTTACTTAACAAATAAAAAAGTAATTTCAGCAATAAAGCAATTTTGTTGTATTATTTTATTCTACATTAATTTATTTTTATGAGCTTTGCTCTTTTTTAAAACCTTGTTTTTCAAGATTAGTTTACTGAGGGGAGAGGTGACGGTTGTATCATTGAAAACATAATTGAGTGCTAGACCTAAAAAGTTAAGCACCTATGATGTAACATTTTGATATTCATTTTTAATAAAATTATAAAACCTTAATTTATGATTATTTTTTTTCATCCTAATCTATTTAATTTACGAGTTAAATAGTTTTTTTTTTCATGTAATTCATATTTTTCTTTTTTACCTTATTTTTTCCTAATAAGGTAATATGAGGTTAGTGCATAATCCTCTTGTCAAGTTTAAACTGGTGTGAGGTACCCTTTTGGGATCATGAATTCTAACCACCCATATTTCATTAATCAGTTTGCTTAGGAGAAAAAGTGTAAGTATTCGTCAATACATCTATTCAATTATGTGCTACATCTCACTTTCATGACTGTCACTGAAGATTGCAAAATGTTAATCTCAGACATTTTAATTTTTTTGATGGTTACATCAGCGAAATATTCCCTTGGCAAGGGAAGATTACAGATGTATGGTCACTGATTGCAACTATTCTTTTTTTGGTGATACTAGGTCAAAAAATATTAGAAATATGTCCAAGGGTTCTTGCCGATATACCCTAGAAGCCGAGAAAAAAAATTTATATTTTTTTAAATATTGTTTTCTGTATTTGCTTTGCAGAGATTTATAAGTTGTACATCGATCGATTTGTTTTTTTGTGTAAAATATGAAAAATATTTTGCTAATTATATTAAACGAATTCTAATGTATAATAAATTAGAAAAATCCATAGAGATGCTTCAAGCAAAGCTTTTTTTTGTAAAAAAAATCGTTTTTAGCATCCACTTAAATTCTTAAATACAAGTGCAAATAAAAAAGTATACATTTTTTGGACTTAATTTTATGAGGATAATTTTTTCATGCCATTTAATATAATTTTCATAACTTTATGAATTTTTTTTTAGATTGGTATAAAAATTCATATTTGAGCGTTTTTCGAGGTGCAAAATACATTCTCAACTTGTTTCTCCTTAAAAAAATTATTGAACCCTCTTTACTCCAAAGGTCCGCTCTAATTGATTCAATATTTTGCTTACACCGTAGCTGTATGCCAAATACATATTTTTTTCTTAATTGGTTGGATATCGAAAATAAGATTACAAGCACAAAATCTGGGATTCTGTCTAGATTTGATCCAAAAATAAGAATAAAGCATGTTTTGTACATATTATACACTGATTATACCATCAAATATATTTTTTTTGTGATAAACTATGATGATATTCATTTTCCGGACCTATAAAAACACTTGAATAAGAATTTTCGTTTGCAATCGAAAAATGTAAATATTTTACTCAATAATTGCCCTTCTATTAATAGCTCATATGAGATCCATCTATGTTTATAGTTTCATAGTAATTATTAAAACTGTTAAATATATGGATTTGAAGAGCAATAATTTAGCTTTCCAACGGTTGTAGTAACATTGAATTAGAAGAAAATACTGATGAGTTATAAATATATGTTAGTAAATGGCATGAAAAAAAATCCTCTCATAGAATTAAGTCCAAAAATTTATATTTTTTGATTTTAAAACAAACTTTTATTTAAGGATTTAAGTGGACGCTAAGAACTAATCTGAATGGCGTATTTTACTTAAGGCGTCTATGGATTTTTGTAATTTATTATACATTAGACTTTGTTTAATACAATTAGCATTATATTTTTCTTATTTTACACAGTAAAACAAATCGATTGATATATAATAACTTATAAATCGATGCAGCTTAAAGTCAGAAAACAATAATATAAAAAATAATACAATTTTTTTTCTCAGCTGCTAGGGGGCATTGGCAATAACCCTCGAACATGGTCTTATATTTTTCAGTCTAATATCACCAAAAATAGTTTCATTGAAATTTGTGATCCCACATCCGTAACCTTCCCTTGTTAGTAAAATCTTTTGTGCACTTAACCTACATTTCGCTCTTTTATTTTTATGTAATTTTGAAATTCCTTAATTGTACCCCATTTATTTTGTAATAGTGGGTTCAATAATTATGAAATATGTTTAATCTAAATCTCTAATCATTTCAATGGTTCATCTAACTAAGTTTAAGTAAGAACTAAAATATAATTTAAAACTATCATAAGAATGCTCCGAAAATTCTTATATATGTATTGTATGTTATCTAAATAAAACTACTCTTATAAATGCTTAAAATTTATTTATTTTTTGAGGCATTTAATTTATTACATTTGCTGGTCAGTTGGTTTAGTCAATTTTTTTCTGTAAACTACTATTTAAAGTTGTTTGCTTATAAATTTTTTCTCATCATGGTATATTAAAGTACTATTATTTATTTTTACCAGATACAATCCTTATAAAGCATAAATCTTGTTTCTCGAGCATTTTATTCATCTCAGTTTCAAGTGTAAATACATTGTTGCTATTATAATTATAGGGTTTGAATGTTAGTCTCTGGATTCAGGATATTAGTTATGTTCTATATGAAAGAAATTCTAAAACCTCTTGTCATTTATAATTGCAACAAATATAACAAATCAATTTATTTGGGATTGCCAATCATTGGGTTAAAAAATCCCAACATTTCTTAATATATTATTCTGATAGGAATAACTAAACCACCTTGAGTGAATAAGAGTATTTAATTATTAGAAAGTTTTTCTTTTTCTTTGGATTAGATTCAGTAATAGTCACATATCATCTTTCCTAAAAAACATTAAAAATCCTATGACGAAAACTTTTTCAAAAATTGTATTTATTTATTTTCAGTTTTTAGTTGTAATATTAATTTGTGAATTAAAAAAAGACTTGAAAAGTTTATAATCAATATGTTATTTAACTTTATTTCCTTATGTTTCTGCTGAACATATTTTATTCAACCTAGTTTAAGCAATCCTAAAGTGAACTTTTTACTTTTTATTCAATTAATAGTATGGTACTGACTTCCAATGCTCAAGGTCCAGGGTTCGAGTTCGGCTGTGGCAGGTGGTTATTTATTCTGTAACATCAGCTGTGGATTGACCTTAGGATCAGGAGACCCTTCTGGGACACACTCGGCCTCAATAAAGTGGTTACTCTTTATTAAATATTTAATTAAGTGAGAAAACCTGACGGTTGAGCATGATCTTGGCCCAATCATCTCTCTGCAACCATTGGCCTTCAAACCGCACTTCCTTACATATTTCCGAATCCAAGATCTTCCATGGGTTGTGGTGTTAGAATTTTTTTTTTGTGTATATATATATTTTTTTTTTCCTGTTCGCATTACAGACCGTGCAGATCTTTTGCTGCCTTAATAAACCTGCTCCATCTTTGCCTGTCTTGGGCTATTTCTTTCCATTTATCTGCAAGCAGCTCTATAGCATCTTTGTTGATTCTATCTATCCAACTGCTCTTTGGCCTTCCACGTGGTCTTTTGCGTTCTATTAAGGCATTCATTGTTACATAAAGGCTTCCAGATGGATTGCTACGAGCTACATGCCCTGCCCATCTGAACCTCTGTGCCTTCATATCATGGGTTATTGATTGATCAGTTTCTGTGAGCAGTTCTTTATTAGTCTTTCTTCTCCATGTGTTAGTACTTTGATTCCAGACCCCTCCGATTGTCGTGCGGAGGATTCTTCTCTAACATCTTTCAACACTTTTTTTCTAGGTTGCTGGTTAGTGTCCAGGTTACACAGCCATATATAAGAACTGGTTTTATCATAGCACTGTACACCCTTAATTTGAGATTTTTCAGGGTCTCATTACCTTTAAAAGGGAGAAAAAAACTAGTTATACGCTGGTCTATTTCTGCCCGTTGGTCATACATTGAGGTTATAGTGGAGCAAAGGTAATTGAATTTTTGTACTCTTAAGAATGATTTTTCTACTATGCAGATCCTGTTATCAGGGTGGAATTTTCGGCTTATTATCATGTATTTTGTTTTGCCTTCATTTACTTGTATGCCGATCTGCTTATCAGAGTCGTAGTGAGTTTCTCAATGTCCTCTTGATTACTTAGGACAGTTATATCATCTGCGTATCCAAGGATTTTATGATTCATTCCAACGTGGACCCCTCCATTTTCCTGTGATGTTGTTCTTATTACCTTCTCCAGGACTAAGTTAAACAACATCGGTTATTGTCTATCCCTCTGCCGTAAGCCTGTTCGAACTTCGAAGGCTTCAGATACTTTTCCTTGTATTAGGACTCTATATTGGGGGTAATTTGTACTTGTCTTTGTCAATCATATGTACATATATATATATATATATACACATACATACAGGGTGAATCGGGAGTATAATAAAAAAACTTATATGTTCTTATGCTATTTTTATTTGTTTGAAGTTTATTGGCATATCAAATAAACAATATTTCATTCAGTATTCACATATTGGTTATCAAAGTCTTATTTTAATAAATGTTTGAAAATATCTCTATTGACTTCTAAACATTTTTGGCTTCTTCTTGGAATAGCGACAGTTGCTCGCCTGATTATTTTATATTATCCTTTAATTATGCCTTCATCATTTTTAATATGTTGAATTAGATTTAATATTATTGAATTAAATCCCGACTGTCAACTTTTACTTCATTGTTAAACCAGTCTAGATATGGCCATCAACAGTCGATATTATCAAAATATCGATATTTTATCATCGATTGTATTAACTTTCGATATTTTATTATTTTAATTTAAAAATTAAAATTATCGTTTTCGGAATCCTGTATGAATCAGATCGTTTATAAAAAAATATACTCATCATGCCTGTTTCATATAGAATGTAGTGTGTAGGAGAAAAAATGTCGATATTTGAATATCGACTATAGATGGCCATCCTAAAGTAGAGTTGAATAGCACACGTGGGACCCTTCTCACTCATTATACTCAATTTGTTAGTTAGAACCTTATCAAACCAAGGCCACGTACTATCAAAGAAATCTATGTAGGATGCAAATTAATTATCATTTCGCTGAATCTGATGTATGGGTGTATGGAGACATGGAGCATGCTTCAATGGGAATTTCTGGAAAAAGTTGAAGATGGACAGGGACTAGAATAATAATTTTACTAAGGGAAATAGAAGAATTGATATAATATTAATTAATTTAAAGTGGAATATAATGTCTTTTTTGATGCGCCTATGTGCTAGAAAAACCATACTTTTGTTGATATTCATATTTAAAAATGTTTATAATATCGACTATCGATATTTCAAGTCCGATATTTTGATAGTTATAGGTGGATATTAATATTGACGACAAAATCGATATTGGGCCTTAGATATTCCATCCTTAAACCAGGTCTTATATACAATAATTCAGTACTGTTAGGTCTAGAGATCTTGTAAGTCAACTAATTGGACTACTAAAACTGATCCAACAATCTAGAAACCTTTTATCCAAATGTTGCCTCACCTGACAAGCCAAATGAGCATCAGCTCCATCATGCTGAAAGTGTATTTACATTGTAATATTAAGTGGAACATCCTCTAATAGCTCTTGTAATTCTAATAATAAAATATCTAAGTAATAGCGTTCAAGGCAATTTTATTTAATGAAAGGACTAATAGAATTTAAACAAATGAAAGTCTGATAAGAACATACAAGTTTTTTTTTTTATTATTATTTACTTATATGCAACATCTGGAGTTTGGTCTGCTCCTTCCAACTCACACTGTATTTATATATATTAAAAAAAAAAACCGTATAACTACAGCCATGGAGGGCCTTGGGTTCAATAAGGCTAACGGTTGTGCAGAGAGAAGATTGCGGGGAGATCATGCTTAACCTCCCAAGTTTTCCCACTTAATTAAATATTAAATAAAGAGTTCCAATTTTATAAAGGCTGAGTGTGTCTCCCCATCCCAGGGTCGATCCACGGCTGATATAACAGAATAAATAATTACATGCCAGAACACCCGAAGGGTTCTCAGAAACTTTTCAATAATATTCTCAGAATAAAAATTACTAATTTGTATTCTATTGAATGTTTCAGTGTACTCTATACATACTCTCATATTTGTATTTCTTGTTTTAAAATAAATATTGTTTATATTGGACTAGTGTAGTGAGCAAGTGTTCTATTAGATATCCAATGATATGTTTAGATAATAATTTTATAAATTAGTTCATAACAGCGGTTTAAGACACAAATGAAACAGGTAATGAACATTTTACTTCAAAGAAGCTTTGATATTTTGTGTAATCATTTAGATCTAAATATTTTGTATCCTGTAGAAAGTATAAAAAAAGTCCTAGGTTCTACTATTTAATACTTTGTTGTAGATATTTCTTAAATCATTTATAAATATTTCAAGAATATTTTTTATAAGAAAATATTTATAATGTATAAATTACTATTGAAAGGGAATTGATTTCTGGAACATTCTACAATGCATACAAATACATGTGAGTCCTCTCAGTTAGTTTTATTGTCATTGCAGTAATTCAGTCTATATTGTGAATATGTGTTTCTAGTCAATGATTTGAGTTCTGCGCATTAGTGAATGAATAATTCAGAAATTGCAATTCAATAATTTTATTAACTACAAATTATGAAAGTTGTTTTAGGGTAAGGTATGTTATTCAGAAATTCAATCCACTGTTGAAAAATGAAAATAAGAGGCATACTGTTTCTTTCATTACTTTAAATTATGTATGTTGTGGAATCAAATTATTGTTTATTTTTGTTGATTGTTAGATATCATTATACTTTATTAACATTATTATATAATATTCTATGATATAAAATTTTAATAACATGAAAATAATTATTAAGTAGGAGATGGTTAGAGGTACTGTCAGGAAAGAAACCCACAGGTATATTATTGCTTTAATGTGCGCCGTTTCATCAGCATAAATTGTAGACCTTCATCAGAGCTAAGCAAAAAAAGGGTACAACCATAATAAGATGTAAGATGAAAGCCTTTATCAGGGTTAAGCTAAACACGATATAACTATCATAGAAATGTTTGTGTAGGTCTTTATCAGAACTGAAGAATACATGATACAGCCATGATAAAAAAATTACTTATTTTCCTTACTCCTAAAAAAAGGCCTCCAACTTGGGCTAAATTGTTGGCACATATTGAATCAGTAATATACTATGGTGTAGCAACTATCTTCTCTTAGATTATATCTGTAATCAACAACATCTCCATCATAAAAACAATTATTTTACATTTCAACAAATGTCCTGGTTGAACTTTTTATAGAATGTTTCAGGAAATATTTATTATTGTTAACCTAAATATTCAGAGTTATAAGTAAAAACATTATAACTTAATGTAAGAGAGTAATTGTTACATCAAAATAAATTGCTCATTTTAATGAGAAATGGTAATCTATTATTTTTAATTTATTTCATGGATGACAGATAGTCAGGACGCAGTCACTTTATAAGATTTTTACTGCAAATTTTTCAACCCAAGCTTGTACCCACAATGAACACATCATCAGGGCATGTTACAAACACTGCCAGTGTTTAAGTACTCTGAAGTGTTTGAGTACTTAAAGACCTTCAGTAACGGTTACATGCCCTGTTGATGACCCACAAGCTTGCGTTGAATCGTTGGAAATAAAAGTCTGAAACTGACTATCTATCACCCATGATACGTAGAACAGTCGAATAACTTTCTTCAGTGATTTATGAATTATTATATTAAACTTTAGACTTTAAAATTTCTCAGAATGAACTTACCTTAAATAACACAAAAGAGGGTAAAGAAGATTTAGACATATGTACTCAGGAAACAATATTTGTTCAAAAAGCAGTTATGGTTGATAAGAAGAGGTTTGAAGTGTTTGATTGAGTTGAAATGATTTGGGAATTGCCTTGAAATCTCTTTTTCTAGAATAGACTTTCCTTGAAAAGTACCAAAGAGAACACAAAAAATTTAGACATTGATTCAAAAAACTCAATGTTAGCTCAAAATGCAGTCTGCTTGGTAGGTTAAGGTTAGTAAAAACAATTAAATTAATATTACCATTTTTCCAGGATGTTATTACATAAATCTGAGAGGAAATATGATTCTGATATCTTGTCGCAAAATAATGTTATTCTCCATTCAAAAAGAACAAAAATTTATCATCTGATAAAACATATTACACAAACCCACCTGAATAAATTAAAAATTATATAATAATAACAATAACACAATAAGTGACAAAGTTTATTGCTAGCCATACAGTTAATAAAAATTTATCATCCAAAATTAAATACTTGACATTTGGAGAGAAATGAAATTTTTGTTTTCTAAAATTCATGAATGATTATGATAGTAGTTATAAAACTTAGATCATTAAGCAAAAATACAACAAAACAAATATATAATGAACATATGTGAGTAAATATGTTTAATTTAATTAATACATAATGTATTCAAATAGCGATTCTATCAAAATGAGAAAAAGATCATTTGATGACTATCACCTAACACCAAGAATGAGCTAAGAGCTATGATATAAGTATGAAAAGGTACTAAATTAATTACTTTAAAATAATATTTTTTAAACAGCGATTTCTACAATTGCCTAATTTATACAAACAATTCTTTTAAAACTTAAATATTGGGGTACGCACATGTATCTTAATTTTGAAATAAAAATATACAATTCTGTAATATAAATTGATAAAGTAAAGCTGTGCTGTAATAAAAAGATTTAATATACAGTAAATGGCATGTTGAAAGGAACTAATTCATAAATATATGAATTATGAATAGTTTCCAACTATTTAAATGGTGTTACAAAACATCCTGTAAAATTATTAAGTAATGAAAGAATAAAATCTGCATCTAGGCTACAATTAAAAAAAAAATAATTATTGAAAATTTTAGTATCAAGGAATACAGAAATTACACAAGGACTAAGAAGAAAAATAGCATTGCATGTCAAAATGACTCGTGATCATATGCAATGCTTAAATAAATTAACTTTTCTTTTTTCATAACATAAATGCCATAAATATACTAATAATAGTTTTATTCAAATGGTATTTATAATATAGTTCAAATAGTAGACATAATTAAAACCATAATAAGCTGTTTATAAAATTAATAGGAAAAATATACATTCAGAAATAAGTTAAATGCAACAATAAGATAAAATAAATTGATTAGGCAACTTTTTATTATGGAATATGGTTATATGTTAAATTTTTGACATATAAAAATTTGTAGAAACACTGACTATTACTTAGAACAATAATCTGATAAAAATTTCAAAAATATATATACAAACAGAAATGAAATGGTATATCAGTTACAGTGTTAAGATATTACAAAATAATTTAAAAATTAAAAGTTGTTAACATCTTCTTTATATGATTTTGATTAGAAAGAACTTATTTAAACTGGAATGCTAACTTTCCATCACGTAATAGTTAAAATGAAAGTTTTTTTTACAGTCGACAATGAATGGAATGTACTTAAACAATTTTATTAGTTTTAGTAAGTATGGTCCTGCTCACAAAGAAATCTTATTTATAAATTAACTTACTTTTATCAATTACATGGATAGTGAGAGCGAATTTAATAATAAAAAATAAATAAACAGCTGTCTAAAATAGATAATACAGACATTGTATGATCTACTTACTGTTTTAAAAATTATGGTCATAAGGGCTATGTTAAAAGTATTAATTTTTCTTTACTCTTTTAATTTGACAATAATTGATTAAAGACATGGTAGCTGCTTTCTATAAATGAGTCTAGGCTTTCTCAGAGCGTTTCTGCCTTAATGGCAGTTGGAATTAAGTGAAAGTAATCCTCATAAACTTAATTTCAGTTTTCTAAATGGCTAATTACTACTTTGATCATACAAGACAGAGGGAACCCTGCCCTGTTTTACAAATGAATCATAGTCCTAATGTTTGGCTCTTACTGAATAATATTTTAAGTATATAATTAATTAAAATAAAATATCTGCCTTTAAAGTGCGGGCTTTATCTTAATCATAGGCTATTTTTTAAATTTAATTACAATTTGATTTATCTATCCACCATTATTCATTGGACTGTAAGTGTTATATATTATACTGTAAATCTTTTTTTCATAACTCATCCTTGTACACATTATCATTATCACTGACTAAATTACATATTTATGTTAATTTTTTTTAATATCATTAGGTAATCCTAGATGATGTTAGGAAAAATTAGAGTATTCAAATAAATCGTACTAAATCACAAACTGAAAAAATATTACTTCCAGTGCTCCCTTATCCACAGCAACTTCTGAATAGGCATATTTTCTCAGATTTCGACTAGATAGGTGACACAAAGAACCCTAAGCCTTTAATATTATTATCCAATCAAAACTTCTTTTCATTAAATCATCTAATGATCCATAATAAAACATGAATTGTTTATAGTTTAAACATGTAAAACATTTAAGATCCAGCCAACAATATAGAATGTTTTTTCATATAAAAATAGGAAAACGAAAGAAAAGTTCCTAAAATAATACTATTTACCAACATTTCAAATAATAGAGTTGCTAATGTGTATAGAAATAAAAACAATATGAAGTATCTTGGATTCAGTACTTAGTATGGAAGTACTGTTTCTAGGTCAAGGTTGATGCAAGGAAATTATTTGGTTTAGATAATGTTCAACCACCAGGTTTTCTCTCAACCAAGGGTAAAATACAGAAAAAGGGTACCCATTTTATTGAACCCGAGTGTGCCACAGGAGTCTTTCTAACCTAAGGTTAACAGACAGCTGATGTATGCAGAATAAATAATCATCTGCCACAGCTGAAGAAAATCAGGGGACCAGGAGTTATGAGCACAAAGCCTTGCTCACATACATATCTTACAAAGAAAGCCATGTTTCTCTTGAAAAATAACATCTTAAAACTACAAGCATAAATAACTTAATAGAATACAAATGACTCAACTAGTACTGGAATAACAAGTGGGTTAGCATATATGAAGAGTTATAAAGCATAGTGACCTGTTTTCTCCAAGGAGGACCATATTATAGACTTTCATGAAATTAACGTAATAATTGACCTGACATCCCCAATCAAGGATTGGTCAAATTGGATCTAGACTAATTTAATAGTCTTCAGTCATTGGGAACCGTAATATAATTGAGATGATTAAGTTGAGGCAAACAAAATGGTCATGTAAAATTGCTGGGCTTCTTGACGAAAGTTGGGTTTAGACGGTGCTTGGTGGATGGAAGAATTTAGACATCAATTGGTGGTTTCCACATCGAACCTTCGGGTTCGCTAAGTCTTATTATTTATATGAAATATGAGGTCCTAGTTTGAGTTAAGTTGAGTTATTTCCCTTATATAAATAACCTATTTGATAGGAGACAAAAAAACAGTAGTATATTTAAGTGAAATAGTATTTAAATAAAAAAAATAATTGTTAGGATATAATTGCAAATTTCAAAACATAAGTCTGTGTCTCTATAATACTGGTAAACAACAAAACAGTTAAAGTTTCACCAAACCAGGCATCATCAGGATTGAAAAAACAAATTTGTATTTAAATGTCTTAATATGTCTCTAGTTGATGTGAATTTTTCTTCTTTTTAATATATAAAAATAGCTCATAACCATTCATATAAAACATCAAAAAAATCATTGCAGACCTTAAAAAAAAAGTTACAAAAATACAAAAAATATTGCTTATGAATGGAACAAAATTTTTCGTTCTCAAGAATAGAAACATATAAACTCACCTTTTATATAAATTTTAAAGAAGTTATGATATATTCGATAAAATGAAATAAGTCAATTTTATATAGTAGGTTTATTTTTAACACGTTCACTGTCGTCATGGTAGTTTTTAGGATTGTAGAGTAAGATGCCAATTTAATTAAATCAAATGGTATTAATAAAACTGTAATTTCAGTTCCAGGTAATCATTAAACCTATATGCTCAGAATGTGCTTTTAAATCCAAATCTCTTGTGAATTATCTCGTAGTGGGTGCATGTCGGCACAGACAATGCTTATGTAAATAAATAAATCCTCTGTTAATGTAAGCCTAACTTGATTTTTCTCTTCCCTGAGGCTATCTATTCATATATACATTAGATATACTGAGATACTACGATTTTCATCGTATCTAAATAAATATGACAAGTAAACTACAAAATAACTTGCAGTTGGTGTCTCAGACAAGAACAAAACCTACAAGTTATCTCTTAGCCAGGAGTAGACGCGTTGAAACCTATAAAGGTCACTTACCCATAAATTGATTATATTAAATAAATAAAAAATCTAAACCTATAAATACACGTATTTAAAATTGGGTACTAGATTTACTATTTTATAATTACTCTTTAACTAAGAAAAGGCTTGACCAAAAATGGTATTTGTTTCTTAATTGGTATAATTACAAAATCCTAAAAACTTAACAACATTAACTCTTCACTTTCTTCAACGGTGATGAAGGAGTAAGGATTGCGTAGACTGAATACATTTTCTGAAAAATAAATAAATAATAACCAAATGCGTGTAAACAAAAATTTGAAAAATAATATACTGAACATTTAAATTCAATTTTGAAATATGCTTAGCAATAAAATAATAAAAATTTAAAATGCATCATCAGATATGAAAACTTGGAAATATAAAGATTATTTTGTAATTTTTTTTATTATAAGATGCTATATTTAGAAGGGGGTGTGCTACGGGATCTGATAATGTTTTGTCTTAAAAGATTATTAACACTAACATTGATATCTAATTAGTTATTTTATAAGGGGCAGTATTTTTAATATAAGACTATTCACACACACGCACAGACAGACAGACAGAGAGAGAGAGAGAGAGAGAGAGAGAGAGAGAGAGAGAGAGAGAGAGAGAGAGAGAGAGAGAGAGAGAGAGAGAGAGTGAGAGAGAGAGAGAGAGAGAGAGAGAGAGAGAGAGAGAGAGAGAGAGTGAGAGAGAGAGAGAGAAAGAGAAAGAGAGAATCTTACCTTTATAACACCAAAGACTAGACACAGATATAATGATATAATCACTGTGAGAAATAAATCAAATATAGCTGGTTTGACACTGAAAAAATAAAAAAATAATAAGTATCTGTACATATGGAATTGATTAATTAAATATATTATCAATGACTCAATTAAATACTACATAATATAGTACTTGATAAGAGAGAAGAATATGTATACACTCAAATTATAAAATTAAATTAGCTACCTAAATTACTTACTTGTATATATTGACAACTGCTGATGTTGTATCATAAAACATGAATTCTGGATCCCTTTTATCGGTAGTTTGTACAGAAAGTTTTACATCTTCTAGATATCTATTAGGAAAAAAAAAGAAAAGAAAAAGGTGATATACAAGTTTAAGTATTTGTGTAAGTTAAAGCTTAGTTTGACTGTTGTACTCTGAGCCAACATCCCATCCCAGTTTTCAGTAAACATATTTTCTAAAATAAGGAGCTGTATAATAAACCTACAAACCTAACCTGAATGTAAAATAATAAAGAATATTTATGTATTATTTTTTGCTAACCGATAAGATGATTTAAAAAATGAAGTAAGTTAATTTTGTTTAAATAGTTTATTGTAATATTATGTAAAAGTTAAACTAAATACAAGATTTTCTTTAATGTTTATTTATTTGTTGTATGGCAGTTTAGTTTGCCTGTATAGTTTTATCAACATTATGGCCTGAAACTGAAAGGGATCTCCCATTAAATATAATAAGCATTTAAAATGTGTTGTGACCATTTCAAGGTATAAACTTTGTAATATAATTGGTACATACTTCTTACAATATACTCAGAATTTTTGTGAACATCTCTGAAATTCTCTCTGTTCTATTTATTTATAAATTTTTCTTACAAAACTGAGGTCTTACTACCTCTTGGAAAACCCATAAACAATAACTCCAATTCTACATCTCCTAAAGACAACACCTGATCTCCATCCTCTTTAAACATTTCAAATCTATTAAAGAATAGTCCAATCACAAATATCCAATTTCCTCAAATAGTCTAAACTACTTGATTCCTTCCAATTCAGTTTCTATCAACACAATCCACTATCATCAAAATCACAAATAGTTTACATTCTACTACAGATGAAAAACAGTTTACAGTAATAATACTCCTTGACTTTTCTAAAGCTTTCGATTCCTTGGACCATTCTATTTGTTTAACAAATGAAAATAGCTGTACTTCTGCCAATCTTCCTTTTCTAATCAAACTCGAGCATTTAGTATTTTGAATCAACCCCTATCTTCCTTCCTTATCCTGTCCTCTGGAATGGTATAGGGTTGGAACATTTTCCCTCTCTTCAATTCCTACATAAATGATCTTCACAATTAAATCCACCACAGTTAACATTATCTATATGCTGAAGACTTCCAAACCTATTTATCTTTTCCTTCTTCTGAGATTATAATAGTGTTTGCCAATATTCAGGAAGGACTAAGTAGGAACAAAGACTGGGCAAGCTTGAATAAATTAAGGCTAAAGGAAAAATCAGGCCACTGCTATAGGTGAAAATTTTTTCTTCAGAGGCAACGCCATCTACCTTCTTTAGTCATAATGATCATCCTATCACTTTTAGCTTCTTTCTTAAAAACTTAAGAATTATTTTGATAAAAACCTCTCTTAGAAATGTCATATCCACTTGTTTGACCTCTCGAAGGTCAATAGTTAGGATTTAGTTATTTCATTATTCTAGTCATTTTCCACAACTTATTGTAAGCTCTAGTGTCTTCACTCATTTTGCCCACTTTGACTATAATTGTGATATACAGTGACCTCTCGATTAGAGGACTGATTGAAACAAAAAAAAGTAGTTTTGTCTTCAGTACCTCGAGCCACTAGCGGATCCAAGTTATAATTTTGGGAGGGGCTTCAGCCCGAAAGATTTTTTTTTCATACACAAATAACGATAATTAATTTGAAAACTTGGAGTTCTGGCAATGGCCAGATTCTTCACTCAAGACATGTGTGTATGTGGCTAAAGTGCTCTCGACCAATCTCCGCTGGCTTTAGTACCAGTGACGCGGTTGGAAGAGTAGCGCAGGGTTCTCCTGGAGATCCCTCGCCTGATTGTATATAGGTATGCATGTTATTTTTTTTTTTCCTTAGTTTTAATTTTCTTATTTTTTAGGTTATTTTATTTTATTGTCTATTGTATATACTTTTGATTATTATTTTGTTCTATTTATTTTATTTTTTTGTACATATGGTGTGAATGTCATCCTACCTCACTATAACCAATGTCGAACAGACAGATTGTTATAATACTAAAAAAAAAAAAAAAAAAAAAAAAAAAAAAATTTGAAAAAAAGAAAGAAATTAACTACCTATATGAAATGGTGTTTAAGTGGTTCTTGAAGTCCTATTAAATGTAATTACAGGAACAAGAATAAATTTTAAGAGATAGTTTTTAATATTTTTTTTTTGTAAAACATGGTTATATTTGACCATTGGGGGGGGGGGGAGGGGAAGCTTCAGTCCAAAAGCCCACCCCATAGATCCGCCTGTGCCTCGAGGCAGTCTCATGCATCCCACATTTATGGTGAATTAAAGTGGCTTTTGCTCTCTATCTGCTGACAATACTAACTTGGTTCTTAACTGTATTGAATGATTAACTCCCAGTACTCTTCCTACATCTATATTCTCAACACTTCAAACCCTTACTTCACTACAGAAAACAAGATCCCATGTTTCTGATCTCTATACCACCTCCATCCAACTAAAATCTTTAAACATTGCTTTCTTATCTGCTCCTATATTTCCCTGCCATACCTCTTTCCTATACTCATTCCAAATACCTTATCACACCTCAAACATATGACAATATTTAAAGAATATAATTTTGATAGAAATAAATAATAGTTCTCAATATTAAAGCTTTAACTTCAAGAATTTCTATTTTTTTTTTTTGGTTTTATTAAAATTATATATATTTGAAAAGATGAGATTTTATTTTTTTGTTATATTTTTACTGAATGTAGTGTATATACTTTTTAAATTTCATTACATTAATTTTTAGTCAGATATGGTTTCTCTTTATATGCACATGTTATTCTTAAAGGACCTTGTCACAGAATAAAGTTTGACTAAATTTACTAGAATTTAACTTAAAAACAATATTCATCAAGAAAGTATGTTGAGAATATTTGATATAAAATTACCTGTTGAACATATCTTGAAGAGATTTGATTAAAGGGTTGTTTTTTTCAAATAATAATGAAGAAGAACGAGAATGACTAGCAAGAAACTCCAACCATGTTTTCACCATTTCTTCTTCAGTTCCCTGAAATTAAATGAATGAATATAAATACATAACATAACAATTCAAAAATGCAGTGTCCAGCAGACTTAGAACTTTTTTTGTACTATTTTTCTTAACTAGTTTTTAGAATTTGATAATAAAACTTAGTATGTCATAGTTTTGGAATATGAAGATACATTTGATATGGCAGTCAATTTTGTAGCTTCCTAGCTCTGAAATTTCTAATGAAAATGACTATAGATTCTAATAAAGAATAAAATTATAAGGCTGATTTACTTACACCAGGCATTTTTTTTTATTTTTTTTTTATCTAAAACAAAATATATAGTGATGGAAAGTATCATAATCGTAAAAATTTTTGAATATGAGTTTTTAACAGAAATGCACGTTTTTTTTTGTAACATGTTCTAGTGAAATTATTGTAGTTAATCTGTGAAATAACAAAGTCACTATGAGATTGATTGATTGCGGTAATGTCGATATATATTCATTAATTTTCCAATAAAACTTTTTGAGGAGGCAGTAAGGTTTATTTTGTGATAGCTGTGAAAAAAAAAAAAATCATAAAATTTGCACTTACAACATCTGTGAGGTTGAGTATAGATATAATTTTTGTATTGAATTATTTTAAAATAAAGTATTTTACATATTAAATGTAAAGTGATTAATAAAAGAAGGTTTTTAATTATAGCAAAATTTGTAATGTTCTTGAAAATATTAGTTTTTTTTTTTAATTATTAAAACTGTTGTATAAATGATTTACATTTTACCAGAACTATCTTAATACCATGACCTAAAATAATTCACTATGCACATAAAAAAAAAGATTAGGATGGGGCATGCTAGTTTTTTTTTTAGACTAAAGGTAGGGATATAGTTTTTTTTTTTGTAATTTAGTACAAGTAAAAGCTTGTTTGTACTGCTGCTGTTCATCATCAGCAATTATGATGTTTAAAAATAAAAAAATGATCTAATTTATATATTACTGGAACCAACATATTTAAAATCTATAATAAATTTAAATAAATAAAATTATATAAAATATTTATATAGAACAATCTCTTTCATGTAATGGTTTTATACATTTTATAATAAACAGAATAAATAATAATATTAATATAAAGTATAAAAACAAATGAACAATAAATTTAATTTCGATTAGTTATTGTGAAAATGAGATAATTTAAAAGATTTATATAAATCTGGCCGTTCTGAAATATGGATGCTCAAGGGTTGAGGCTAAAAGAATTGATAAAGCAATTCCTTGCTTGGTGTGAGGGTAAGGGGCAGTGCGCCATTGTGGATGAGACCTAGTCTCCTTTATAGCAGAAAAAAGTAGTATCCAAACTTTTTAGCCTAGGGGCCACATCGACTAGGGATCAACCGATATCGAAATTTTGGCTGATAATGATATTTTAAAGGCTGATATAATAGCTTTTTTTTTTTTTTCCGCTTTCCATCAAAATTTGTACAGTTTCACATGGAATATCCCACTTATTGCAATATAAAAAAATAAATAGACCATCTACGCATCAGTCTATACACAAATTTTGACCGATAAAAGAACGATAAATCTATATTTCAGCATATCGGCCTTCCGTTCCTATCAGTCGCCAAGGAACCAACATAAACATAAATTTGAGCAGATTCTGACATTCCAAAGACCGATATATCGGCCTGATGGATTCATTTTATCGAGATCGTTAGAGCTATACCATTTATTTTACATATTCCTTTTTTTTTTGTCCTTCCCTTCCCCTCATTTGAGTAGATAACAATATTTAAAATACCGATGTATCGGCCTTACAACCATATTTTATTGATATTTGAACTTGTAATATTATTTCTATTGCTAATAAATGTTCCAATTAATTATAAAGAGATCCACATAAACATAAATTTGAGCAGATTCCAACATTCTAAAGACCAATATATCGGCCTGATGAAGTCTCATTTTATCAAGATTGTTACAGTTTTACCATTTTTATATTTTCTGTCCTTCCCTTTCCTTCATTTGAGCAGATGAGGATAATTAAAATACCGAAATATCGGACTTAACGACCGTACTTTATCAAAATTTAAACTCGATATATTATGTTTATAGCTAATAAATGTTTCAATCTAACGTCAAGGGATCGGCATAAACATAAATTTAGGCAAAGACCGATATATTGGCCTTAAGACCTTATCTTATAAAGATCGGTAGACTTTCAACAGTTTTATTAATTTTATATATATATTTTTTTTTCTGAATCCTTTGCTTTTCCTAATTTGAGCTAATACAGATATTCCACAGACTGATATATCAGCCTCATGTCTTTATTTTATCAAAATTCCAAACTTGGAATATTATTTTTATAGCTAATTAATGAGTCACACAATCGCCAAGATATCTAAATAAATATAAATTTGAGCAGATACCAATATTCTAAATACTAATATATATCGGCTTGATGACTTGTTTTTATGGAGATTGGTAGTTTTAACATTTTTTTCCCCCTTTTCTTCTCCTTCATTAAATGCGTCTATCAATCGTCAAGAGATCGACATAAACAAACAATTTAGCAAAAACCGATATAAGGGCCTTATGACCTTATTTTATCGAGATAGGTAGAATTTGACTATCCTATATATTATTTCTAAAAGGTGTTTTTTTGTCAGTACGCCATAACTTCGTCAATTGATCATCAAATCTAATGAATGACCACTCATTTTGAAGATATTCTTCTCCTTCACATGTCAAAAATAGTCCTATCCCCTCCGAAATCTCTGGAAAAAAAGTTATGAAGTAAAAGAAACTTTATTTGCGAATAACTCAAAAAGTATGCACTTTTTTTCTCGATTGTACCTATGATAATTAGAAAGATTACTGCATTATCTATAAATCGGACAATTATTATCAAAGATACAGTCTATTAGTTTTGGTATATTTAATAATGTCTTCATCTTCAAAGATATTGCATTTAGGAGTATAATAGTCTACTAGACTTCTTTCCTGGCTGATATATTAACTTTATTATTTCGTAAAGGCATTTGTTTGTTCTTACATGTTCTTATTGTTAATTTAGAAAATCCCATGATTGGGGCATTATTTTGTCTTTATTACTTTTATCTTTCCAGCCAGCGTTTAAAAATAGGTCCTTAATATAGGTAAAAGCAATCTGTACAAATATTTTGGTATATTATGTTTAATGGAATATTGTAATCGACCAAGGAAAAAATATTAATTCTTTCCTTACATAATACATAAAAACTACTTATTTCCATATAGTTTTGCTATTTCTTTACTAAACAAAATTTTCTGCAAATTATTCGCACGGGCTAACTAGTTTTTTTGATCCTCTGCCTTCCCTAATTTGAGCAGATACCAATAATACAAAGACTGATATATTGGCCTCACGACCTTTTTTTATCAAGATTGGTAGAGTTGGACTTTTGTTTCCCTTCTTCCAAATTTTTTTTTGTATTCCCCTATACCGATATTTTATGGAGAAAGGCAGACAATAATCGTTTTTTATTAATTTATTTTTTTTGGTCCTCTCCTTCCCATAATTAAAGCAGATAATGTTATTCTAAAGACTGATATATCGGCCTCAAGACCTTATTTTATCAAGATTATTTAAATTATTTTTATTACTAATAAGGGTAGGGCAACATTCACCAAATGGTTGACATTTCACTGGCCCAGCTACAGACTGTTAAATGTATGCAATAGAAGTTTATCATTTTCAAATCATTGTTTTCATTGAAAGTCCGGTAATTTCATCATCATCACAGGCACTACAACCTGTTAAGGGTCTTTATACATCCATGTCTTGCTCCAGGGCAGTCTAGTAATTTATCGTCAGAAAAAGTTTAGTGTGCTAAGTTGTGATTACTGAGTTCATTATATACGAGCGTGGTCTGAAAAGTTTCTGACTGCAACGTAAAGATGGCAGCACTCGTAAATAAAAGCAAGTGAATTTCGTTGTTCACCTGTTGACAGTTACCCACCAAAGTTTCAGCCATTTTGGATTCGCAATTTTTATGTAACAGTCGTTTGAGTGAGTTGATGTGAGTGCTTTTCTGAAAATGGACAAAATTGAGTATCGAGCTGTCATTAAATATTTGTTTTTGAAAGGCAATACGCCTACGCAAATCAAAGATGAGTTGGAATCTGTGTATGGGGACTCTGCACCATCATTAACCACATTGAAATTTTGTGCTGCTGAATTTAAACGTGGCCATAAGAGCTTGGGAGACAATGAACATTTGGGACGTCCAAAAATTGCAACTACCAACGAAAACATCGCCAAAGTTCATCAAATGGTGTTAGACGACCGCTGAATTAAAGTGAGACAGATAGCAGAGGCTATGAACATGTCAAAAGAACGTGTTTGTTACATATTAAATCGAAATTTAGATATGAGAAAGCTTTACGCACGTTGAGTGCTGCGTTTGCTCATGTTAGACCAAAAATGTGTTCGAATGAACATTTCCAACGCTCTGTTGGCACAATAAATCTGAGTTTTGGCACAGATTAATTACTGTAGATGAAACTTGGATACACCATTATACGCCCGAAACAAAAAAACAGTCTAAACAGTGGACTACAATGGGGGAACTGGCTCCAAAAAAAGCAACAACTGTTTTCTCGGCTGGGAAAGTGATGGTGACTGTTTTTTGGAATAGTCATGGAGTTATTTTAATGGACTATCTTCAAAAACGAAAAACCATTATTACAGGAGAATACTACGTATCATTACTTGACAAGCTGAAGGTAGAACTTGCGGAAAAACGGCCACATTTGCAGAAAAATAAAATTCTGTTTTACCAAGACAATGCACCTCAGACCTCAGAGGTTGCCATGGCGAAAATCAACGAATTATGGTTTGAACTGCTTGACCATCCGCCTTACTCCCTAGATCTAGCCCCAAGCGACTTCTTTTTGTTCCCTTATCTAAAAATTGCACTTAGAGGGCAAAGATTTTTATCAAATCAAGAGGCAATCACCTTCGTGAACAATTATTGAGCCGTTGAAATTGAAAAACGCCGAGTAATTTTTGGATGTGTAACAGAAATGGGAGCATCGCTGAGAGAAATGTGTTACAAGAAGACTATGTTGAAAATAAATAAAAAAAATCAGAAAAAATATCTTGAATTTTTGTTAGGTCGGAAACTTTGCAGATCACCCTCATATTTAAATTTAAATTTATTATTTTTATATTATTTGTCATGATAGGGAATCAAATGAAATTTTGTGGATTTTGATTTGCGTTTTTTACACCTATTTTTTTTTTTTAATGGCTATCTTTGAATCTAAATGGTCAAGTGATATGACTATATAATAAAGGATATTACTATTTATAATAGCCATTTCATTTAGTCCACTAGATACAAAGAAAAAGATAAAGAATTAGGTTTAAAACATACAACTCAAAATTTTATTTAATATTCACAAGTCCCACAGATTTATATAATCCATATCACAAAACGAACAGTTTAAAAACTGTAAAAGAAAATATTTAAAAAAACAATCACAATTTTAAAAGTAAATAAACAGAGTTTTAACACAGGAAATAATTTCAGAACTCTAGTATTTTTAAAACATTAGCTGCTGAGCATGATATCTCTTAAATGTCTTTCCCGACAATATCGGTTCCCGGTGACCGAGACTAGTAATGACGTTCTTAGCAGCATGGGACGTCGGAGACATACATCAGTTTCGAGGTATACTGCTATCTTTTGACAACAAAGGTGAACTAAATTCCCTATTCAGTGTCTCTATCTGTTGATAGTGTCCTCATTAATGGCCAGTAATCGTAGGAGTGGATTCCGATGCCCGATACCATTTATATGAGGATTTCTTTATCATTTCAGTAAAAAAGTGTTATTTTTAGGAATATTAAATCTTAAATTTTGAAAATGAAATGATAAAAAGTTTATTCATTACATATAATTATACTTTTCATAATGTAATTTAATTTTATTTATGTAATACTTTTTTAATGTCAAGATAAAAATGATATATATACAAATTCGAAGTTACATAATAATTACCATATTGTGGCAATGCAAGAAAAATATAGGTATTTGGGTATTCACTATTACATTGGAATTTATTTTAAGATAAAGAAAAATGAAAGCGAAGAATTAAGTTGCTAACTGCTTGTGATATTGGTTGAAGTATGGCAAACAGAATCTGGGCGCATACATCACAGTCTTCACAGAAATTAGTGACTTTCCGTGTTTTCTTATTTGTCTCCTTACTTCCTAGGATCTTTCTCAGTACTCTGTAGCATTCTCTGCACTGTTTTTTTCCCCTCACATGAAGACTTAATAAAAGAATGGACACAACACATCAACACATCGTGGTTGGCACTGAGTTGCTATTCATCAGTAAGAACCGATTGGAACTTTATAATTGATATGGGTTTTTCTTATTTGGGAGTGGGGTAGCTCAGTGGTAGGGTACTGAGCTTCAAATCCTAAAGGTCTCAGGTTCAAATCCTGGCTCATGGCAGAAAAGTTATTTATTCTGTTTCATTGGCCGTGGGGCGAACTTGGGTAGGTAGAACCTCCTGGGACACACCCAGCCTATATAAAGTGGGTACCCTTAATTAAAATAATTAATTAAACAGAAAAACCTGGAGGTTGAGCGTAATCACAGTCAAATCACCTCCTTGCACAACCGTAGACCAAGAAACAGTGGTTTTTCTAAATAGTACTGAACCCAAGACCCTTCGTGGGTTGTAGCGATACAGGTTTTTTTTCTTTCTTTTTTCATGTTAAAGATGATCCAAGAATTGACCACCGACGTTCCAAACATTATCTCAATTACCATGCATATGCATTGTCCTGTCACGGCAGGAATACGTATCAGAAATCGAGGGATGAGACTGTAGGGAAATCATTTTTATCAATCTGGTCGGCCCCCGGCGTCCTACTGCTTTATATCAGATATAATGATTATTTACATTTGTATCTTTATACCTATCCAACTCCCTTCCAAATATATTTAAAAATAACCATTTTAGAGACTTCATAAGATAGACAAAATTCGAAACCATCCCGTCAAAACGAATACTGGACCCCAGGGACCATAACCACAGCTAAAAAACAAACCATTAAAAACAATGGAACTAAAAATAAATGCAGAATATGTATTGATACTATAAAACTAAACTACTGCATATATACTATATTACTAACATTACTAGAAATAATATTTTTTAGTACTGATGGATAAGAAAAATTACCATATGAACTGCAAAATGTGATGATCCACTTATATTATAAATCTGCCTAGCTAAAGAAGCAGCCACAATTTCAATATTTCTTGTTAAAGATGATATATCAATTCTATCATGTGTATCAAATACTGTTCCTCTAACAGGATTTTTATGACTCTGGAAAAAAAATTCATGAAACTTAAAATTAACTATATAAATATTAATGAATGAAATACAAAGAAAAAGTACCATATAAAATGAAAATTTCAAAGATAGATAAAATATAATCATTATAGCCTATTAAAGAAAAAAAATTAAAGTAAAATAAAATATCTTTTTAATTGAGATTGTGTTTAAACAGTGCAAGAAATGCAGATATGCTAAATAAATTAAAAAAAGATAGATTAAAAAAAAATGACATAAATTAGAAACCATCATTAAGTTAAAGTTAAATTATAGAGGTTGAAGTGATGAAATAAATTAGTTTTTTTTTTTATAAATAAAAATAAATATAAATTAGCTAAGGCTGTAATTCATTTTCCCCACACATTACATAAGTAAAAATCTGAAAAAAAAAAAATATTTGCTTTTAGGTTTTGAATATTTTTTCTCTTTCTAGTGAATTTATTTTATTATTTCTTTAAAATGGTGTCATAATCAACATTTTGGGGCTCTGGCTCATTATGAGGAATTCACTACAATTATCAGTATGTCGTTACATTCATAAATACAACTATACAATAATTTATCTAAACATTTTTTTTATAATTTTTTTTTAAAAACATTTTTCCCTGTCAAAAGTATTGCAACTCCGATAATTCTTAAGATTTTCTTGGTTTTGACCTTAACCCTTTGTGGTCGTATACCGACCTGGGACTGTCATAAACAAGTGGTTATCCATTGCCAGTCAGTCCTATTGGTCCTTTGACGAGCTGGTACCAGCAATGATTTTCTGTCCCTCTAGTCCTATGCCGAATTCTCCAAGGAATATTTTGAATAAGCAACGCTATTCTAGATAATCATCTGATCATTTTGGTACCCAATAGTACCCTCAACACCCAATAGATGCTCTGTAAATATTTTATGAATTACAGAACTCCAAGACTGCTTAGTTTGTTGTTATTTCTTGAACCTTGAAGTTTTGATAATTTTCGGAGTTTTAAATATTTATAAGTGTATTTTGTAATGGAAGACAAAGAAATTTTAAAATTTTTGCGAGGATTAGATGAGGAAGAACAGCATCACAAAAGAAAACTTTGGAGACGAACATTTTGATAATGAAGAAAGTGATAGATATCTTTTTGATTCTGAAACCAAATCGTCTGATGAAACAGATGAATCAGATAACGAGTTGGATTTTAATCAAACAAATAATAATAATTTAGCTGACCAAAATTTTCAAATTGTTCAAAATGCTTTGCCATCTGCTGAGGGTAGAGCAATCTTGGAAGATGATGATGGATGGGAAGATTGGCACAATGGTGAGGATTCATTCCCAAACTTTACGTTTTCTGGTCAGGAGGGATATCAATGATCTTATTCTGCCTCTATTATGGAAAAATAATTTTTTCAGTAGTTTTTTGCACCTGAGTTGCTATAACAAATTGTTTTTAAAACTAATACATACACGAAATCAGAAATCGATATTAAAAAACATGCAGGTCTACTGAAAGCCAGCTCAAATTGGCAATCTTGGAAGGACACGTCTTATGAAGAAATGGAAGCATTTTTGGGAGTAGTAATTAATATAGGCACTCATCCATTCCCTGAATTCAAAATGTATTGGTCTAAAGAATTTTTGGATAAATATCCTTTTTTTTTCAGAAATTTTCTCCAGAAAAAGATTCCTACAAATATTTTGAATGCTGCATATAGCTCCTCCATGTGATGAATCTCTTAAAGGCACACTCTCAAGGAGTGCAAAAATTAGGAACGTGCTGTTAATCCTCAACAAAAAATATAAAGAGTTATACCTTCCAAAACAATACTTGTCGATAGATGAAGCTACTGTTGCATTCAAAGGCAGGGTCTCTTTTAATACCTATAACAAAGATAACCTACAAAATGGGGTTTAAAGGTTTATGCCGTTGCTGATGCTTTCAATGGATACATTTACAGCCTGATTCCATATTTTGGATCTTTAACCATCCAAGTTAAATATAATCAATATATGGGGGGAATAGATGCAGCTGACCACTATATTTCTTTTTATCCATTTTTACGGAAGTCAAAAAAATGGTACCAAAAACTCTTTTTTTGGCTGTTGGAAACAGTTCTTGTGAATTCATATTTGCTGTTCAAAGAAGACAGGAATGCCAAAGCACATCAGATCAAATTCTGAAAAGCTCTGGTGGACCAGCTCGTTTTGTGAGAAACTCGTGACCAACTGGAACGTGAGAAACTTGTTAGTAAAGATGCCTCGCTTCCTCTCTTCACCCCTCAACATCGGACAACAAAGAGAGGCTAAACCTCAGTAAATTCCATGCTACATACAAATGGTCCAACAAAACTAGAGAGCGCGGAATCTGCAGCGACCTTCCAAAAAAAGTGGGAGAAGAGAAACTAATATTTACTGTAAGACATGCTCCAGAAATCCGGCTCTTCACATAGGGGAATGTTTTGAGAAGTATTATACCATGAAAAATTATCGATGAATTTAATTAATTACTTAACAACACTGTATAAATTACTTTTTGATTTGAATAAAAATTGATTCTTGAGAATAAATAAGCAGTTGTATCATTTTTATGACCTCTAAAACTATATGTGAAATTCGATAGAAAACTATACCACCAGGGCGTGATGTAAGCAAAAGGACGCGGATTAATGACGGGGGTTGTTTATGCCAGTACTGGACCGGCATAGGACCGTATGGACATTCATGAAATTAAGAGTGGATCAAAGGGTTACTTCATACTTTGTTTATATTTACAGTAATATTATTTATTAAATGAGAGACATAAGGGATTAGACACATCGTTTATATTCTGTTTGCCAAAAAACGATGAAATTTAGGTTTATTCATTTCAAATTTCCTTTCAGTCCATGTTTACCTTTCGTTTGCCTCAAGTCTGTTCTCTTTAGTCTAGTTATAACAATTAATTTTATTCTCAATGCATCATTTAAGCCACGATGATTCGGTCAGAATCATCGCTCTCTCTGAAAAAGACAAATCATTGCGTTACAACGGTAATTGCCTTGGGATTCACTATTCTTCCATTTCAACAACCATAAAAAGGTACAGGAAGATTGGTAGTCATTCGAGGCGACCAACGTCAGGGCATCCCAGGATTACTAATCCCATAGATGACCACTTCATTAAAATGCACGCACTTTAGAAGTGTAATTCTACAGCTTCATCCATTAAAAACTTGATAGCTGGTGTTTGAGTGATATCTCGGAATCAACAGTCATTAGAAGAGTGAGAGAGTCAAACTTCAGCTCAAGAAGGCAGATGAAAGGAAAGGTCCTCTTCTCACGCAGGACACATTGTAAAGAGATCGAGAATTGCAAGGGAGCACCAATCTTGGACTGTGAAGGAATGGAAAAAAGTCGTATTCACTGATGAGATGAGAGTGGCCCTTAACAGGACAGAAGACCTTGAAAGAGTTTGAAGAAGGCATGGAGAACGGCATAGTCAGTGCTTTGGAAGGGGGAAGGGAAGGGTTCTATCATGTTTGGGGGCGGCATGTATCCTTGAATGCCTTGAGGTATTTAGAAATGATTCTTCAAGATCATATAGTGCCTTTTATGCTGTTCATAGGCTCTGAATCGTTACTCATGCATGATAATGCCTGTCCTCACAAGGCAAGATGTGTTTCTGAGTATCTGAACATCACAAATATCCACACCATTAATTGACCAGCAAGAAGTCCTGACATTAACTCAATCGAGCACGTTTGGGATTATCTCATAAGAAAGGTTCGATCACAAGATTAACCTCCTACTACCATTGAAATGAAAAATACAGCTGCATTGGAGGAGAGGGACAATATACCCCAAGATTTACTTCAAAATCTTTTTAAACATATGTCAAGACGAGTGGAAGCAGCCATTCAAGCCAAAGGGGGCAATACGTCTTATTAAATGTAAATTAAAAATTCAAATTGCAATTTATTTTAATAAAAGTTGTTTATGTCCAGTTTAAAAATGTTTATTATAGACTTCAGAACCTGTCTTTATTATGAAAAAGCAGACGTTTTTGTAAAATTCAAATATTTCAAAGTGTTGTGATACTTTTGACAGGGAGTTTATGTTATAATTTTAAATATAATGTATCACTAACAAGGGAAGGCTGATCAGTGGGTCACCGGTTTCAACGAATATTTTTTCAGTGATACTACGTCAAAAAATAATGGACATTAACCCAGCGTTCATTCCAATGGGCCCCGAGAGTCGAGAAAAAAATATTTTATATAATTTCAAACAAAATTTAAGTTATATATTTTTACCATTGCTTTGCCCAGATTTTAGGTTACTATCTATCAATCGATTTCTTTTTTTGTGCAGATTAAGAAAAAAATATTGAATACTTGATGGCTGAGCATGGTATATTATTGAGTAAGGAGATGGTCTGGGGATGGCGGCCATAAAACAACTAAAATAGTGAAAAAACTATTTTATTTCAAGCCAACATTTTGACCTGACTTTTCAGGTCTAGAATGAACCAGAAACAAAAGGATATAGAAAAATGTGGAAGTTACATAATATTTAGATAAAAATTATAAACGATGTGAATAAACTTATTAAAATAATAAACAGTGTGAATAGAACGTACATAGAAATATTAAGATAAAGGAAACTATATAAACAGAGTAAACAAAGTATAACTAAGTAACAAGACCGTAAACTGAAGTAAATACATTATAATAATTATTGTAGATGGGGAGAAAAATTGAATGTAATAAGAAGGATGGATATTAGTTATTATGAATATAATCCAATAGACACAAGAAAATCCTGAGGAGTTATAAATGACATAGTGAAGGGCCAGAAAAAAATTCATCCTAGAAAGTCAAGTAATAAAGGTTGTAATTTTTTATTTATATAAAAATTCGTATTTAAGAGTTTTAAAGGACCTTTCAAACTGATCTAACTTGCTTTTTCTTTTCTTTTAACAAAAATTTACTTGGCCTACTTTACTGGAAGTGCCTTTTGGTTTTAGTTTCGGAAGAAGATGAAAAAGAAGCTTTTTATGAACTCTTGAAGAGAACTGCGGATGACTGCTCACAATATGATATGAAAATCATCGGAGGTGACTTCAATGCAGAAGTAGGCAAGGAAACAATATTTCACCCAACTATTGGTAGACATAGTCTGTACGAGTCAAATAATGACAAAGGCATAAGGCTTTTAAATTTTGCTACCGCTTGTGATTTTACCATCGGCAGTACCCTTTTTCATAATAAGAAAATCCACAAGAGAACATGGAAAACACCTGAAGTGTCAACATTGAACCAAATCGATCATATCCTTATTGATAGGAGGCAAACCAGAAGCTCAAAGATATATTTATATGTGTCCAATATTTTTCGATATAGTAGATAGATAGATAGAAAAATAATTTTATTCTGGGACACAGTCCCTTGAGAATAACAAAATAGAACAAAATTAAAAGATCACATCTGTCCAAAATAAAATCAATCGAAAAAAAGAAATAATGTAAAAAAATATAAGGTAAACATTCTATACACAAAAAACGAAACTATATACAAAACAATTAATACTACACTTAAAGCTATTTGCACTGATAGACTCGTATACACTTTTGAGAAAATAATAAAGAATTAAAATGAATGTATCAATGTATCAATGAATTTGTATGTATCAAATTCTCTATTAAAATCAGCTCGAATGGTTAGCAACTATCTGACTGTTCTTGGGATAGGAATTGGAATAGGAGGGTTTTGAATTTGGATATGGATGGGGAATGTCAAATTTTGATAGGGAGGGCAAACAACTTAATATTCAACTTTAACAACAACTTAATTAAACAACTTAGGATTCACACTGTTACTTAGGGCAACAACGGGAGAAATTGACAGAGCGAACAACAAAGGAATTTTGGAATGAGGCGGATCTGTGAGAAGGCATGTAAAGGTTAGAAGGTCGAGATCTTGTGGACAGGGAATGGACTGAGGATTTGAACTGGAGAAGGTTGTAGGCGTAAGAAGGACGATGGCTGTTGATGATTTGGTAGAGGAACGTACCTAGGAAATATTGTCTTCGGAAAGAGGAGAAAAGCCACTTTAACTCAGTGTAGTGGTGAGAAACATGGGAGTATCTTGAGGCCCCAATCACAAATCTTACGCAGCTGTTCATTAGTCTTTTCAGTCTATCACGGAGCTCCACAGAGAGGCCATCATACACCACACAGCTATTGTCAAAGTGGGGGAAACTAAACTGTTCGTATAGTATCACAAGTAAAAAGTAAATTGATTGAAATCAGTGACCTACTGATTGTGGCCTCTTCTTAAAAATGTATTCTTGATGGAGCTAAACTATTGAGTAAGTATTTGTGAATTTCAACCTTATTAATCGATGCAAAAGCACAGTAGGTGCATGAAATTGACAAAAAATTCTTTTACCTATCAACAGTAGTTACAATAACTGAACAATGTTCTCATTCCACAGAAAAAATATATACTAAAGTACTTACTAATTTAATGAAAAGTTACTTAATGATTTGTATGTTTTTAAATAAATTCATGATATTATCATTAAAAACCTATAACATTACAGATGATCAATGACAATAAAAAAAATAATTTTATAACAGTGAGTTCCTGATGACGGAGCAGTGATTACAATACTAATTTAAAGACATAATAAAATAAATATTCTAAGAGAAGAAATATTCATAACCTAAAATTATCCTTTTAAATATAAAATAATTTATCAAAATTAAACATTTTTTTTTTTTTGGCTGCATGTACAAAAAATAGTATAAAACACAATAGTTAATTCAAAAATGAAGAATTTACAGCAATATATATTTTAATTGATGAGAAAAACAGATTTATTTCTTCAAATCAGCATATCTATTGTTAATCAAACTCACTTTAATTGTAGAAATAGTAGCTGCAGGCAAGCGACGGATACTGTATCGCTCATGTTCCCAAGCTAGCATTTCATCGGCTAAGTTAATTTTTTTATGGACTACTTCTACAGGTATTTCACTAGTGACGGAAATCCCCTGAAAGTGTTATAGAATAAGAAGTTTTTGAAATAATGGTTTAGGGATAAATGACAAAACAATTATAAATCACTAAAATAACTCCTTATATCTTACTTGGAAGAATTTTGCAAGCGATGATCCATCTTTGGGAGGTTTCGATACATGAAGAAATAAACCTTTGTTTGAACTAACCGTATCCAAACAAAGAACATAAATAGCTTCCTGGAATGTAAAAAATAGAAATGAAAGAAAGGAACTTTATAAATTGTACTTCTAAAAGCTAAGGCTCAAAATCAATGCATTTTTAATTTTAAATAAAAAAATCATAGTTCACTCGCATATTAAGTTTAACACTAAAAAATTTTATGATCAACAGGACCCTAACAAGAATAATGTCATCCTTTCTAATTTTTAAAATAAACCTCATCCCACACATAAATCATATTCCCCCCTCCAATTTTCTGAACAACAATATTCTGAATACCAACTACACAAATTTATCCTTTGGAAGTTAGCACTTGTAAAATTTTGTAAATTTTACAAAAATAATATAAGACCTTTTGTTAAATTATTATAACCATAAATTGAATTTAAAGCAACAACGGGAAATAGAAAAGTTTTGCAACATGAATGATGGGATTGACTGCACAAGGAGAGGAAGGGTAGGCGCATGTGTAGACCCGTCTCAACCTGCGCAGTAGCTGACTGAGTCACTGGGCTAAAGTCATTTTCCTTCTGATTGAGCCAGTGAAAGGGGTCGAAGATAACATTCTGGCCAAAGCTAAATAAAGATCGATTTTACGTACAACTTTGCATGCGGGTTAAATGTGAATCAGTATTTGAAGGAAATGCTGCCTGTGCTTAGTGATTGTCCACAACATGTGGTGATATTCAGGTGGTACCAGAAGTTTGAAAGAGGAAATTTTGAGCTTCAAGATGAGGAGTGATCCTGGTCTAACACTGAATAAAGAGCAATTTTAGAACTTTGCATGTGGATCAGTGTTTCGAGAATTTTTAAATTGAGTGTTATAAAATTTTTGAATTGCATTTTTAACCGAGCTAAAGCTAAAACCTTACAGCTAACAAATCATAAATACCATTAAAATAACAAAAGTCCTATTTATTATTTCACCAGTTGATTATGGGTTGTACGATCAGTTGGTTATGGATTGTATGACTATTAGTTATTAAACCGTTATTTTCCATTGCAAAGTTTGCTAAAATGGAATTAAGAGATTTACATTGTCTGTCATAGAGGGATCAGTCAGTTGTAACACTAATTGGAAGTGGATACTGTTGGAATATCATAAAGAGAAAATTCATCAAATAATTAATCACTAATTTAATTTTCCAAAAGGTTACATGATGATTTTTCGGAATAAACAGACAATAGATACCTAATTATTTAAATATAATATCAGATCTGGAGTTATTCGAGAACCCTAACAAAATACAGTAAATATATTTAAGGTTATAAACATATCTATGAAATATTTTTATATTTCACTTCTTCTTTCACACAATTACAATGAAATAGTGTCTTAAACAGTGTCATTGCCTTGAATCCGTGGATTTTAAATACTTTTTCAAACTATAAAAAAAGTTAAAAGTTTACATTTAGTAAGAAAATTTAATTTGATTTTCTTGAAAACACATGATTTATGTTACATAATGTTAGTTTTTAGAAATTATTATTTATAATTTTTTCGCCTCTCTCCGTTACCTTCTATAATTTCCTATATTAGATATTGTTTTTGTTTTTTTCAATTCTCCGCTTTCCGATATATTATACGTACACCTTCTGACAATTATTTCGAGCCTAGATATGTATTTTTCTCCTATATTCAATTATCAAATTCTTACAAAAGTTATATTCAGCATTTTTTCGTAACTCTAATGTGAGATGATTAACTATTTAAAGTAAACCATATTAAAGATACTTTAGAGGAAGACATATATAAACATTGGGCATTTAAGATGTGTAAAGAACCCCTTAATTATACAATGATACACCGAGTCAAATCAAAATCATTATAGCCGTTTTTGATAAAATTGTAAAAATGTGTTTCAGCATTGATATAAAGTGGCACTTCCAGTAAGCCGATTTTAAGGAAAAAGTTGCTATCACATCTAAAGCATATACCTATCTTAAATACGTAATACCAGTTCATTTTTCAGCTAGACGGGCAACAAACACACAGACCATTTTGCAGGACTTGGTTATTTGGACTCAGAAGACCTCAAAACATGTATTTTCATTGAAAACCCAGATTTAAAAACTTCCAAGATCACAATATTTACTCTTACTATATATTTCATATATAGTTAAGCGAAAATAAAAATGGAATAGCCTCTAATGTAAGCAGTAAAGTGGCAGGTGATAAAATTTTCCTTTACTAATATGATGCCCCAACTAGAAATTATCCAGGGCTTCTTGTATAGGGGATTAAGAGCTAAATGTGGGTGTTTGAAAATAAGGATACCCCCATGACTGATTTGAAATCCAAATCTCTTAAGAAAAGAATGGATTTCAGAATGGTACCTGTATTTTTTTAGTGTGAGGAATGTTTCCCTATAGTGGTACAACTTCTCCAGAAACTTTGATGGAACTTACGCTCATGGTTCCTGCACCATGATAATGCTCTAGTGCATCCTTCGAGTTACACAGAATATTTGGCCAGCACTGGAATAAATCTCGATCTAACTCACTGCGACTTTACACTTAGAAGCAAACAGGCTTAAAGGGAGGCATTTCACAACCAATGAGCATCTTTTGAGGGCTTGGGACGTTGAGTGTGCCCAGATTGCAGAAGAAATCTGATGGGGTTATTTTGAAGACAGGTTTAGAAGGATGAAAAAGTATATTTTGGTGCATTTAAAACTATTTTGAAAATAAAATTGTATTGCAAAATATTGCAAAATATTCCATTGCATTATCAAATCCATAAAAAGTTGTTTATTAAGTAGTTTTAGAGAATACAAGGAAAAAAATGCACAGACCTTTTTTAAACTACCAAATATAAGTTAATTTTTAGAAAGGAAGATGAGTGGAATGTTTAAATATTTAGAGGTCACTACAAATATTATATATACTCTAATTATAAGGCAATAATATAAGAAAAAATAATGTTAGATTAAAAATAATAATGAGCCAATTAAGTAAATTAAAAGTATAGTAAGTAAATTAAAAATTATCAGATTCAAAGAAAGTATCACAAAATTTAATAATATCAATTTACCTGTAGTAAAGAACCTTCTAAGGTATCCAAGTGATCTTCAAGCCACTTTTTACTACCTTGATAATTAAATTTTCCACCCCCAGATAAGAAAAAAAGTATATTGACAGGTGCATGCGCACGAGAATTCGAATAAAGGTGTGAAAATATTCTGATTAATTCCAACATCATTACAATGCCAGAACCATTACTATCAGCTCCAAATGATAATTCCTAAAGCAAACAGACTCACATGAACTTCAAAAAAGAAAAACGTAAATAAAAAAAAATCATAATACTTACAGGTGCAACACCGAAACTATCTAGATGAGCTACAATGGCAATTGTAGGCAATTTATCTTCTATTCCATATCCTGATAATTTTCCCTATTAAAAAAATTCAATTGAAAAAAAATTATCAATATGTCCATGAATCATCACACCAAGGAAGTAATTGCAAGGATTAAAGGCATGAAAAACAACAGGGTGAAATATATAAGTATGTGAGGAATGACAAGTAAAGAATTGTGAGACCAGAAAATTAAAAATTATTTAAAAAACATGACAAGTACATCGTTTAACAATAAGAATATTGAATTGTTAATTTTGCTGTTAATTGTTAATATTAAAAATTTTTTAATCGATCTTTAAGTATTATATATTAAAATAATTATTAAATATATATTTTCATAAAAGGATACTTTCCAATTATCTACTAAAAATCAATTGTTATTAACACAGAAAGGTATTGTTTAAATTGATAGGGTAATATAAATTATTAAGCAAGTGAACTAATAAGTGTTCGAAGGAAAATGAAAAGGAGAATTCATGAATAAAAATTTGTAAAGAATTTCAGAAAGAGGCATTATGAACAATGAAGGATTCACTTAAGGAAGTAGTTCTTTGGGAAGGTACATTCCAACAGGAGGGTTGGCATCTTGCATTCAAAGAGTAAATAAAAAAATGTAGAGTGAGTAGATTGATGTAGGGAGGGTTTTCGGTCATTAAGTATGAGTAAGCCACTTTAACACAGCAAATCAAGAAGAGATACGAGAGTGCCTGGGAAATCCAAAAAAGAACACAATGAAACAATTAATTAGATTCATTAGCCTTACCTATCACTAGATAGTTATCCATATAACAGGAAGTGGGAGAAAACAAGAGATGATGTCAAAAGCTTCTAGGTATTTAGTGGTATAGAATCATATAACTAGATTTTAAACAGAATTAAAAATGCCAATGATGTATTCTACAGCTTATGCAATACTATCATTGGGAAAAGGGAGGTACAGAAGAATGTTAAAATGCACATTTTCAAAACCTACTTACCCTTGTGTTCGAAAGTGAAAGATGGGTCTCTGTAGACAAACATCTAAGCTAAGTTATTGCTGGTGAAATGAAATAACTTTGAAGGGCCACCGGCTAAACTAAGAGAGACCAGATCAGGAATAACAAGATAAGAGATGAACTTGAAATTGTTCCACTAAAGGATTCCCTAAAAAAGAAGCAGTTGAGATATTTTGGTCATTTATGTCGAATGAATGAAGACTGCGATCCGCAAAAATCCATGGAGGCAAGGCTCACAGGAAAGCGCCCAAGAAGACCTAAATTATCATGGATGGACTACATTTCCAACATGGGGCAGAAAAGAAGCATGCAACTAAAAGAAATTGAAGGCTCAAGCACGGGACCACTAAACCTGGAATTCATGGATCGAGGCACCTGCATCCTGAGGGGTACAAAAGGAGAAAAAGAAAGAAGAATCATGGAACCTTAAACATTACTTGAGGTTAGCAATAAATATGTAAGTAGTAAATGCAAAATCATACATAATTTTGATAGATTAGTTTAACTTCTAGGATTATTTTCAAAATGATTGAACAAGTTCTTTTACTACACGAAAAAAAAAAATACTGAGATCAATTTTTGGAGGATTCAGCATTGGCCGAATATGGTAAAGAACAAACCTAGAGATGTTCAGAGTTTATCAATCAAGGAACACCAAGATGAGCTGACCATTTAGCTCACATGAACCATGGCGATATACCAAGGAAGACTATCGAAGAAATACTTCACGAAATCAGAAAACGTGAAAGACTAAAACACTGCTGGAAGAATGGAATTGCTACCATTCTGCTTGGATGTTGCACAGGATTGGGAAAACTGGCGGAAGCTGTCACCTAGGGATAGGTTGTACACCATTAATGATGATGAAGAATTGAAGTTATTCTATTTTAACAAAATCTGTTAGTAATGATATTCCAGTGTTAGCCAGTTATCAATACTCAATAAGTTCCCCATTAGTAAGACTAATTAATCAACTATATCATTTCTTCAATGTTAATTTTCCCAATTAATTACAGACAATATGAAAAAAATAATAAACTGGGCTATAAGAAAATTCCATAGTATTTTCCTAAGAATCCTAAGATAAAAATTGATTGATCACTTTTTATTCAGCAGATGGTAATAGAGAAGGAAAAATACAGTATATACAAGATCAAGATCTGGGTTCAAATCAAAGGATGAAAAAATGCCATCTAATTCTATTTTTGAGCTTATTCTATTAGATAAAAAAATTAAATAATTATCAGAATCTCATCCTCATTATGGAGGGTTTAATCTGGTTTCCACACCTCAGAAACAAGAACATTAGCATCCACAAACTTATGTACAAAATTAACAGATTATCTTGATATTTGCGTGTTTAAGAAATTTATAGTACTTCACTTTCATTAAAGGTTTTTACCAATAAGTCAGCATTAGTGAAAATACAGTCATTTATGAAAAAATCTCTAATATTTAATGTACAATAAAAAACAAAGGAAAAACAAATATGCAAAAGTCGCTAACATGAGGAATAGCTTGTGCTATTGCCCGTGTTACGAATTATGAAAGGTACTCGCCTATTTATGCCATCAAAGAGGTTATTAACCAATTCCTGCGGTCTGTTATTAGGCTGTTTTCAACTTTTAAAAAGTATTAGTAATGGAAGTATGATTTCACAAACAACTTAAACAGTACCTAAAAATGTTTTATGGAATTAAGGTCTAGATTTTTTTTGGTCATTCCAGAAATATGATACCAACATCTTAGAGGTACTCAACTGCACTCTGACTGAGTTATCATGTATTTTCAGGCTTCAGCAGAAAACGGTTTCTAATGTAGAGAAAAAATGTCACTCCAAAAAGTTCAGTTCTAAGCCTCTCACTCTAATCAGCTTAGTGTGAGCAATTCGGATATTTTTCTTTTTTTGAACTCTGATAAAAAGAGGACCACACAGTGTGTCTGGCACTTAGTTTAACTCTAATAACCTTAATAACTTTTTTTATTTTAGAGTAAACTACTCAGAAACCCAATTCTCTCCCCCTTTTTTTATTTATGTAAATTTAGAAGTGCTGCTTGGAAAATAGAAAGAGACCTGATGAATACGGTGGATGGTTTCATACTTTGCCATGTCATACATTATAAAGCAATAGACAGAAGCAGCTAAATGACTTTTCTGCCTAGTTTATTAAACTTGAGTAAACTAGGCTTCTGAAAGGCTAAAAAAAATAATACTTGGCCGGGAACAAAATAAATAAAATAACAAATTTTACCTGAATAGAAACTATATTTGCATCATTTCTAACAGCTGGTTTCCCAGCATTGACAACAATTTGATATCCATTTGCAGAGAAGGATTGAAGAATTGCTGAAAAAAAAAAAAAAAGAGCACCATTAAAAAACTAATGTAGTTAAAAATTGATAAGTAATACATAGAAGAAAGTTATAGTTAAATGAACACATAAAAAAGAACATATCATTAGATATCCAAGTAATTTCAGGGTATAATAACTATATCTTTAACTAGCCATAAACTATATGTATCATTTTCTAACCACCTAGTTGGAGTATACAGCCCACTGCACTAATGGGGACAGATACTAAAACATATTTTAGTTTGGGTTCTTGCAGCTTTACTCAAACCAATATAGCAGGATTGATAGATGTTTTACAAAGTGTAGTTTCATGAACTTTAAATTATCAAAAAGAAACAAGACCAGGAAGTGATTTCTAAAGTGTTACTACTCCTATTGAGAACAGAAATTCGACCATATTGGGAGAAAGAAATATGTTTGTGACAACAAAGCAACTTAGTCAATAGCCACAACTTTATATTGTGTATTCATTATACATTAAAAAATCTTCTTTGGTAAGTTGTTAAAACATCCTATATTCCTTCAAGTCACCCAACAGTGACATTAAACTATTTTGAACATTGTTGTTGATTGTTCTGGTTAATCTAGATTAAATTCAGTGCGGAAAGGTGCTGTCCTGAGGAGCAAGCTGAGAAATTAAAGATGTGGCTGGGTGGCAGAAGTTTTTAGAGGAGACCAAAACATAACACAGATTGCAGGGTTGTCTAAGTAATCAAGTGTAATCAGCTACAGTATAATGAGGATAGGCAATAAAATATTGTTGGTATTAATTAAAAAAAAAAAAATCATTGGACCAATATATTCCATTACATTAGACAGAAAAATAAGTGAAACTGCCAAAAGAAAACTGAAAAGTACCCATAAAAATTAATTAGTACAGCAAAACTTTACATAATTAAAAAAAAAAAATATCACTCAAAAATGTTTATGTATATATGAAACAATAAAAATAACATAGATATATTCTTTTAAAATTGTATAAAATGGAAAGGTCCCATGTGAAAAGAAGATATTTCAGTAAATAGCTTAAAAATATGTGTTGCTGTTTACCTTAATAAGTTCCTACTTCCTGAAGACCAGTAGGTCAATGCAAGAATATAATTGAGTAACCTGAAAATTATTACTGACAAAATAATCACAACAATACACTCAATTGCGAATCATTAAAAAAGAGAAATAAATATATTAAACTTAATCATACTTGATAAAAAGGGATATGATATTCATAGAGTTGATGGTCCTTAAAAAATTACTTAAATAGAAGAAAAATAGTAGAACAGCAATGAAAAAAAAAGTTAATTATGATTTATAATATCAAACTAGAGTTTAAAAAAAATGTTGCAGTGATTTTAGATATGATAGGTATGAAGGAAATGAACTAAAAAGATCTAATGAAAATGTCAAATCATTTAACAGAAAACGCAAAGAGCCAGACGAACAATTTAAATATCAAGCATATATTTATTGGTAAATTAAGGAAGGATTTCTGATGGTTTAGTTAAACTTAAACATAACAAAGTACCAAGGATAAACCAAGTAGCAAACAAAGCCTCATAGAAAGTTACGCGACAAACTGTAAATGGATTAGAGCCATTCTGAAGAAAGCTGACAATACCAAAGAAAAGCATATCCTAAAATGGATATGAAGGAAGAAAAAACAATCAAAATCAGAATTAGCTCAACAGAAATGGATCATTCTAATGGAAAGTCAAAAAATCAAAGCTGATCATTCTAGATAAAATAAGCTAGAGTTGTTCTCAGTCCTTTGTACATATATAAAAAAAAAAAAAAAAAAAAAAATAAGAAAAGAAAAACTACCTATTTCAAAAGAATTCCTTTCAATTGTTTTAATCATGAAAAAACAAAGATTTGATAAATTAATCACAAATACCTAATTAACCATATACAATTTAAACTGAATTTTAAACATTTAAATGAAATAAATCACACTTTAATGTTTAATGAACGGATTGTAAAGAGCCTTCATTAACTGAAATTTATAAGAAAAGAAACTAATTGATGTGAAACATTTCAAGGAACATTCCAAATTTGCATTTAAATAATCTTCAGTGAACGTTGATTTATATCCAAGTAAAACACCTGATTTAATAAGAATTATTTAAACAATAATAGAATACAATTAAATATAAATAATGTTGCTTTTGTAATTTTACCTTCCCAGGCTGGTATTCCCTTATCATTTGCTAATTTATTATTTTCAATATCGGTTACTATCTCCTCCAATTCAGGCGACCAGTTAATAAAATAGACAGGAACCATCGTTTCATCATCCAACAGTTGCACTTCAAGTTCAGTAAGAATCTATTAGAAATAATTATATTAATTTAAAATGTAAGAAAAAAACAGCAAAGACCAAACAAGGAAGTTTAACTTCAATCAGAACAACAAATTAAACATAACTGCAAAGAGAACTACCAATATTGTCATTTTAACCATATCTAAAACCACCATAATAAACTCAATGGAAAATAGGGTTTACATAAATTATATTACACCACTCATTAGCTGCAACAATGTCATCATTTGTAAATTATGATTTTTCAGTTAATATCACAGTGACAATTGCAATACCATAAACTTTTTACAAGAAAATATAATTTTTCAATTTTCAAGGCCAATTGTGCTATTTTATTTTTTATTATTATTTTTCATAGAAATAAATACAGTATTCAAAATTTTAAATACATATTCTAATGTCTGGTTTTCTATTAGAAAAAAACAATACTATTTTTTATATGTTTTAATTAAAATAGGATTTACTTCTTTCATTTCTGAAGTCAGAGAATCAATGTTTTGTGGTAAAACAAGTAATAATCCTCCAGAGTTTTCTTTGATATTATGTAAGCTATGTGAGGCTAGATGTTCCAATCTGGCAACTACACAGTGTCTTTGCGTGCTCCAGCTTTTAAGAGAACGGGCCTCTAGGTTCAAATTTGCAGTTCTACAACCTAACAATACAAATTAATTCATAGTATTATAAAATATTTGATGTAAAGGTATTATTAAAAAGTACCAATTAAAGTTTAATATATTAAAAAGACTTAAATATACACATACTTTGATTATATATATAAACCTATACCACTAAAACACACGAAGGGTCTACATTTAACCCTTGTAATGAGTATAAGTATGAATAAGGAGTATGGTTAGTAAAGGGTTCAGTACTTAGTAAGGAAGTACTGTTTTAAGGTCAACAGTTGTGCAGGGAGGAGATCAGGTCGGGATCACACTCAACTAACAGGCTTTCTCCCTTAATTAATCATCTAATTAAGAGTATTCACATCATAGAGACTGGGTGTGTTCGAGGAGGGTCTCTTGACCCCAGGATCAATCCACGGCTGATGAAACATAATAAATAATTATCTGTCATCAGCTAGACTCGAACCCAGGACTTAAAACTTAGGAAGTCAGTGCCTTACCCACTGATCTATCCCACTCCCTACACTGATTATATATAGTATAATAAATATAAACATAGAGGTTAAAAATATACAATAACCCACAATCAGTGTTTTTAAAAATTTTAGAAAGTGCATAAATGATGTTATAGGTCCATTTAATAAGAAGAAATAAAAATAAAGCAAAAACAATGAATGAGTTTTTGAAAAGCAGTAAAAAATAATTTTCACATGAGATTATGCTAATGAATTAAAATTAATGCTTATGAGATAAATTTGTCTGAATAATAAAGAAGGAGGTAGAACAAAAATTAGGATGAGATGTAATCAATAATTATATAGAAAATTAACTTTCTTTTCCATGATTATCTAAGCAATATATTAGAGAGGCAATCGGTGAAACAATAGATAGAGAGATAGAGAGTTTCTAAATTGGTTAGTCATAATAAAAAAAAGTTCGAAAATAAAAAAAGAGTTTTATTCCACACTTATTAAATTTACTATAATTTATATACTTCATTATTTTTACATTACGATTAAGAAATACGGCACTCATCTCTGTAAATTATGAGACATTAATAAAATTAAAACAGTAATACAGGATTGAATGGCTATATTTATGAGACCAAAAACGTGATAAAAGCTTAAATTGGTTGAAACAACATCAAGAAGTGGGTTTCATGCTCCGAGGAATCAAGAAGGGAGGTAGCGATGGTCACTCAGGGCCGACTCGTCACTGCCGCTTTACCCATGGCTAAACAACTTGCACTTAAGTGTCAGAATTAAAAGTAAACCACAAAAATTAAGAATGCCTTAGGCGAACAACATAATGGCCTTTCTAAAATTACTAATTTTACAAAAGATACAGTTGTTTCATAAATATACATATGTATTTTGCAGATTCAGTTTGTATATTTCTTAATAGTTTATTTCTTTCTTTTAATAAGGCGGTTTATATTTTATTCCGTACCAATCCCATTTGTCTTTTTCATCAAGCTTAAGAATAAAGACTCCAACACATAGAGTGCGATATGCCTAGGCTTGAGATATGGCGATTCAGTAGTAATATATCTATTGCATTATAGCAGTCACACAGAGCTTGATAATCCACAGTGATACCAACAAAGGGTATTGTATCGTCGGGACATATTGTGTTCTGTGGGTAAGAGCCTTTAGAAGAGGGCTAACATAATATTAGGGGGTTGAAAATTTTAATAGAATAGGGTCGAAAAAAATTGAACTGTTTAGTTTTAACATTGACATTTTGGAAACAAAACAATTTAAAATAATAGTTCAAAAGAGCATTGCAATAAAGTTATGGGTTTTGAGTAAAAGTTATACATTAATTTATTTACGTACTTAAAACAAGTTATTTTAAATGAGAAATAAGAAGTCACAGGGCTTAGATTAAAAATATAATTATTGTGAATGAATTTCCTGACACTCATATTAAGAATCTATTTCACAATTATTAAATTTACAATTTGGCGAAATAGATTTTTTAATAATATCTTCATGTAAAAGATCTAAAAAAATAAAAATTATGTAAAACCTTAAAGTAAAATTTTCCATGGGAAAAATTGAAGAGTTCTGAAATAAAACAAAACTAATGAAAATTCCAGTCATACAAAACTGATAAAACATAGAAGTTATCTTTTTTAAATTTGCCTAAAGGAAAAACTGAATAAATAGGTCTTTAAATAATTGGCTAAATGGGCAGAAATCCCATTAGTTTCTGGAGCCTAAGTAATAATAAAATACAATTAAAGTACAACTGAATGACTTCATAATTTGATCTTTATTTTCAACCTTAATTAAATTTTATGATAGTTCTTAACATCAATTACTCTAAAACTATTTGCTAAGATGCAATACAGCAAAGAGATATGAGCTTTTACTAGACAGATATATCATAAATTACATAGGAGTCACATGTTATAAATCATCTTGTAATGTTTCAGCTAGTTGGAGGTCATTTCTAATCAAAAATGCAAGAAAAATAAACAGCTCGAAATTCAGGAAAAAAGCATAGGTTGTACAACAAAATTATACTGAATGAATCTTAAAAGTAAATGAGGTTAAAAATAAATAAACAAAAATAGACCACCCAAAGCAAGCTAAAGTTTAATATGAAACACAGTTAAGGTACCTTTGGATAATCCATGGAGATCATACTGATGCATTCTATACACAGTAAATTCATGAGAGGCGTTCACTAATGTCGCTGGTGATAACATTAAGAAAATAGGGAGAAGACATAGTAGGTAAAATGGGAAAGAACCCTTAAAGAGTTCACAGAACTCGTCCGACTCAAAAATCATGTTATAACTGAATTGAATAACATGAAAGGGAGGTTATCAAAATTTGAAACTATCGATTTAGAAAGCAAAGAGGTGTAAAAAACTCAAATGGAAGGAGAAAGAATTTAAGCAATGAACAAGGAATTTACAGTTATTTCACTTTAATGATTGAATTAACTCGAACAAACTAATAATGAAGAATTTCACATCTTTCAAAGATCAGAACTATGCTTAAAGGTATTTTATCAGTCAATGTTTAGATCTTACGATACCGGCCAACTATTCCAACTGATAAATTCAGTGGATCAAAAAAGTATTGGCACACAACTTTATTCAAATGTCATTGTAAAAGAATCCGAAATTGATTTATTAAATATTTTTATTGAATAAAGGATTTAGAAAAAAAACGTAATTGGGATAAAAACAATTTAAATTTACTTAATTAAAAAATTCAGCAAACAAAAAATCATTTCAACACAGTCAAACAAGTATTGGCACATTTTAATTTAAGGTTTATTTCACGAACTGAATATTTATTAATATTTTTTTATCATATCATTGGCATCTATGACATCCTGGAATCTTCTTAGTATTGACAAAACAAAATTTTGAGTTAAGTCTTGCCCAATTTTACGCCATTCCTCTAAAGAAGTTTCTTTTAAATAATTTTTAAAGACATTTTATATTTCTTACTTTCAAATCCAACAGGTACCATCGGTGTTCTATGGCATTTATATCCAGAGACTGTAGTGGTGTTTTCTTCAATTGACTGGGGACATTATACATCATCCATTCTTTTATTTTATTTGGTGTGTGCTTGTCGTCATTGTCCTGTAGGAAGATAAATGCATCTTTGATCCTCAGATTTTTGGCTATACTTATTAAAGTATTATGTGAAATTATGTCGACATTTTATTCGGCATTCATAATATTGTCAATAAAGGTCATTTCCAACGTCATTTCATGACGTGACGTCCCAAACCTGGACGCTTCTACCTCGATGTTTTACAGTAGGTCTCATATGTCGAGTTTGAAACTCAGTATTAAGTTTCCGCTAAACGAACTTGTGTCCATTAGAATGGAATATGTTAAACTTACTTTCATTAAAAAAAATAACTTTTTTCTAGAATTCTTGGTCTTTATTAAATTAACTTTTGGCAAACTCAACTCTTTTTTTGCAGCTCACCTCTGCAATAAAAGGTTTTTTTCCTTTGGAACCTGCCAAAATAATTGTATATATGAATTATATTTCTTACATAAGGTAGTATTTGAAGTATATGTGACTCTTCTTCTATCTGGGCGGCTGATAAAATGCGATTTCGCTCAACGATTTGATGAATATAACTTTGTGTCCTCCCATTTAATTTTGGTAGCAGTTCTGGACGGGGTTTATTAAAAACTTTCTAAACTTTTGTGCAATATTCTGAAAACTACTAAAACCCATTTCTAATTTATTCGGTATTTATCGGTAGCTAAGTCCATTAGAGTGTAATTTAATGACTTTTTTTTTACACTGACACAATATTGACTGGTTTACCCATTTTGTTATGGCAAATATAAAGAATGATTTTTATTGTTGCCATTGTATTGTCGCAAATCGTCGTTTCTAATCTCTTGAAAGGAAAAGGATTGATTTGTTTTGACTGGAACTAATAGTAAACATTTAAAACTGTGCCGATACTTTTTTGACCCCCAAAATTTACTCTTTATTTTTACAATTTAAATATAGCTTTTGAATTCTGAACATGCATTGCTTCTAAAATATAATACTCAAATCCCACTTTGTTATATATATTTTATTTCTGGAAAATATCTTAATCCTGTTGAGATTTGATAAATAAATATTGGATTGTGCCAATACTTTTTGACCCAGTGTATTTCATCATTTCAGAATGATAAAAAGTTTCGGTATATAATCTTTTTGATCTCTATCGTTTTTTAAATAAACTTTGCAGAAGGAACAGGTTATCAGTTTGATGTACATATATCTACTATTTTTATTGATCTTTTATTAAAAAATTTATAAACAAAACAAATTTTTATTGTTAATGGAAGGAATAAGGGGGAGGGAAGAACGAACCCTTGCCACCTGTATATAGATGGTTTTTTTTTTATACATTTAAGCAATATTTTCGCTTAATAATTATGATAGAACAACTCTTTTACGTTGTGGGCGGGGTTGCCGAATGGGCTAAAGCGTGTGCACTGCACCGCCGTTGCCCTGCAACCTGACATATGAATCAAAGATATAAAAATAGTCACGAGTTCGCGTCCCGGTGCCGAGGGAGTCTTTTAAATCCCCGCTCACACCCCCTGGCCCGGGAAAATCCCGTATAGCCTTAACGGCGAGAGAAGGACCTAAAAAAAAAAACTCTTTTACGTTGATTTATCACACGGAACTTAAACGTTACTTCGGCAAGTCAGTATTGACAAACGTTAGTACTTCGAATTCAAATGAAGGTAGCGTTTCTTTGTAGTCTCATTTAATATAATGCTACTCAGTTTGTATTAATTCGAAAAGTTGCGTCTTGCGTTACATACCATGCTAAAAACTTCATTTCTGATTTATTGTTATTTTGAAAAAATAATAATTTTCAAATGAACCATACCAAAGATCGAACTCGATAATATAAATAAGAGGCACATTAATCGTTTAAATTTATTACTTAATCTAATATTTTTGTCTTCGTCGGTTAATGCTTGAGCCTCTAAAATCTCATACGTACTGAACCTGAACTATTGCTTTCTGATCTGCGCTCCTTTATACGTTAGTGCATTGCAGTAAATAGCAATGCAGCAAGTTAGTGGTTAGAGATCGCAGATCGCGTTCTGTGTGCCTAACTTGTGCGGAACAGTTATTACCTTGTAATTGCGGTTCCAGACAAGCAAGAACAATTAGTTATCACTTCAAAGTATATGGCCGTTAAGGGATAATATATTTTCATAACTATTATCCTGTTTCCGAAACCAGGCAAACCTCCCAACACCTCGACGGCCTACAGACCAATTAGCCTACTTCCAATCCTCTCAAAAATCTTTGAAAAGGTCATCCTGAAACGAATCCTACCGTTTATAGAATCCCAAAATCTTCCTTCCCATTAGTTCGGGTTTCGTTCACAACACTCCTCAGTCCAAGGACTCCGAGTGATCGATCATATTTCCGCAGCACTGATAAGCAAGCAATATTGCTCGGGTGCATTTCTGGACATAGCTCAAGCTTTCGACCGGATATGGCATGCCGGGCTTCTTTCCAAGCTGAAAACCCATCTTCCGCAGTCCTTATACCTAATCCTCCGCTCCTACCTCTCTGATCGCAACTTTTGAGTTCGCTGTGGTACAGAATTTTCCAATTCCTTCCCAGTTGAAGCCGGTGTTCCGCAAGGTAGCGTCTTGGGCCCCGTCCTTTATATCCTTATTACTTCTGATATCCTTCTCCATCATGTGGAAGGTATGTGACCTTCCTGGCTGCATTTGCTGATGACACCGCCATCCAATCATCCAACTTAGATCCCGAAAAAACATCTTTAAATCTGCAACGGCACCTCTCCCTGATTGAGCACTGGTGTAATAAATGGCGCATTAAAGTAAACGAGTCCAAATCCAAACACATTATCTTCACACTCCGGCGCAGTTCCTGTCCACCAGTCCAATTTAATTCCATCCAGCTTCCTTTTTCAGACACAGTTCAGTATCTTGGCTTTACCTTAGACCGAAGACTAACGTGGAACCCACATATTAAACTTAAAAGACAAGAACTTAACGGACGATATGGCCAATTATACAGACTAATGACTAGAAAATTTCAATTTTCAATTGACAACAAATTACTGATCTACAAGACAATCCTGAAACCTATTTGGACCTACGGACTTGACCTTTGGGGAACAGCATAATCTACTTATCTTTAGGTTATTTTATTTTTTTTATTGTACATAGTTTTTTTAATTATTATTTTACTTTTGTTAATTTTATATTTTCTGTATATATGGTGTGAATGTGTTCATTTATCACTATAATTATTGTTCACGAGACAGAATATTATATATCTAAATAAATAAATAAAACAACACTAGTTTTGCTTGATCATGCCACAGTAAGTGAGTTGTATCCTGTCCGTAGCAAGAATGTGATTTTATTGCGGAACCAACAAAAACCGTATCACGAAATAGCAAATTTGTTGTGTTTTTATTTTTCTACGGTAAGATACGTGATTGAGAGATGTGAAGAACGAGACACAACTGCAAATACCGGCACCCCAGAAAACTAAATGAAAGTATAAAGAGAAACATCAAAATCGAAGCGCTTAAAAATCCAACTGTAAGTGCAGGTGTCCTATCTAATATGGTCGAACCATCTTTTGAGGTGTTCTTAAGCACGAGGAAGGAATTTTCTGAAGTCGAAAAGTTTTTAAGGCATGGTCCCGTGAACAAAATCTTATAGCTGTCGGACCGATTTAAAAAACAAGGGAATACATCAAAAAGCCCATCACTTTTGGAAAAAATGTGTTGTTCTCTGATGAGAGCAAGTTTAATTTGTTTGGATCTAATGGCCGAAAGACTGTTTAGCAAAGGGGAAATGAGAAACTGAAAAATAAAAACGTCTTGGTTACTGTAAAACATGGGAGTGGTAATGTAATGGTTTGTGGATGCATTATATATAGTGAAGTCAGAAATCTTGTATCTATCGAGGGGATTTTAAATGTAGATAACAATGTATGAACTTTGACCCTCAGCCTCTTAGTAGATGCAGCTAAATTGGGAATCCAGCATAAATTTATTTTCCAGCAGGACATTTATCTAAAGCATACTGACAATAAAACTAAAGAATGGCTAACGTTCGCCAACAACTGCTTATCCCTCCGAAGTCACCAGACTTCAATATAATTGAACATTTGAAGATATCATATAACCGATAGGTGCCACCTCAAGAATGTTTTAGTACAAGAATGGGAAAAAATCACAAATCAATCAATATTTAACAAATAAAACCAGTTTACTCAATGCTTTGACGTTTAAAAGCGGTTATTGATACTAACGGACTTCATTCCAAATATAAAAAAAATCGAAGAAAAAGTTCGTCATGTAAATGGTAAGTTTTAAGTTTCATTTTACTAAGAAAGAAGTTTTTCATTCGAATTATTATATTTATTCAGTTTTAAATTTTAAAAGTTTTATTAAATTCTTAATTTAATAAAAAAGTTTTGCTCCAACTGTATGTCAATGTGCAATTAAACTCAGTTGAGAAGCCTTGCGATTTTAGTATAATATTACAAAATACTTAGTTCCAATAATAGCGATTTTCACTCATTTTGCGATTTTTTATTATCGTATTATCCCTTATTTATTTATTTTTAGCGATAAAATTCTAGAAATTGCAGGATTTCAGATTTAAGAATATTTCAATCTGAACTTTTTGCCAAAAGATGAAATTAATTAACATTTGAATTCTGCGAAACCGTCAAACACACTGATAAATGTTATTGAGAGTTACCACTGCTGATTCCAATTAGTATTAATGATTACATTGTCATTATTTTATGTACATTTAGTGAAACAAGGTCATGTTATTATTATATCCTATCTATCAAATATATTTTAAAAATAGGATTAATGGACTCAAAGGTAATTTTTTTCTTGTTTTGGGACCCTTAGTTCGTATTTTCAGTTGGGACACTTAAACATGTAACACTCTGTATATATATATATATATATATATATATATATATATATATATATATATATATATATATATATATATATATATGTGTGTATATATAAAATGGGGCTGGGATAGCCTTGCGGGCTAAGAGGCTTGCAATAGGTAACCATGTTAAGCAACTCCGAGCATGGTTAGCACTTGGATGTGTGACAGTCCGATTTGGGTGACAGTCCGCCAGAGAAAGGTCAGAGAAATATGAATTAATTCATTGATAAACTACTTATCAATGCGCTATCTATCACGTACATACACATATATCCAAATATATATCGATGTAGTAATTTGATATATCGAAAAAATATAGACATGATTTTGCAGCATTTCCTTTAATCACTTAATCGACAGGACGTACTCTTTGACTTTTCGTTCATTACTGGATATGGGGCAATGGGTTTATGTGATAGACATCTAGATGACAACTGATTAAATAGAGGTTGCCAGTGGTGTTTATGAAGAGCGGTAGGGCTTGTGTGCACAAGCAGGGAGCTTATCTGTCGCCCTATTCCATACCTCAAATGAAAATTTAAGCCCAAAGCTTACCTTATAATGTTCGTTTTTGATTGGATAAAGAATAAATCACAAAATTTATAACAACAGAGAAAGAGATAAAGCGCAAAATTTAAATTATCACAGAAACTATTGAATGTTTGATAACATTTCAAATAAACATTATGTTTTTCAATAAGATTAAAACCATTCCCTGAAAGGTTTTATGAATTTTAATTTGTTTTAAATCTGAACAAATTGAAATGTAAGTAAAGCAGGTCGTGAACATAAATAAATAAAAATGTACTTGATTTTTCATTGTACATTCTTGACCATTTTTTTTCTAAAATATCTTTTCAAACTCGTTTCATTTTAGGGGTCCCTCTCTTCAGTTGAATTACAGCCATTGACCAAACTTATTAATAACTGTGACTTAGCCAATTTTGGGTCACATCATGTGCTGAAGAGGGAGAGATAAGTTTCCCGAAACGTTTATTAATTAATAGTGATCAAAGAGTAGTAGTGATTATTTATTAAATTTACATAAACATTAAATAAAAATTTATGTAAACACCATTTCTTGACACGAAAACTATGTCATCAGTAAATAATAAAAGTTAAATCTGGAGTGCGTTCAGATTATGACCGTATATGTTGAGAGAAGATTGCGGAGAGTGGCGAGAATCCATTATCATCTACAATATTCAATATTACGACACGTCTTCTATTCTATGCCTTATTCGACGTTCGGTAATGATTTCTATTAACAGAAGTGAATGTAACTTGTATAGAACAGATATGTTAACATTGCCAATGATTCATTAGGAAAAATTAAATATACGAGTCTTTTCAAAATTTCTGTCCCATTATAGGGTATCAAGGAGTGATATATCAACAGCTCATAAATATTTTCTTCTCGGTTATATAATTAAAAATTTTACCAAACAATGAATGGGAAGTATGCCTCTAAAATGATAGGTCTAGAGAAAAAAAAATTAACTTCTTTAAGTTGTGATTTGACTTAATTAGTATTTTGTAATAGGGGCGAGAAAATGCCAAACGTCTGAAAACAATAGCTGTTGATTTCAAACGAGCTAAGTGTTCTTTAAAACAGATAAGAATAATTTTTTTAATATAGTTTTTCCGTTCGTAGCTAATAGAGTCGTTGTTTGTACGTTTCATTTTTCCAGACTGTTAACATTTTCCTACGAGGTCTCAATTCAAACGTATGTACTATTTTTTCAAACAGATAACAACAATTGTTCTTAAATCAGTTCAGTTTTAGCATTGGAAGAGATAAGACGTCCCTCAAGTCACTCACAAATAAGATTAAATACATTTATTAATTTCTTTTTCTTATAACTTGTCACTTATTATTTGTTATCTACTACAAGGATATATATTTTTTTTTATAAACTATAAGGATATATTTATTTTATTCCATTTCAACAATTTTTTATTGTTTTCTTTATTAATTGCTCTCTTTTATTACGTTTTATTTTATATTTCTGTGGGGGATCCCATAGATTTAAATAGCCCAAAGGTTAAACGAAAACGACCTCGGGGTCGTCTTAAATTTGAAGCCGAAAATACGGATGGTGCGATCCCAATTAGCCCATCGAAAGATCAGATGATCAAAATTTTGAAATACTATCCCCTTTCTTAGCAAATAAGTTTCTTTCAGGTTTAGTAGGAGACTTAAAAAATGTGAAAAAGCTAAGAAATGGTACATTACTTATTGAAACCAAAAACAGAAAACAATAAGAAGAATTATTAAATTGTAAAAATTTTGGTGGCCAATTTTCGGTTCGGGTTTCCTCCCGCAATATCTTAAATTACAGTAAAGGAGTGATTCGATGTTAAGACCTCCAACTTCTAGAGATAGACGAAATTAAAAATGAATTATCTCAAGTGATAAAGGATTTATTACGACTTAAAAAAAAAAAAAAAAATTGGAAATGAGGTATTGACAAATTCTTATATCGTGACCTTTCCTACACCGAGAATTCCGGAAACAATAAAGAAAGGATTCCATACGGTCAAGGTACTAGTATACTCTTATTCCTAATCCGCTTCGCTGCTTTAACTGCTTATCTTTCGGTCACCCCTCGAACATCTGCAAACAACAAAGTAAATGCATGCAGTGTGGTGAAGCAAAACATGAAGATATGGTGAGATGTACGCGCCCAGCCCGCTGTAGTAATTGTGCCCAAAATCAAAACTCATTAGATCGTCGGTGTCCAATTTTTATCATGCAAAAAGAAATAAAAACTATCTAAACCATAAATAAAATATCTTTAAAAGAAGCAAAAAAAAATTTATAAAGAACAGAATCCAACCCAGTTTACTAGATCTTTTGCTGAAATTACAAAACAAATTCCTAACATTATCGAAAAGAAAGGCATCGACATTCAAACAAATTCATTGTTTAATTTTGGAGAAAACATATTTAATACGACTTATACAGCTAATACTATAAATACCCAAACATCAACAAATCCTACCCACTCCCTATCCTCTCCACTAATCCCCTCCACAACAGTCCTCTGGACCCACCTCCGACCCCTTCCCACCTTCCACCTCCGGCCGTCTCCCTGCCCCCGCCACCGGCCACCCATCTTCTCCCGTCGCCAGCCGCCTCCCTAGCGGCCCCAAAGCCTCCTCGCAAGTCCAGATCAAATTCTAGGAGTTGGGCAGATCCTCTCCCCTCTCAAACAATTGTTCTTATTTAGTTATTTTGTTCGCCAATAGTCGAGACGGTTTATTCGTTTCTTTTTTATACTTCTTAACAGTTTTCAACTTTTTACATTCACTTACCTATATATAAAATATATAGCACGGGTAAGTATTGCGAACGTAAAAATGTTTGAATCTGAGTTTTCAACGGAAATACATGTTTTGAGGTATTTTGAGCCCAAATGACCAAGTCCCGCAAATGTTTGCATACCTGGGATGTTACAGCAACCTTATCATTAAAATCGGCTGACCGGATGTAGCACTTTATATCATCGATTTAAGACATTTTTACTATTTTATCAAAAACGGCTCTTACGATTTTGATCGAACTCAGTATATCAGTGTATTATTATGCAGTTTTTAATGTAAAGGTTACATTCTCATTGATGTTCTCTAACAGGACTTAAATGATTAATTTTCAAAATTTTTTAAAAAATCTATTTATTGAATAATAATACAATCAGCCACTGCTGGAGGACTATAAGCATTAGGGCTAAAAGTTCTCATTCATACAAATAATAAAGAAATAAATATAAATATAAGAAGTAAATAAATAATACTGATGAAGAAGGTAAATAAAAATAAACAAATAAAATAAAAACTTCTAAACACAATCATAAGTATATACAATATATACATTTGCCCAAGAATCTCCGAGCCAGGCTTTTCCCTCCACACGCGGAAGGCAAAGCAAGACTCCGGAAGATCCCAGTGCCACTTTTCCAGCCACATCACTAGTATTAGAAGCCAGTGGAGACTGAAAGAGGGCACTACAGCCACAGACGCTCAGGACATGAGTGGAGAAGCTGGCCATTGCCAGGACTCCAAAGGCATATTTACAAAAGATCTCGAGGCCACTGCCGTTTCAACCTTCGAGGGGGATGGTATGGATGCTCGGAGCTGGATAGGGATTGCGCTAGAGGATTGGGATGCTGAATGAGGTTCTGGTGAAAGTTGGAGAATCTAGATGGGATGATGTCATGGACATATGGGATGTTAAGGTCATGGTGTAGGGTCTTGTTCGTGACATAATATGGAGCATTGACTATTGTTCGAAGGACTTTGGACTATAAGGATTGGATGCGTTTGATATTCGATGATTTAGTTGTCCCCCACAGTTCAAGTCCGTAGGTCCAGATAGGTTTCCGTATGGTCTTGTAGATTAATAATTTGTTTTCTGTTGAGAGATGAGATGTTCTGTTTAGTAGTCTATATAGCTGAACAAATCGTCGGTTAAGCTCTTGTCTTTTAAGTCTCGTATGTGGGTTCCAAGTCAGTCTTTTGTCCAGAAGGAAGCCAAGGTATCGGACTGTGTCTGAGTAGGGAATAGGAATTGAATTAAAAAGGATTGGCGGACAGGATCTGCGTCGAAGAGTGAAAGTTACATGTTTGCATTTTGATTCATTAATTTTGATGCGCCAGTTGTTGCACCACTGCTCAATGAAGGAGAGGTGTCTTTGCAGGTTCCGGGACGCTATTAAAGGATCCGAGTGGGAGGATAGGATGGCAATATCATCAGCAAATGTTGCTAGGAAGGTATCAGTACTTGAAGGGATGTCAGCGGTGAAAAGGATATAGAGAACTGGGCCCAAGACACTGCCTTGTGGAACACCAGCCTCAATTGGATAATGTTTGGAGAGTTCAGTGCCGCAGCGGACTTGAAAGGAGCGATTTAAAAGGTAAGATTTGAGGACTAGGTACAAGGGTTGAGGTAAATGGGTTTTGAGCTTGAAAAGCTTTCTTCTTGAAAAGAATTCTTTAACTTCAGCAGTATGGGAGGGATGGAGTTCAGGATGAGGAGTGAATGTGTACGATAGATGTTTAGCAAACTCTTCTGCTCTATTCTCATCTTACGAAGCCCAGGAACCATCATAACGGCGGAGGTGGTGGGAAATGGATTGGAATCTAAGGATTTTTTTTGTTACATTCCAGAGGGAGTTATCACTTGCAGATAGTGAGGAAAGATAGGAATTATAGGATTGGGATCTTGGGGGCGGGGTGGCCGAATAGGCTAAAGCGTGTGTAACAGCACCGCTAGTTGCCTGGCAACCGGATAACAGAGAGTTGAGGTGATCTAAAAAGTACGAGTTCGCGTCCCGGTGCCGGAGGGGATTTTAAATTCCCCGCCCTCACCCCCCGGCCCGGGAAAATCCCGTATAGCCTAAAAGGCGAGGTAGGGAAGAAAAAAAAAAAAAAAAAAAAAAAAAAGATTGGGATCTAAACGTAGCCAGTTTTTGTTTTACCTGCTTGGAATAATAGTTATATGATTTCCGATCATTAGGATGCCAGATGGTCCTAGGTTCTTTGCCAGATGGTCCTAGAGCATCGTTTCCTATTAATAAGGTCCAGTAGGTCTTGGGGTAGAGGATTTATTTTGCTGTATTTTTTAGAAGGATCAGGTGAAGATGCAGTCCAAACTGCTCGTTGGATCAAGGTAGTCATGGAATATACTGCTTCATCTAGGTCTGCAGATGTTTTTAAGGAAACTCTGAGGTCAATATTATCATCCAGTATTTGACGGAAGAGGTTCCAATTAACTGGCCCCCTGATAAATGAAGGTGGAGGTGGTTTGGGAATTGGTGATGTGGAGACCGTTAGGATTAGGGGACTATGGTCTGAGGAAAGATCATCAAGTCTTGAAATGCTATAATTAAGGGACCCTAGACCTTTGTGGATGAAAAAATCTAGGAGATCGGGATTGCGGTTAGGATCTGTTGGCCAGTATGTGGGAGAATTGGGTGAGAGGATGTTGCTGTGATGGGAATTAAGTGCAGATAGCAATGTTCGTCCTCTGGAATTTGTGGTTCTAGCTCCCCATTGCTGGTGTTTAGCATTTAAGTCTGCACCTAGAAGGAAGTGGTGTCCTAAGGAGTTAAGGAAGGAAGTTAATTGGGATTCTGAGATAGGTATTTTAGGCGGGGAGTATGCTGCGACTACTGCTATTGGGTAAGGAGAAGGTTGGATTATCACGGCAGTGGATTGTAGGAAATTATGGGTCGGCAAAGGGAATAGGTGATGGGAAAGGGATTGATGGATAATTATGGCAGTGCCAGCATGTGCTGTTCCATCAGGATGGTCGGTTCGATAGATATGATAGTTGGGGATGTTAAGTGGTCGTTTGTTGGTAAGTCGAGTTTCAGTTATTAATGCTATATCAATGTTTTTGTCCTGTAATAAGATTGTTAGCTCGTTGATGTGATTTCGAATACCATTCGTATTCCAAAGGAGAACGGAGAGGAATTTGATTGGGGACATTTAAGGATCTCTCGGCAGTGGGATGAGGTTGGACACAACATTGATAAGTAAGGAAATGAGAGGAGTGATGAGTGATCTGAATTCAGAGAGAAAAGAAGTCAATAGGCTTGTGAGGTCAGTGGCATTGGGAGGAGGAGGAATGAATGTCTGGTTATTAGGTCTAGGTTCAGAGATGGGATAAGGGTCTTGAGGTTGAGATGTGAATACTCGAGGTTGAGGTTCTTGTGGCAGGGCCTGAGTTTGTGTGGGTGCAGTATCTCCTTTGAATATCTGAGCATAGGACACTCTTGTATTTACAGTTCTAGAGGTCTTGGTGGCCTGGATGGCCGTTCTTCTCTTGGAGCTGAATAAATTCTTGCTTTTAGTTCCTTATATGTTTGGCAACCCTTGTAGTTCGCTGGGTGCCCTTGATGGCATAAAGCGCATACAGCTGGTATTCTTCTGGACTTCTGGCAGTCCTCTGTTTTATGTTTATCACCGTACCGGACACATCTAGGAATGTGGTGGCAATAGCGTTTCGTATGACCATAAGCCTGGCAGTTATGGCATTGCACAATGTCGCGCTTAGTGTAGGGCTTTTCTACAACAACGCTAGTGTAGTAAAGGCGTGTGACCTTGTAGATGTCTTCGACCTGGGGCGTTCGGTCAAGGTCAACGAAGAATAGTGGGAGCGGTATTTTATTTTTTGAGCCAGGCTGTTCTCTATCTTCCTTGAATATATTCACTATTTGGCGAACACGGAACGCCATCTCAGTTAGTTCTTCTTTAATGGCATCCAGTGGTGTTGATAGGTGTAATCTCCTGATCACCACCCTGAGCCTGAGCGCTCTCTCTTGGCGCAGCTGATATGTGTGATAATCCGCCTTAGTGTCAGATAAATACTTGACGATTTTTCTGTACGTATCTGGGGTGTCAGGCATTAATTTCGTGTCATTAATGCGGGTTTGGCATAAGTATTTACCTGAGCCCACTATATTATTTAATTGTAGACACATTAATTGAAATTTTTTTATGTTTCTAACGAATATTGGTGGGGGTTTAGGTTCACTAGGGATGGGTACTGCTTCCATTTGTTCATTCTGTGTGTTTGACAACACTTGGAATGGATTAGCTGTAAAAAAGGGCGATTCTTCTAACGTACCTTGTATTGATATAGCTTGTGTTGACATATTTTGTGATGATGTGCCAGGTTGATTTTCGACTTCGTCAACTGAGCTCTCTGGTGTAGCTGGCGGGGTATTTTTTTTAGAGCGTCTAGCCCTTTTCTTGATAGGTGAACTCTTTGTGGTATCGAGACTCCTAGATCTTAAAGTTCGATTGCTACCTTTGCTCGACATTACCATGTGAAAATATCGCATCTCATGTAAATTAATTAGAGGTAAATGTAATAATTTGTAAAAAAAAAAGTCCTTTATCAATTACGTATATATTACGCGAGTTTGTAGAATTCTGAGAAACGTAGGCCCTTCCGCCGAAGGGCAGCAGCCCACTGGTCGGATTAGCGAATGTATATGGCCGGCTTGTTATCTATCACTATCCTCAGGTCTATTTACACTGTTCACAATGCCGTTATAAATAAGTGATTACTCACCTTATTTATCTCCAGTTTCAACTTAATTGTTAACTTAACAGTTCACACTACTTTTTCACATATAACATGAATTATTTCACAGATAATAAAATCACTTTATAAGAGACGAAATAAAGAGTGTATGTGTAGGGTTAACGCATGGGCAGAACTGAATTTTCAAAATTAGCCTTCTTTAAAGTACCTTTAATTTTTTTTTATTTGAAATAAATAACAATTTCACATTAATCTTTGATATAAAAAATAGTTAAATATAAAATATGAAAGAATTTGATAATTAACTAAAGAAGAAATAAGAGATCGTAAGGAATAATAATTTAAATGCAGGAACCAAAGGAATACGAGCACGCCCGAGCTCACCCGAACTTACCCGAAAGATTAGAACAGGCTTCCATACCTAACATCAATTTAATATAATACGGACTCCGACAATATTATGTACATATACATGTGCATTTTTTCATAAATGCTATTGTTGGTATTATTTGATATTTAATTTTATAGATTACAGCGATATAAAAATTAAAATTTGTATATATAAGGGCAATTAAATAAATTCAAATACCCACAATGAAATGTAAAAAAATGTTTTCATAATGATGTAGAGTTGGTTGACCGTTGATATGATATGAGAAGGAATTAGTCGAGGGTGCGGTCAAAAAAAAAAAAAAAAATTAAAATATATAAATAATTTTAATTTTTGCCGACGTTTCGACCCACTTTGCAGGTCGTCTTCAGGGCGTTGGATGTGGCACTGCGGGAGGCGGTTGAAAAACCCGCCAACGTTGCCAAAAACCTCATTTACCGATGTTATGAGAAGGAATTAGTCGAGGGTGCGGTCAAAAAAAAAAAAAAAAAATTAAAATATATAAATAATTTTAATTTTTGCCGACGTTTCGACCCACTTTGCAGGTCGTCTTCAGGGCGTTGGATGTGGCACTGCGGGAGGCGGTTGAAAAACCATTGGATTTTCATTAACCTGCAAAGTGGGTCGAAACGTCGGCAAAAATTAAAATTATTTATATATTTTAATTTTTTTTATTTTTTTTGACCGCACCCTCGACTAATTCCTTCTCGTAAAAAAATGTTGTGTCTATAATTTTCACTTTCACTTCCTCTTTCTCTGAAAATGCTTATTTCTCCTAAGAAGAGGGTTTTAAGTGAAAGTCGTGTGATGCGGGCACCAGATTTTTTAAAATAAGAATAAATATGTAATACACATGGCATGTGCGTGGGGTTTGGATTGTGCTGTAGTCGCTGAAACCATAATTAAAGAGAAACCAGAATTTCTATGCAGTTATTAATGTAGACACATATAAAATAACGAATAACTAAATTCTGCAACGTGTTCATTTTCAAAGCTTGGACGGTTACTGAATGAAGTAGACCCTATTTCTTTCGACCAAAACTCATTCATTAGCGAATAGCTGAGGAAGAACAAACCAACTGCAGTCTACAATGTCCACAAAGAATAAAATGTCAATAAGAGCGACCATTAGGCAAATTAATAAATACAGCACTGTTAGCTGCTTCATTTCCTTCTATTTTGATAGCTAAGACTTTAATGTACTTCCTTAAACAACTATTATCGTGAATTTTGAGTTAATAATTAGTTCATGCTTATATTTTTTGTGGATGTGAAATAAGGAAGATGTATTGGAGCGATTTGTGGAACCATGGATGAAAGTGGACTAAAATAGTTTTTTGATAATATTGATGCCGAGAATAATAAACGAAAAAGTATATCTAGACACGCCTATTCTAGGAATGTCTAATCAGGTGGAACGGAAAACACTTTCTCGGCTTGTTCATTCCAAAATTGCCTTTATATATATATAAAACACTATGAATACTACATACACGTTGTTCTGTGTTCATATCTAGAGGTTTCGCAAGAGGCTTAAAAACAAGATTTTTCTTCAAAAAATGGATATTTTTATTTGATTTAGTTTTACATTTCCATAAAAATTCTGTCTTAGAGTATCGTTTCATAATACCCCACTTATCTCTGTAAAACAAATCCGATACCTTGGACTCCACTTGGACAAACGTCTTACTTGGAATCCTCATACAAGAATGAAATTAAAATAAACCGCTCGACGTTTCCAACTACTCCAACACTTACAAGACAAACTTTCTAAGCTTCCAGTTAATTACAAAAGACTCATATACATGACAATAATAACAAGGCCTATTTGGATTTACGGAGATGAACGATGGGGCTCCACTAAGACATCGAATTCCTCTCGTATCCAATCCTTACAATCCAAAATCCTTCGGAAAATCCTTACTTTGTCACCAGTAAAATAATCCATGACGACCTTAATGTTCTTTATGTTTCCGATTTGGCCCAATCCAGATAACTATCCTTCCATAACAAACTTCAGAACCATCCGAATTCTCTCGTCTATAACCTTGCTTCCTCTTCTATCTCTGATAACCCTCCGAGGCGTCTGAAAAGAAGATGGTCTCGAGATCTCCTATTGTAAATACATTTTTTTTTAGAGTGCTACCAGTGTTTACTTTCTCAACAAGTGGTTATAATTTTCTCTTATCAAATTTACTAAATGTATTTTATTTATTAATATAGTTGTAAATATCATGAATAAAAAAACAAGAAACAAAAAACAAACAAACAAAAGTTTGTTCAAGTATTGTTTTTAATAATCATTAGTAGATCTTCCTTTACTATTTCTCCATCAATGATAGGATGTTTGGGTGCTCTAAATGTATTCTTCAATTCTCCTAAAATAAAAATAAATAGCTTTTTAACTTAAAAATCGAAATGCTAATTCTGAATTGAATTAATCTAATATATTTTTTACTTTCACTTACTTATACAGGGTGTCCCGTAAATAGAGGGAAATTTTTGTAGGAGTGATAGTAGACTTTGAGAGCTACAAAAAAGTTCATATAAAAATAGACCAATTTTCAGAATAAAAGTAGAAAATACAAGTTTTGTGTTATTTTAAGTAGGCAATGTTTTTTGTTAAATAGCAAGCGTTAAAAAGATTAAAGTAATTAATAATTACTCCACTGTAAACTATACGAAACTCACTTCAAATTAAAGCTAAGGTTATCGTGGTTAAAACAATTTAAGGGGACTTTTAGTGGCTTAACTAAGCTAAATTAAATAAATAATCATCAATAGTTCCCGATTTTTTTTTTATGATCATCCACCAATACTACAGATACCGCACCTTTAGAAAAACGTCCTCGTTTAATAAGCTTAAAGTCCATACTTATTAAGCTGAGGTTTACTTGGCAAAAACTCGAGTCACCTCAAGTTGTGTGAAAAAATGAGGTTTTTTATCCTGACACATGAAGGTACCCGTGTTTTCAGCAAAAACGCCTATAATTAACTCTTGCTACGCTTTTATTTCTTGTTTTTACATGAAAAATATTTGCAAAATCATTGTTTTTAACATTTTTATTTATACAAATAAAAATGTATTTATATAATTATGTTATTATAATACACCCGAGATCATGGAAAAACAAGAAATAAAGCTTTGCAACCGTTAATTATAGTCAAGTTTACTGACTTCTTCTTTGATAGCTCTACAGCCCGGCGTGGCCTGAGATCGTCCTCCAGATCCTCCAACTACCTTCTTTTCGGCCTTCCCCTTCCTCTGACACCATAAATTCTTCCTTTGAGCATCTTTTTTGGGATCCTCTCATCCGCCATTCTAAGAACATGCACAATGATTGAATGAATCATATATAGTACCTTATTGGTTCTAATCCTCCATGCTTGAGTTGTTTCATCGTACAAGGGGCCAAATATTTTTCTCAGGATCTTTTTCGAAGACCCTTAACGAATTTTTCATGGTGGCAGTAATCGTCCATGTTGTAGGCGCGTAAGTAAGTATAGGTATTATTAAGGTAGTGTATAGCCTTATTTTCGTTTTCCTTGATATCAAGGATGATTTAAAAAGCTTTAAATTGGCGAGATACACAGCCATTATTCTTCTGTGCACTTCAGTCATAATTCTGTTTTCATTATTTATTTCTGCCCCTAGATAGGTAAAGGTATTGACCTTTGCTGTTTACTGGCACAGTTATTATTTAGGCAACTCCTTAGAAATTGGGGGTTTTCTCGTTGATAAATTTAATGAGGTACTAATAATTTGTCAATGCTTGTTTGCTTTTCAATTGAATCGTGAAGTTAACGTATCGGAGGCTGTAAAGACTTTATAAGTAATATTTTTATTCATAATGTCTGTTACAAATGGCATCTCAAAATACAGAATAATACTATGAATATATTGGCTACAAGAGTTCACTCCAGGTCTCCTGCATGAGTGTGACTTCAAGAATGTAACTGCAAGAGTGATTAGTCCAGAGCACGGGCGAATCTAAGGGGGAAGGGGGGGGGGCTTTCGGGCTGAAGCCCCCCCAAAAATGGTAATATATTACCATGTTTTATAGAAAAATATATTTAAAATATATCTCTTAAAGTATTATTGTTCATGTAATTACATTTAAAAGGACTTAAGGAATCAATTAAACACAATTCCATATAGATAGCTAGTTTCTTTCTTTTTTTCCAAAGTAATTATCGTCATTTTTATGAAAAAAAAAAGCTTTCGGGCTGAAGCCTCCCCCAAAATTAAATCCTGGATCCGCTAGTGGTCAAGAGGATCATGGGGGTTATATACCCAGGAATAGAAAGGGGGTGAAGGGAAGTCGGAGGAGGGCTCCAAAGGAAGTTATCGATGATTAATATTCTTAAGATGAGGTCTGTGGGAAAGAGACCTTTTGCTGAAATCTGTTATTGGTCCCTAAGTCTTGATAACGGGTCTTGTTGTGTCCAGTTGGTACGTTCTAGATAACTATTTCTAAGCTATCAGAACCAGATATAGCTTACCCTAGCTATCTAGGAATATTTTTGTCCTTTTATCCTTTGAGTTATGAGAATTATCAATACAATACACGATTCACCAATTGGCATATTTAACAAACTCAATTATTGAAATAAAAGTTAAATTTATATTATTATTATTTGTTACGGATTAAGTCCATTCTGTAATTGTAAGATAATTTAATCGTATTGTAAGACAATTTAAGCCACAAAATCCATAAACATGGTGGCTATAAAAGTATTGGGCCGTTTGGCCTATATAACCTCGTTATTTGGACATGTTGGGGTTGGAGGTCACGCCAAACGGTCCAATATTTTTAGACCCCACATTTATCTCGATTTTGTGATCAAATTATCTTACGTATGATTCAAGAGAAAAGCAAGTGGATGTTCATGAGTTTTTAGTATCTCATATATTAGCCAAAGTTTACCGATCTCAAGATTGAAAACGGGCCATTTCCGAAAATTTCCGTAAATAAAAAAGTTGTAAGTAGTGTTCCCCAAATGCTTGCAACAATTAGGCGGCCTTGGTCTTGGTCTTGCAAAGTGCAAGCATCCTTTAAACTTAAGAAACCGGTTGTATTAAATACGTTACAAAAATACTGATTTGAATAATTTATTGGCTATTTTTTCTCTAATCATTATTTAAAAAAGTATATAAATGTACTGTTGAATGGAAAAGTGGTGTGCCATTTTTATAATAAATTATTAATTATTTACTAAGCTTATTAACCATTCTACCATTATTTAAATGGTTGGATATGCTTGAAACTGATTCCTAAAAGAGGAGAGTAATTTGTTATTCTTTACCAAGAAATGCATATTATTATTCTATGCCTTTATAGAACTCGCACTAAAGTGTTGAATATCTCAAGGTTCAGTTTTTGACTAACAGCACTTTTGCATTCAACGATTTAAATATTTATAAGAAGAAAATAAATATTTCTAATTTATAATATTGCTAAAATGCTCAAAATTTTTTTATAGTAAAACAAAATGAATATATTAATGAAAATGATACAAATATTTTCATTTGGATTTATTATAATTTCTTATATTATTAAAGATTAATTTGTTCTTGCTTTAGAACAGGCACTGTTTATGGCATGGGCGCTTACTTCGAGTAGGGGGGATTGGAGGTGAGGGGTAGCAATAAAGGTAGCAATAAAAATAGAGAGGGTAAAAGTAAAAAAATAAAATCAAAATCAATAAAAATTTATCTCCATGAATGAATAAAGTATGTAATCTAAAATCAATTAAGTAAATATGAAAAGTCGACTAGATGGCTTAGCTAATGCCTAGAAGTAGATACGCAAATGTTTTGCCACGTCCTATGTTCCAATCAGTGGTGCCCAGAAGGGGGTTTCAAAATTTTTGAGGGGAGCATATTTTGACGGGTTTTTGAATTTTTGAGGGGGGGGGGAGCACACTTTAAAGGAGTTATAAATGCATTTTTAATTTTTGGGATGAAAAGTTTCAGACTAAGGGACAGGAGTAAAACAAGGAACGGACCGCCGCAAGTGTAATTGTATATGATCAAGTATTTTTCTTATTCTACCTTCACTTACACTGTTTTTTTAAGAAAAGGTGAGCAATAAAATATCTTTGGGGGGGGGGGAGGAGAGTAGGTTCTTGCGCCATAGACCTTGGGGGAAATGGGCACCCTTTGTTTCAATTATTGAATGATCAAAAATGATTACATGTAGGATTGTATGATTCATTCATGTGGACCTTTCCATTCTTATGTGAATATTTTATCATATTTTTTCGTGGAAAATTTGAAGCATTGGTGAATTAAGAGTTCATATCACTTCCTCAAACCTTAAAATAAAAATAAAAACATGTAATTTACTCAATTGCTTTGTTAACACATTTTCAAGTGTACCCACCCGTATAAAATAAAATAAAATAAAATAAGTATGTAATTGTCACTCATAATGTTTATACATAATAAAAACTCACGAAACTTTTTTTTTTGAGGAGGGGGGGGGTCGATCGTTCCATAATAGATTTATTTTTTAATACAATTCCCACAAATTTATAAAACTCTGGAGAATTGACGGGACATAAACCATATTGGGCCTTAGAGCCAGGGCCCAAAAAATCGACCTGATCGCAGGCGAAGATTTGAATTTTAAATTACGAATTCCTCTCGTATCCAATCCCTACAATCCAAAATCCGTAATGCTCCCTGCTTTGTCAAAAATAAAATTATCCATAATGACCTTAATGTACCATATATTTCCGATTTAGCTCAATCCAGATACCTGTCCTTTCATAATAGACTTCCGAACCATCCGAACCCTCTCGTTTCCAACCTTGCTTACTCTTCTATTCCTGATAACCCTCCGAGGCGACTGAAAAGAAGATGGCCTCGGGACCTTCTAATATAGAAATATAATTAGAGTGCTACCAATGGGTAGTTTCTCTTCATGTTGTACATGTCATGTTACTTGTTCATATTTACTTGTTGTATTTATTATTAATTACAGTTGTAAATTTCTTTAAAAAAAAAAAAATAAAAAATAACGAACATTTATGTTATTCTAAGTAAAATGAGCATTGTCTGACATTCCAGAGCTGCTGTTTTCAAAATGGCTGTTGATTCAAAGAATATTAGGCCAGTAACATGATGATTGAAAAGGTAAATTCATTTCGATAAATGCAGTGATAGTTTTTATTTTTTTAATTTGTAAATTTAACATGTAAAAACTAAAATTTCTTGTGCGGACCACCAAGGAAAAAAAAAAAATATATATAATATATATATATATATATATATATATATATATATATATATATATATATATATATATATATAAAACTGCATTTGTTACAACATTGGTTACGATAAAGTGTTGACCAAGGTTCACTTGCAATAAGGAAGGAGCGCTTTACAAACAGGGTTCACACGTCCACCGCTAGATAGAGCAGTAATCGCCCTGGTGTCTTCCTTATTTTCATTTGCTCTCTAACATTGCTCTCTGAAATTAAATTTCTGAGTCGAGGAGATTTTTGAAAGGTGCGGTAAATCCTTTTTTTTTTTTTTTTTGCTGCCCGCTGGTTTACTAGGAACAAGATCGAACGAAATAAATGGGCTAGGTCAGTGGTCGGCAAAGTGCGGCTCCAGAGCCGCATGTGGCTCTTTGGCTAAGTGCGGCTCTAGCATAAATATCCACGGAAGTCGCAATAATATTTTCATAAAAAAAAAAAAAAAAAAATACATGGTAAGAAAATCATGTGTTAAATATAGAAAATAAAGTGTTGAGTTAAAAATGTTGGAGAAGAAAAAATGTGATCTTAGTTCACAACACAAGTGGTCTGCTTAGAATGACCTGGAGAAGGAAGACATGATCATTTTCAACGTTTGGAATACTATTCCTGACTCTTCCGATCAGCTGAAAAAGCTCACGTTTGCTGGTCTTTCCCTTTTCGGTTCTACGTATATAAGCGAACAATCTTTTTCAAGCATGAACATTATCAAGAGTATAATTGGTAAATGGTTGACTGTCGTGGATAATGAAGCGAAGAATAGTTGGGGTGGTCAGTCAAAAAAGAAGGCAAAAATAAATGATAATATTTATTTTTACATATGCCGACGTTTCGAACTGAACTTCAGGCCTTCATCAGGGCTGTCTCCATAAGTAATGAGATTTGAAAAGATTAATGAATAGCTGCGTAAGATTTGTTATTGGTGCCCCGAGGTACTCCCATGTCTCTCACCACTACACTGAGTTAAGGTGGCTCTTCCCCTCCTTCCGAAGACAATATTTTCTAGGTACGTTCCTCTACCAAATCATCAACAACCATCGTCCTTCTTACGCCTACAACCTTCTCCAGTTCAAATCCTCAGTCCATTCCCTGTCCACAAGATCTCGACCTTCTGACCTTTACATGCCTTCTCACAGATCTGCCTCATTCCAAAATTCCTTTATTGTTCGCTCTGTCAATTTCTGAAATTCCCTCCCTATCAAAATTCGACATTCCCCCTCCATATCCACATTCAAATCCCTCCTATTTCAATTCCTATCACAAAAACAGTCAGATACTTGCTAACCATTCGAGCGGATTTTAATATAGAATTTGATACATTTTTATTTTTTAATTCTTTATTTTTTTTCGGAAAAGTGTATACTGGTCTATAAGAGCAAATAGCTTTAAGTGTCTTGTCATAGTATTAATGGTTTTGTATATAGTTTAGTTGTTTTGTATATAGAATTTTACCTTATATTTTTTTTACATTATTTCTTTTTTTCGATTGATTTTATTTTGGCCAGATGTAATATTTTAATTTTGTTCTATTTTGTTATTCTCAAGGGACTGTGTCCCAGAATAAAGTTATTTTTCTATCTATCTAAGTGTTGCAGGGAGAATTCTCCTTGCAACAATTTTTAAAAAAATTGTTTTAATCTTCATATTTGGCTCTTTGGCTAATAAGTTTGCCGACCACTGGCCTAGGTCATTCTAGAACACTTATTTTATCAATTAGCTTACAATATTAGATTCACACGAACCAACATTTTTTTTTTTGGGGGGGGGATCTTCCACTTCCTCGCCTTTAAGGCTATACGGGGTTTTCCTGGGCCAGGAAGTGAGGGCAAGGATTTTAAAGACCCCCGGCACCGGGACGCGAACTCGTGACTATTTCAACACAGCGTTTCTATTTCTCATTATTTATAGCCATTCCTACAGGGTTGCCCATCGCCCCTAAAATCGATGGCTCAAAAACCTATCTCCCCACTCCCAAGATATTTTACATCCCATCTTTTCTTAAAAACAGAGCAAGCGGACGTAGAATTGAAAAAAATTCGTAGGTCATATACAATTGCACTTGCTGCGATCATGTTGTCCCTTAGTCTGAAACTTTTCATTACGAAAATTCATAACACTGTCGAAATATGCCCCAAAAAATTCAAAAACCCGTTAAAATTAAAAAACCCTCAATAATTTTTATAAATAAACATAAGAAAATTGTAATACTATTGTATATAGAATAAGTATCTTTTTTGTTATTTCTATTATCTTCCAATTTATCTTTAATTGTATATTGTAATTATGTTTAAATTCTCTCTTTATCCTTTTATTTTATTTCTTTTGCTTGTACATTGTATTAATTGTGTAAATATTTCTTTCTGTAAATAGATCTCTTAACCTTTTTTTTTGCTGCTTTATAGAAATATCCAACCTAACCCCTTCTCACCTGAGCTAGCATGGTAGAATAAATATTTAATGATGGCTAAATAATGGGTAAGTACTTTATGTTTTCTAGATTTATCACTTTAGAGATGAAAGGCTGGTAAGCCAGGCACCCAACAAATAAAAATTCGTATGGAAAATTATGTTTACGAAAACTTATTTTATTATCTGTTTTATTTATCCTTTTTTTGATCATAAGCTGGAGAAAAAAAATATATCTCTACAGCAATTTTCTATTTTTTGTAAATAAAAGACTTCTATAATTTGGAATCAAGTTCGGTAGCTGATATAATAATAATATTATTCGAAATTAATATTATTATTATATTTAAAATTATTATTAAAATAGCACCATATAAGAAAAATGTGAAAATGAATAAAAAAAAAAAAAAGTTATTTTGGAGACTAAAGAGGACAGTTTAGCTGTATGTATTGATGGACTGGCCCCAACATAGGCTACCATTAATTTATCACTTTGCAATACGCTCAGCTGTTTCAAACTGTTTTTTTGTTATTTCTTTTTTTTTACGTTTCTTATTGTATTAGGGAATATTTACATATATTTTATAGACACGTATGCGATTTCAGCTATCTAGCCGGACAAAAGTCGAAACAGGCATTTATAAGGAAAATTACGAAGCTTTTTCAAAATAACTTATTATTTCAAAGATAATAAAACATTATTTACTAAGATAATAAAATAACCAAAATTTGTCTTATTATATTTATCTTACGGCAACATTAGAATTTTAATTCGGTCTTCTTTTTATATTAAACAAGTTTTAAAACTTAGTTTATTTTGCGGTAGTAAAACTTCAAAACTTTTTTTTTTGGCCGCTTCAAATATCTATAAAAAGAATAATATATAATATATTAAACTACGTATCAAGCGAGCTATTAAATAATTTAATTTATTATGATTGTGGGATGATGGTTGGACTGTCGTGGATAATAAAGAGAAGGATTTACCGAAATTTTAAAATAAATATTATCATTTATTTTTGCCATTTTATTTCTGAATGATCATCCCCACCATTCTTCTCTCCAGTAATTTATAATGTTACTTTTCACAAAGATAAATCGCAATAATTGTATTTTTTTTTCCTCCTTTTTATTGTGAATTTCGTATGGAATAGTTGTGGATGTTTTGAAGATATTGCATAGAAGTTTTTATTTTGTTGCATAGCTTGAGTTGACCGAGAAATAACTCCTAGATTAGACAATCCACATTGAAACTGTCGCTTTAGGACGACTACACTTAAAAAAATTTAAAACTCTCGTGTAGTACTTGTTTTATTTATTAAAAAATGCTATGTTTTTCTCTTCCTTTTTATTCCGAAAATCCAAAACTTTTCTCCTCCTTTTTTCATTTTATCAAAACCAGCTCCTGTAATTAACACTACTCTGTTATGTAAAATCTAAAAGCAAACTTTTTTATATAAAAAAACAAAGACACTAATTCATTTTAGATATTTTTTAAAGAAAGAAATTTTTGAAAATGGCTCTTGGAGCCGAAACGTTAAAAAATAATAATTTTAAATAATGTTTTAATGTTTTAAAATTGTAAGCATGGACTGTGAGATTAAATAAGGGCTTTATAAAAAATAATCTTATGTAGATTAAACATCATTATATAAATAGGCAAACACAAAACGGCTCAGCCCCTTTTTCTCCTCTATTATTCAACCGATTTTGTTCCGTATTTTTTTGTTAAATAGCTATTGACGAGTTTTAATGTTATCAATAAATAAAAATATGAAATAGTTTGTAAATAAATATATAAGTGGTAGTTTGTTCAAAACAGCTAATCTCCGAAAGTTCTTCACCGATTTCTTTGAAACTTACGACAACGTCGCAATAATATTTAAAAGTGTTTTTTTATACGTTTCATTATGATCAGGCCTTGCCTTTCGAAATGGCTGCCGAAAAACGTGATTCGCTTTTGACTGTAGCGCCAATACGTCTTTAACGATTTTATCGAAACTTGGCTAAAGTTTTCCCCTTGAAACATTTATAATTTATATATATATATAAAATACTTTCCCGAAAACAAGCTGCATACATTTTTATGATGAATTCAGTATTTTATTTGCGAATAATTCAAAAAGTACACATATTTTTTTATTGATATCTACGTTTATTTGAAAGCTTCCTGAATTTCCTGCAAAATAAAAAAAATCATCGAAATTGGACTATTTGTTGCAGAGATATATCATTTCAAAAATTTATTGCTTTTTCTTTTGCAATGCCAATTTTGGTTTTTGATAAATCGAAAACTTTAAATTTAATGACATGATCGAGATTATTATTTGAAGAGATGATATCATGGAATGTTATCTCATAAATTAAAATTAAAAATAAATTCTATGGTTATACTCATTCTTAACATAAATACTGCACAAGCATTGGTTAATGGAACACGAATAAGAGTGAAGTACTGACGGGAGCTATTTTAAATAAAAGAATTTTAATTTAATATTTTCTGACACAATACTTCAGTTCAAATTTGAAGGACCAACGTTGTTATTAATAGCTGCATTTGCTATGACCATAATCAAATCGCCGGGTCAAACTTTTGGAAAAATTTGTATATTATTGCGACGTCCAGTAATTTCGCATGGACAATTATATGTGGCAGCAAGTAGAGCACATTAAAATTAAAATTAAAATTTTGAAATTTATATTTCCAATGGCAATGGTCAAGGCTATTTACTAAACAATAACAGAATATTAAAAAGGATCATTGTTTTCAGAGAAGTTCTGCATAAAAATGGATTTAAACTCAGCTGAAATTGCTAATTTAAATTTATTTTTTACTTGCTTAATCATAACATTAATTTATTGTGATAATAACACATAAATTAAAGTAGAAATTAAATATTTTGAATGAGTCTATTTTGTATTACTTATAAATAATTTTAGGTAGTTTAAGCTCGATTTTTAATTGAAATTGAAATTTTGTTTATATTAATAAATGAGGATTTTCGAATAATGATTTACTTTTTATTTATTGAATTTATTTTTAATTTAATTATACTTCGGTGCATAGTTTAGGAGTTGAAAAAAAAAGAACAAAAAATCTGCCTTTTTTCCATAAGTCTAAGTTTTCCCTTGGTGGCCCACATCAGCAATTTTATTTTTTACATGTTTAAACCCCGTATATACAAGTTAAAAAAAATAAAATGTTTTCCCACATTTTTAATTTAAATTTCCCGCTTCGACCCTCAAGTTACTGGCCTAATATTCTTTAAATCAGCCGCCAATTTTACAGGCAGCATGATCAGACTGACAGGCTCTCAAGCTCTCTTAGACCATCAGCCCAAATAATTATCTCGCGCCAAAAGGAGTGTATGTCTGTCTGAATATGTGAACAACATAGTTAAAAACAAGATGACAGATCATGTAGGATAAAAGTTGTTGATGTGGACTGGAAGAATAGGAATTCAGCTTTCGAATGACTATATTAACGTTGAATTTGGGTAACATCCTGAAGAGTTATGCTAACGTTAACGACCGGGAAAATAAAAAAAAACCGTCCAAGAAAATAAAGAAAACTAAAATTTGTCCTTCGATCTAAATAAATTTTGATCTCTATATGATCTTTAAATGACACAAAAATCTAACTTACTTTTCATTAAACAAAACATATTGGCCGACAGTACTGTATGCGTATTTTGTAATTTATGATGAAAATTATAGACAATATTTTTATGTGACAATATTTTTATAGGTTTATAAAACCTAGATAAAGAGGAAAAGCATAGAAAACAAAAAAGAACAAATTTTTATATTATATACATTTTTTTCCGGCTTCTTAGGCCCATTGGCACAAACATCGGGTGTCTCATTGACTTTGCCAGAAGGATAGGTGATTTTTCAGTAGATAACACATCTACAATTGAAAGAAAAAAATATAGCCATTACGAAAAAAATCGTAAATCTATTAATAATAATAATTAGGATAGCCAGTGTCTGTGAATATTTTTTAAAATTATTTCGTCATTTAGTCCTCTCGTTTTTTCGCAAGCAGTCCGTAAGTTCCCATTGGAAATTGGTAAAAAATATAACATTTGAAATTTGAATTTACTTGTATTTTTTGAATGACCTTAATGTTTTTTATGTTTCAGATCTGGCCCAATCCAGATACCTATCCTTCCATAATAAACTTCAGAACTATCCCAACCCTCTCTTTTCTAACCTTGCTTCCTCTTCAATTCCTGATAAGCCTCCGATGCGACTGAAAAGAAGATGGCCCCGTGATCCTCTAATGTAGACATATTATTAGAGTGCTACCATTGGTTAGTTTCTCAACAAGTGTTTTCACATCATTATATCCATATGTTCAAATTCACTAAATGTATTTATTTTATACAGTTGTAAATATCATTAAGAAATAAAAAAAAAATGTATTTTTAGCTTGTATTACAGTTGTAAATTTCAATAAATGTTAATGTATAAACAAAAATTAGTGGTTTTATTGGAATAGTGATGAACTAATATCATTTGCATTTTATGTCGAGCAACTTTTAACTTTATTGTAAAATATATTGATTATGAGATAATTGTTGAAGGAAGAAAAATAATTTATTTCATATTGTTTATTTAGAGCTAATTTACATATATGTTTCTTCTGTTCATTTTTCCTACTTTTGGTGTCTTGAAGTTTTTTATTTGTTACAATAAATTAGGCCAAATTTCACCAACATTTTATTGATACGCATTAATTTGACGTTTCAACCATACTAAGGGTCATTTTCAAAACTGGAAAATTATAATATCATTATTAGTTAATATTCAGCAATTATAAAAAGAATTTCTTATTACATTTAATTGATTTAACTAACGTTCTATGTCAAATTATTTCCGATACACATAAATTTATCTAAAAATATACATAAAGTACACACTTTTTATTATAAAAAAACTCATACATGTACGTAACTATAAACATTAACACTTTAACATTAAAAAAAACAAATGAATATTAGCTTGATGAGTCCTCCGTTATATGTTCATCATTAATGTTGTAATTAATATGGTCAGTGAACATTAACTTGTCATGTTATATAGGGGCTTCGCCAACGTCATTTCTGGAGGGACTGACTTATATCGTCCTGGTGGGGATAGTCAAAAGGAGAGGGATTTTCCTTCTAATGTTTTGCATTGGTGGATTATTATATACGAATTTTGTTAATTATATTTGCGTAAAAAGTATTTATATTGTTCACATCTGTATGGTTGTTAACAGAATTCTGTCAATTTTTTGTTATATATATATTGACTCTATAGTCTTTCTTTTATTGTTACTACTTTCCTTGTATATTATTTTGGCATTTTTAAAATCAAATTGGTGTTTTTTATATGTTGCATGTTGTGAAAGGCCGGTTGATGTGTTTGATTTGGACTTGCAATTTTGTTTTATTCGTTTTACGAACTATTGTCCCGTTTGTCCTATATAAGATTTATTAGTGCAATTTTTACAATTAATTTTATAAATAAGGTTATTTTTCATGTCACGTGGTATAATATCTTTGGTATTGGTATACAATTTTTCAATTTTATTTACTGGCTTTTTACCTAATTTAATTTCAGATAGAGCATAATCCCTGAACGTCCTTTGAATTTTACTAGTTAGATCTTTAATATAAGTTATTGAATGATATTTAATGTTACATTGTTCAATTTTATTTTCTAATTGTATGGCACTAAGTAACTTTTGTTTTTCAAGGTTATTAGATATTTCCGAATTATTATTTTTAAAATAATTTGTGATTAAATTCGGTTTTTTGTTTAAAATTTTACTTCGTTAGTTGTTTTCATTATGGTTTATCTTCCGCTGTTTATTATCATTATTAATATCACTCCGTTTCATTTTATGGTGTTTGTACCATAACTTGATTTGAAAAGTATATTGATTATGAGATAATTGTTGAAGGAAGAAAAATAATTTATTTTATATTTTTTATTTAGAGCTGGTTTACATATATGTTTCCTTTACAAATAAAACATTTCCTTCAAAAATAAAAATATCAAAGCCTCTTTATCACTACAAAACAGAAAAAAATCATATTTAAAACAGACATTTTTTATTGGCATAAAAATATATTTTTTAAAATAACCGTTTACCTATATTGTCACAGAACCGTTGTCTTAATAATTTTTTATAGGAATCTAATCAAAAACAACAGATAAAATGAAATATTAATGAACGCAACGTAATTTCTTTTACATGCCATTTGTATGTTTGTGTTGTTGTTTAGGGCTTAAAGGTGTAAAACACTTTGGTCATCTATTCTTTGTTTCGATTACCTCAATACTAAATTATTTATTCTGTGGAAAAACAAAAGAAAAAAACTCAAATTTATAATTTGTTTAACAAATCATTAACTTTAAGAAAATTTATCTCCGAACTTACCCTAACTTCATCATTATTTAAAATATCTGATAGTTTTGGTATGAGTCATAATTTTGCTAAGATCAAGACACTTAGTAGGGAGAGTAGTGTTGCATTTTTGGCATTTTGATGTTGGCTGTTTATTTATTAGGTAAAAATGTGTCAGGTTCGTATGTTCTATCCTCAGTCTCGCCCAGACACCTTCCTCTCTATGAATAGGGCGGTTTGAGATGGACCATGAATATACTGATTTTTTTATTTCCTTCAATTTGCTCGGAGAGCTCTCGTTCCACATGGATTGCCAGCTAAGAGATGTTTCCTTTTTAAAGGGAAAGCTAGTATGTTTGTGTACATACGACCGTTGTATGATCCCGTGTATCTCCTCTGAATACTAAAGAAAAATAAACATTAAGTTTCGGAATAATTTTATTTTATATTCTCCATATTTTTATCGTTAGTAGAACAAGATTGATTTCGTAATGGAATATGTAGTTATTTTAAATTTTGAAACTCATTCTCCCGAAGTGGATACAATTAAGTTATATTACTAATTTTAAGTTTTATTTGTAATTGTTTTCTATTTTAACGGAAATTTTTATCTTAATAATTTATAATAGTAAATTAGTCATTTACAAGTTTATATTTTGTAATGAATTTAATATTTATTTAGTTAATGATAATAATTGACAGTGGAAATCGCCGAACTTTCGTTAGATAATGTTTTAGTTATAAAAATACATTATTATGGCAGCTTTTTTTAAAAAGTTAAAATTTAAAATATTTGTGTTCGAATCCGACATGGTCTCTATGGTTAGCCATAAGGTGAGGCACTTTGGTTAGCAGAGTGAGATGATATACACGGTTGGCCAGACTCCTATAAATTGCATATCGTTGTGTTCGTTGTAACTATTTATTAAAAAAAAAGTCAATGTTCCCACTAAAAAAGTTAACGCACTGCCCCAAAATGGCGTCCTATGATTGCGGACTGACGACTTTGACTTGAGTTAGGCTTTTGGTCATTGAGAATCAGCATTTGGCTTAATTTTGTTATAATTAGCCTTTTATTACTGGCGCCGAGAGCTCCCGAATTTTACCGATCTTCTCCCTTTACATATATACGATACCCCTATATACAGGACTTTCATATTGTTAGTATAATTTTTATATTACTTATCCATAATTTTATCAAAAGGTTTTCATCCGAAATGTTGATGATCTACTTATATAAACCAAATAATATACAGTATTTACTAAAGGTAAGTTTTTTTTTTTTTTTTTTTTTTTTACGAGTTACGTGATAAATGTTACCGATAAAAATCAGAATGTTTCCAAAAGATCTATTTTCCTCAATAATCATTATTGATTATTGTATTGATATCAGTATATAGTATCAGTATTGATTGATATTGTACACAGTCACAATAGGAAATGGAAAGTAATGCAAATATATAAATTTAACAAATTCCATAATTGGGAAAAACATGTTAAGTAATTGTTTTAAATAATGTTATACCGTCCTTTTCACTTTGACTACTCTATATATGAAAATACTTATCTACTATAAGGTTGGTAAGTGAAGGTTGTGTGATGCGCACACCGCACTAGATTTTTTTTATTTATTAAGTAACATAAAATTGCGTGACATAAACAATAATTAAAGTAAGGTAAGACTACACTCACACCACGTATACAGAAAATATAAAATAAACAGAAGCAAAATAACAACTAAGTAATGATCAAAAAGTATATACAATAAACAAAAAATAAAATATCTTAAAGATAATGTTGTGCATTAAACATATCAAATAATCTTTTGAAATTATCATGAGGTGCCGAAAACGAAGTTAAAGTATGCTGACACCAAACCACATCTGCTAACATCAAAGGACAGCGTCGAAAAGTGGAGAGCAGGTACATAAGGACCGAGAGTACCTAGGCAAGGCCGTTCCTTACAGTAACTTTTATTGAGTATTAATACAGTCTGCCACACTGAAGGGCATTGGTACTAGTGCTATAGTATTCATTCACACAATATGTAACTGGTAACTAGTAACGGGTTAAGTAACTGGTTCCCTTTAGAGTGTGAAGTGGCAGCTACCTACAACAGTGGGACCTACACAGATGGGTGTCTAAGCGAAGTTTGAACCTGGGCTTGACGAGATGACCTCGAATCAGCAGATGCAGTGATGAAACCTACTAACTACACCACTTCATATACAATAGCTAAGTTTCATTCCCAATAATAAATTTACCAATGTTAGAATATTTCATGGCAATACATCTCTCAAAACAGTCCATCTGAAATCCACAGTTAATCATTAAATTCTTTGAATAATGTATTTAGTTTATTGTATATAGTATTTGCACATTAAGTTTTCTATACTATTTGTATATTATTCTTTATTAAACATAGAAATAAATGAGGTTTTTTAGTAAAAATTATTTTAATTCTGCTACCTATTTAAATCATGATGATCGCAGGTAATGTTGGTAATTAGAAAGCACGATTAACACAAACCAACCTTTGAAAAAAAGAAATTCAATTCATTAATCCTGGACCAACCAGTATATTGTAGATTCAAATTTGTTTAACTAACTTTTTACTATTAATTTTTATTAAATAATTCTGGATAATTATCATCAATAATTATCCAGTGGCATCTCGCATAAATTTCACCCCCCCAAAAATAACATTTAAATAAGTAAATTAAAACTATGAAGGGAAAAGAAGGTTCAGGTAAGATTCTTTTTGGAATTTTCGAGAATTTTTCTGGTATAAGGTCTAGTACAAAAAAAAGTTTTAAGGTCATGGTTTAGGGTTTTTTTGGTGACATAAAACGGATCATCGACTACTGTTCGAAGGACTTTGTACTTTAGAAAATTTGCAGTCCCCCCACAGTTGAATTACTTTAATGCTACTTTTTTTTTTTTTTTTTTTTTATTATTTCTTTACGACATTTACAACTGTATTACATAAATACATCAAGTAAATCTGGACATAATTGATATAATGACATGAATACACTTGCTGAGTAACTACCCAATGGTAGCACTCTAATGATATGACTACATTAGGAGATCATGGGGCCATCTTCTTTTCAGACGCCTCGGAGGGTTATCAGGAATTGAAGAGGAAGCAAGGTTAGAAACGAGAGGGTTGGGATGATTCTGAAGTTTATTATGGAAGGATAGGTATCTGGATTGAGCCAGATCTGAAACATAAGGAACATTAAGATCTTTATGGATAATTTTATTAGTGACAAAGTAAGGAGCATTGAGGATTTTACGAAGGATTTCGGATTGTAAGGATTGGATGCGAGAGGAATTCGATGGTTTACTGGAGCCCCATAGCTCAACTCCGTAAGTCCAAATAGGTCTTATTATAGTTAAGTATATGAGTCTTTTGTAATTAATGGGAAGTTTAGAGCGTTTGTCTAGTAAGTGCTGAAGTAATCGGAAAGGTCTAGCGGTTTCTTGTCGTTTCAGTCTAGTATGAGGATTAATGCTACTTAAATTTAAAAATCAGTATAAACTAATTATTAATATAAATTTAACTATATGATCCTTCGAATAGTAGGTAGGGAAAGACCTGAAATTGCTTATCCCTCATATTTAAACAACATTTTAGACAGCGATAACATAATTGATTTAGGCAAGGAGTTTAACCCTTGACAATTAGAGAATCATAACTATTATCTTGATTGAACGCGGGCATACGTTTATACAGTTCTGTTGCCATACACACCGATATATCCTCATCCATATGTAGATGCATACATATATTCATGCAAGGAGCATCCTTTGAAAGACCGCCTGGGGGCACAAGAGGACTAGGACAGAGACGGCTTACTCCCGTTTCACCTTAGATGACCTCAGATCAGAGACTCCCTTAAAGTTGGCTTTCTCAGATCCTTCCTCTTCGTCCCTTTACAACCCAAAAGCGTTACAACACGAGAGGTTAGAGCGAGTTAGTGTCGACACCAATCTTCAAACGCCAAGCGAATTTAGTCAATAACGCAACTTCTATCTGGCCGAAGTGTCTCCAACAACAGCAGCGTTGAAATTGAAAATAAAATAAATAGAACATTTTAATTCATACTTTCTGCAAGTATTTTTACTTCAAGGAAAATAAAATCTATGATTAATACCATGCGATAAAAATGAAAACGTCAGCATTTTTTTTACTGTATACTAACAAAATCATCACACTTATTTATTTATACATGTTTTGGGCTCTTCAACCACTTGGGTCATTTTCGCCCTTTATTACAATTTGATGAATTACTACACACATAACTCAACTATAGCTAAGAAATACAATTTAAAGTTTGAAAAGTTAAGAATAATTATAGCTGATTTTTTAAAATTTCTTTATTGAGTATTATAATGATCTGTCTCTTGGACATTGGTTATAGTGAGGTAGGATGACATTCACACTATATGTACAAAAAAAAATAGAACAAAATAATAATCAAAAGTATATACAATAGATAATACAATAAAATAACCTAAAAAATAAGAAAATTAAAACTAAGAAAAAAAACACATGCATACCTATATACAATTATTATGATATGATAGTACAATTGAATTTAATATGTATACACATTTAACATGTATACTATTATAATTGTGTATAAATTACCCTGATAAACTTTGCTCTGTCTGATCGTCACTTTTATCATACTCTAAAAATGAAATAATAGAATTATTATAATTTACAAAAAAAAAAAAATAAAAATAAAAACTTGTGCCACTACAACCCGTGAAGTGTAGTGTCATGGGTGCAGTACTATGTGAGGAAGTACTGTTGCAATGCCAATGTCACTCTCAACCACCAGGTTTTTCCCCTTAATTAATTATTTAATTAAGAGTATCCACTTTATAGATGCTGGGTGTGCCCCAGGAGGGTCGCCCGGCCCCAGGGTAGATCCAGGGCTAATGAAAAATTATTAGTCATCAGCCGTATTCAAACCTGGGACCTTGACCTCTGAAAGTCAGTGCTCACCCACTGAGCTACCCCGCTCCCTATTACAACTAAACATGTGATAAATAAATTTAATTTAAATCTATTTGCTAAATATTTATCTAATTACATTTTGAGATATTTTGGCCCAAATTTTCAAAAAGTCGTTATTATTATTTTTTTAAAATATTTTTTCCTTACCGACAAAGAAGATGAAGTGCTAAAAATTTTTCTTGCTTACGATTGATTACAATATCGAAAAAAAAAATAACCTACTTAGATATTGGGCTGTTAGTTCCTATATAACCTCGTTATTTTGACATTAAGGGTCGACGTCCCGCCAAACGGCCCCATACTTTTCTGGACACTTTTTTAATCGATTTTGTGATCAAATAACCTTCGATTCAAGAGGGAAGCAAATGGGTTTACATGAGGTTTTAGCACCTTATTATAGGATCTGCAGATTGAAAACGCCCCATGTCCGAGAATTTTCGTAACGATAAGATAAGGGCATTCACAAAATTATAGACAGATGTTATTAATAAAAAAGAATTTGAACTGCAGACTGCTATCGTGGATGTCATGGAGTGATGTGATTTTTTGTTGTTATTTTAATGACGTGTTGATTTGCGAAAAGTTGATTTGTTATTTTGATCTTTATCCGCTTTCAGACACGAGGCTGCGAAGCCGGATTTTTTTGCAATTAAAATATGAAAAATAATGTTTTAGTAATAAGCAGAAAAAAAAATAGAAGAAAATATATAAAATAAAAATAGTTTTTAGAAATATATTATGCATATAAAAATAAATTAAAAATGAAACAGTGAAAAAAAAAATCAGTGGAACAGTATAGTAAAACTGAATAATTTATTCACTGCAGAAAAAAAAGAAAGAAATTATGTCATGTTTCTATCTATTGTTGAGTTTTTTACTGGTTTATATTATTATTTTTTTAGTTTATTTTTTTTAGGTTGTATATATAGAGTTGATATTTTTGTTGGAAGTTTATAACAAATAATGATAAAATATGCTTAATTATTTCCAGTAAAAAAAAAAAAAAATGTGCTTCAGTAGCTATTTTGAATATTCCGTATTTAAGCTATTTCAATAAGGATAAGAACGACCTTAAATTAAAGACCATTGATATTAACAAGTTTGATCAAAATAGTAAATGGTGTTTTGAGAAAATTCTAAGAAGATACAATAAAAAATTTAAATTACTTAAAGTTTAAACCAAATTTAAATCATTTTTAATTTCCTTCAAGTCGATTTTAGGGAATAATTTGCTCCTTCCCAAGTATACATTACTTCACTTTCGTTTTTGGGCTTGACTGTTCGCATACTCACACACATAGACAAGGACCATTTTGGAAAACTTGGTTATTTAGACACTAAGTGTAATTTTCTTTAAAATATAGACACGGAATTTTTCATGATTGCAATACTTTCTCTTATTAAATATTATATGCAGATGTAAGTGAAAGAAAAACAATTAGGATTAAATAAGAATCGTTTAAATAATTTATATAGTTTCATACAAAGCACTATTCTACTCTTCTCTATGTATTATTTAACATTTTTACTACAAATTACTACCCTTTTATTCCGACAACTTTTCATAATTATTTTTAAAAAATACAAATTACTAACCTCTAAGAGAATTCTGAAACAAATATAGGCCTCTGGTTTCAAACTGTGGAGTGTAGCTAAATTTTTCGAACATGAGACCTGTCCAATCCTTTCAGTCCAAACCTCATCGAAAAATAGTCAATGCTCAATTTTATTCTCTTTTTGAGCAATCATTGCTATCAGTTTTCATTTTATTCTATTATTACCCAGCACAGGCGGAACTACGGCGGGACATTTGGACTGAAGCCCCCCTCCAAAATGGTAAAATATAACCATGTTTTACGAAAAAAAACAAATTAAAAAACTACCTCTAAAAGTATTACTGTCTATGTAATTACATTTGGTAGGACTTCAAGAACCACTTAAACACCATTTCACATAGGTAATTAGTTTTTCAAAGTAATTATCGTTATATATATGAAAAAAAAGCTTTCAGCAAAGGCTGAAGCCCCTCCCCCAAATTAAATCCTGGATCCGTTAGTGTTGCTCAGCGACATAAATGTGATCGAAAGCTTTTTCTCGTTCTTAACTGAAAAGCTTAAATATGTTTAGTTGCCACACATAAATTGTTCGACTTTTTAAATCTTAAAACGTTGTCGATTTTCCGTAATTTACTATCTATAATAAGCAATCGCCAATCCTTTATTCACTCACAGTGTTTGTTAAATTTCAAAGTAGGTATTTTAGTTTCATTTCAAACGTGTTAAATGAAAACACGCAATTTTCGAACGATCTATTTTGATGAGATAAAAGTTAGTCATTCCGCTGCAGAGGCAGCAAAAAATATCGATCAAGCTGTATTTGAAGTGAGGTCTAATGAAAGGACCACCATTCGTCGTTAGTTGTCTTCAGAAGATATGTTAGAGAACCCCCTACCCCATGGATGGACTCCAACATCAATCGAGGACGAACATCTTAAGGAAGCTGTAAAAGAAAACCCTCAAAAACAGTTGCAGGAGATGGTCCGGGGTCCCGGTCATAAATAGACTGAATAGTGGCAAAACTATTTTATTAAAAGCCAACGTTTCGATCCGACTTTGCAGGTCTTCTTCAGGGCTAGAACGGACAAGATACAAAAAGATAGAGAATCGTGGAAGTTACAACCCTGAAGAAGACTTGCAAAGTAGGGGCGAAACGTTGGCTTTTAATAAAATAGTTTTGCCACTATTTAGCCTATTTATGACCGCCACACCGGACCATCTCTTTCCTTTAAAATGCAACGGTCAACTATTAAATATTCAATATTATATTTTAGCAACTACGCCAACCAATTTATTTTATGCCTAACACTTACGTTTTTATCACATAATATTCCATTATATTTCTTGATTAATTCTTTTTTCAATAATTTTGTTACCTAATTTTATTAGTCCTCAACTTTGTTGCGGCTACTAATTATTCCTTAAGTTCCTCTTTGTTCCTGTTATTATTTTGTTTATATAGGAATTTATTTATTTATTGAATAATATAACAACCTCTCACATGGAAATTGGCTATAGGGAGGTAAGATAACATTCACACAATATGTACAAAATTTTTTTAATGAACAGAAGGAAAGTAACTAAATAACAATAAAAAAGTATATACATTAAATAAAATAACTTAAAGATAAATAAATTATATAAAGAAACACTTACACCTATACACACTGTTTATAACAAAGTGAGGGAATTCCGAGGCAGGCTTGTCCCTACATAGTTGGAGAGGAAGGTAGGACTCCAGGAGATCCCCGCGCTACCTTCTCAACCGCTTCATTGGTACTAAAGCCAGAGGAGATTGATCGACAGCGCTTTAGCTACATACACTCATGTCTTTAGTGGAGAATCTGACTATTGCCAGAACTCCATTATTGCTATTATTATTATTTTTTTTTTCATAAGTTCATAGCTTTGTTACCGTTATTTTATATTTACCTTATTTATATTTCATATTTCTGCCTTTCCACTTATTTATTAATATTAATTTTATTCTTCCTACATGTTATTACACTATGCCTTTCACCTACATATTGTTATTTTCTTTTTAATATTGACAGTTCCTGGTAGTGTATGTTCACACATATTGTTATCTAGTCTTTTCTTAGCCCTGACGGAGGCCTGAACTTTGGGGCGAAATGTCGGCAAAAATAAAAATAAATATCATATATTTATGCTTACTTTTTATTTTTGACTGAAAATCCCAACCAACTTCTCTTCTATTAATTAGTTTGATTTTATTTTTATATCACCTTATTAGACTTTAATATTATTTAATTATTATTAAATTTTATTATTATAGACTTTATACTCATACACCAATTTCTGTTGTACAATACGTCATATAATCCTATGGTTGTCACATATGCTGTGTTTGTCATGTACTCCGATTCTTTCTAGTCATGCGTATCCTACCTTATTGTTGGTCATTTACTGTTATTCATATTTTATTTATTATCTTATATATTATTTTCAATATGTACCTATATAAACATATAATCTTAATTATCGCCAGATCTCACACTATTGTTCTTATACTATATTATATATTGAAAAAAAAAATGTAACTTATTTACTTAATAATAATTGCACCAACCGATATATGTTGACATCTGGTCGGACCGGATTGTTATTATTGTTTAAATAAACTCTAAACACTAAAACTCTAAACCCTACATCTATTAGATCGTTTCATATAAAATGTCAGTTTTCACAGGCTAGGTTATTTCGAAATTTCTATACATTTTACCCAACATGCTATCAGCTTGTTTTTTGCAAAGTGCAAGACCAACACTGATTTTGGACAACACTAATCTTGATTCGACTACAATTTTCTTTAAAAATTTCCGAAAGCTCCCCTTCTCATAGATTCTCTTGTGTAAATAAGTGAATCATTCTAACAGTGTTTGCACTTTGGGAATCGCTGATAAAGATTTTTATGTATGTATGTGATGACACTGAGTCGTCTTTATTTGGGAAACGGACGAGAAATAAATGATGTTTGACTTTTGTATTTTTCGGGCTAAGTCTGTTGGAGATAAGTCTGACTAATAAGGAGGAAATGGATGGACTTTGTAATGCATCTCGTTTATTCGCTTCACTGTCTGTAGTGAAACACGAGGTCGTGTATGACTATTGTATTTCCGATTAACCAATACTGGTAAGTTTTTGATGCATTATATCAATATCACTGAAATACGAAGTGGGTGCGATCGTTTCACCTCTGGGTAAAAAGGAGAAATGAATTATTCCCTCCATTGAACACCACACAGAATCCAATAAGTTTTTTGGATGCAAATTCTTTTCAAACCACCTTCAAAATAGTCCGTTCGTTACAACACCCTTTCCCGAACGCTTGGTAATGTTTTTGCAGCTTGGGCTTTCGATAGTCCAAGTTTAAAGTTTAAAGTTGAAGTTAAAGATAACCGAATGAATAAAAGAGTTTATAAAAGAAAATCGCGATAGCTCTACTCGTCAGAGATTGTCAAGTATTAGTGACTGTTTGCCTTAATTTTTATTCAAAACATTGATTTTTTTTTACCAGTCCTAGTCTTGGGACCGATTTTGGGCAACATTAATGACAGCTGATTCATAAAATTAAAAATACTCGAAACTCGCGTCGTCATATTTGATGACATACTAAACAATGTGCGGTCAGTTGGAATGTTAACAAATATTATATATATATATATATATATATATATATATATATATATATATATATAAAGGAGAGAATTGGTAACGTCTCATAATATTTAAACATAAACGTAGTAAACAAGTAAAGATCACTAAACACACTTTGACTTTATGAAATAATAAATTATATTTATAAATAAATATAAATTATATTATAAATAATATAATAAATTATATTATTTTTGTGTGTGAATTGACTAATTGCTGTGAGTCTTTAAAGACACATTAAGTCTGTGTATTTAACGCTATTTTATCACGCAATGGTCTCTCAGTTTCGCTAAGAATTAGGTTACCTTTGCTGTCTGAAGCGTTTAATTTCGTTGACGTCATTTTTTTTTCTGTTTTTTTAAGTGTTATGAGGTGTGGTTGTTTGAAGTATTATAGTAACTAAGTTAACAAAGTTTTAACCATCGTGAAGCTTGAAATACCATGATTGTTGATGATGTTTCTTTAAGCAAAAATTTTAGTGTAATTAGCCCAACAGGTCGAATTTCAAAGATAATGCTTGAAGATAGTTAATATGTTTTTATTGAAAAACAATCTAAATGTGAGTATTTTTACATTTTAGTTAGTGTCACCTTTATGGAATTACTTTAATTGCACTTTATTATGTATTTTCAATCAAAGATATTAGATTATTTTTGTGTATTTATTAATATTTGTCCGAAACCTTATCCCAGAAAAATTCTCCAAACTTCACCAGAACCTTACGTATCATCCAAATCCTCTTGCACAATCCCTATCAAGCACCGCCCATCTCTATAACCCTCCAAAAAGGTTGAAACGGCAGTGGCCTCACGACCTTTTGTTAATTGTAGTTCTGGCAATGGCCAGATTCACCACTCAAGACAAGAGTGTATGTGGCTAAAGTGATCTCGATCAATCTCCGCTGGCTTTAGTACCAGTGATGCAGTTGAGAGAGTAGCACAGGGTTCTCCTGGAGTTCCCACGCCTGATTGTAAATAGCGTATATAGGTATGCATGTGTTTTTTTCTTAGTTTTAATTTTCTTATTTTTTAGGTTATTTTATTTTATTATCTATTGTCTATACTTTTGATTATTATTTTGCTTCTATTTATTTTATATTTTTTTGTACATAAAGTGTGAATGTCATCCTACCTCACTATAATGAATGTCCAAGAGACAGATTGTTGTAATACTCAATAAATAAATAAATAAATAAAAAAAAAAGTGCATTTCACACTGTATATTACACTTTAAGTTTGGTTGTTCAGAAAAGTTATTTACAACTGTAAATGATTATATGTATGATATTAAGTTCTTTCTGTGAAAGAGTTTCATATGAAAAGATACAATTGTTGTTTCCATCAGCAATTCGTAGTAAGGGAGCTGACACTGGCATGACATTATTCTCCATTGGGTCAAATACTACACTAGGCTTATAGAGAGAGAGAGGGATAGAAGTGAATGAGTTTCGCAATTTGGAGGGCGCATGCGCGAATATAGAAGAGGCGGTCGGGGGCGGGAGGCGGCAGTCGGCGAGCGGCAGTGGAAGAGGTGACCCCCCGCCGGAGCTGCTTCTCCCGTCCATTCGCGTCTTATATCTCGCCTCATGGGCCGCTACATCTCCCTCATCATCTGCTTACTGGCTGCCTCCTCGCTCCTCGCCATATCTATACCAAAGCAGACAGGTAAGTCAGCTGTCATCACCATTAAAAATAAATTTTCAACCATGTTCGTCTCCCGAAAAATACACAAGTCAGAAATAATTTATTTCTCGTCCGATACACAAATAGGGGCTTATAGTGTCACCACATGAGTACAGAAAAATCTTTAATCAGCGGTTCTCAAAATATAAAAAAAAATTTAAAATGTCTCATTTACACTAGCGAATCTACGGGAAGCTCCGTTTTCGGCAAACGTTTAAGAAAATTGTAGTCGAATCAACATTAGATAGATTTTTTCCGTGTATACGTACATACTAAATATACATACTTGGCAACTAAATAATTATGAATTTTTAAAAAAATACAGCGATTCCCAAAATATAAAAACTGTTAAAATGTCTTATTTACACCAGCGAATCTACGGGAAGATTGGTTTTGGGCAAAAGTTTAAGAAAATTGTAGTCGAATCAACATTAGATAGGTTTTTCCCGTGTATACATACATACTAAATATACATACTTGACAACTAAATAATTACGAATTTTTAAGAAAATAAAAGTTAAAAATAGAGCGATTCCCAAAATTTAAAAATTGTTAAAATGTCTTATTTACACTAGCGAATCTACGGGAAGCTTGGTTTTCGGCAAACGTTTAAGAAAATTGTAGTCGAATCAACATTTGATAGGTTTTTTCCGTGTATACGTACATACTAAATATACATACTTGGCAACTAAATAATTATGAATTTTTAAAAAACTACAGCGATTCCCAAAATATAAAAACTGTTAAAATGTCTTATTTACACCAGCGAATCTACGGGAAGATTGGTTTTGGGCAAAAGTTTAAGAAAATTGTAGTCGAATCAACATTAGATAGGTTTTTCCCGTGTATACATACATACTAAATATACATACTTGGCAACTAAATAATTACGAATTTTTAAGAAAATAAAGCGATTCCCAAAATATAAAAACTGTTAAAATGTCTTATTTACACCAGCGAATCTACGGAAAGGTTGGTTTTTGGCAAAAGTTTGAGAAAATTGTAGTCGAATCAACATTAGATAGGTTTTTCCCGTGTATACATACATACTAAATATACATACTTGGCAACTAAATAATTACGAATTTTTAAGAAAGTACAGCGATTCTCAAAATTTGAAAACTGTTAAAATGACTTATTTACACTAGCGAATCTAAGGGAAGGTTGGTTTTTGGCAAAAGTTTAAGAAAATTGTAGTCGAATCAACATTAGATAGGTTTTTCCCGTGTATACATACATACTAAATATACATACTTGGCAACTAAATAATTACGAATTTTTAAGAAAATACAGCGATTCTCAAAATTTGAAAACTGTTAAAATGTCTTATTTACACTAGCGAATCTAAGGGAAGGTTGGTTTTCGGCAAAAGTTTGAGAAAATTGTAGTCGAATCAACATTAGATAGTTCTTTCCGTGTATGACGTTGCTAAATATACATACTTGGCAACTAAATAATTACGAATTTTTAAGAAAAATTAGATAGGTTTTTCCCTTGGAAGAAGTTGCTAAATGTACATATTTGGCAACTAAGTAGTTAAGAATTTTTAGGAAAATATAAGTTGTTTCAAAGGCATTTCAATGCTGATATGTGATACATATATTCTCTGTGATCTCACGATTAGAGCTATGACGATTTTCTTTAATAAACTCTTTGATTTGTTCGTCTTCAACTTCAATTATTCGTCTTTCTGCGAAAAATCTGCCGCACGAATTTTCTTAAACCAATTTTGACTCTTCTATACCCAGCACATTTTGTACGGTAGTGGAGATTTTTTTCTTTTACGAGGTTCACACTTCGTGCTTCCATTTCAAACAGAATTTCAATACTTAACTCAACATTTGATCATCAAAACATTTGCACATAAAGGAGATATTTAAGGTCTAACAATAATAAGAGGATAAAATTTTCTTTAGTTATTGACATAGTTATTGAATTCATCTACCCGTGATATCCGCAATTATTTAGTTATCAACACTACAGATCATCTTCCGTAGAAAACAGGTATACATGTTATTCACATGGAAAAATAGATAAAAATATAGTTTACCCTGAAATACTATACATTTTTTTTAATAGTCCAACACTTTCCTAATTAAAAAAAAAAATCTTTGCTATTATTAATCAATGGATAAACTTTCTGTCTAGTCTATATTTTTAAAGATATTGTTAAATTAATCGGTCAGGTAATTATGTGTGAGAAACTGACATTATCAATTAAAATTAGAAGTGAATTCGGGAGCATATCTAGTGTACATCAAATATGTATGAAGCTCAATTTCAGTCATATTTGATCCTTGATATGAGATGGGTGCTTGTTCAAGAATTTATGCAACGTAATTTTAAGCAATTTTTAAATAAATAAATATTATATTCTTAATAAAGCATAATGTAGACGGTAATGTAATTACGACAACTAGCGAATTTGCGAGTGACTTTCGGATTGAAGCTTTACACCAAATAGGAAATTTTTTTTTTCATTGGTCTATATTTGTTTATGTGAGTGATCTAGGCTAAATATTTAAACAATCACGATATATTTTCTTTTTAAATTAGAATGCACGGCTATTAAATATAAACACATGTCAATAAAAGAAAATATGTAAGAAATTTATATCTAAAAGCATCGTTGTTCCTATAACTACATTTTTTTTGGTTTTATAACGGTAATTACTCTGTAATAAATAGAAAAAACTAGCAATACGAAATGTTGGTTAAGTAAGTGGTCCTTTAAAATTAAAGTCTCTCTCACCAAAATTAAATCCTGAATCCGCTACCGCTTATTTATATCTGGCTACTTAGGTTTTAATTCTCAAGTTGTGTTTATAAAGTGATGATCCCTGGTTTTAAAATTTTACTATAGTTAAGGGATGACATGTAAACTTTAAATGAAGATATCAATCAGAGATCATTTGATAAGACAATACGTTAAAAAAATACCTTGCATTAAAAAAAAAAAAGTGATATTCAAGGATGTGATTCAACAGTCATTTATTATCGATTTTTGTTGTTATTGTTTGATTTTTGTTTTTTTGTAAATATAAACGGCTTTGGAGAAAGGCCGCTTTCATTCTTTTAAAACGAATGTTAGCAAAAGAATGGAAATTTTCTGGAAAATATTTATATAAATTTAATTTGACAAGAAATATTTAAATGATTTTTTTTAGGACCAACTTGAGAATATGAAGTATGAGCCGTTCAGTTAGAACTTGAACACAAAGTTAGTCGAGTGTCGTTTCGATTGAGCATTAACTGTGAATAAAAGAGACAGAACCACCGGTATCGCATTCTTTATTCACTACACTATAAGTTTTGCTTGAAATATTTTATTTAAGTTATGAAGCATCCGTTGATTTAGAGCTTAAAGCTTTCCGATCTCTGATGGCGGTAATCGGTACCCCTTGGATTGAGAACAATTCAATTCATAGCTATCTTATCCTAATTTGAAATCGCAGTGAATGTTAGTATTCAAAGACAACGCTTTCCCGCAATAAAGCAACCGGAGGATTTTCGAATTTCATATTTTGAATTTATATGAGTTAAATAAATTGAAGTGAAATCGATTAGAAAAAAAAAATATATATGGTGGTCGCATCACACAAATTTCACTTACCGCTCTGCTTCGAAAAGCAATTATGCTCTGTCGAAATTGGGATTTTAAAAGTTTTCAAGTGCATTTTTAATATCGTGTGTAGCCTATAAAAACCCTATATGTTAATGCATCAGTCTATTTGAATCAATAACTCCATTCTCTGAGTTCTATAGACCAAGAGAGATTTGAAAGTTCATATATTTAATTATGAATGAGCCAGGATCGTACTACATAGTATAAATTATAGTTACTAAATCTCTATAAAATTTTAAATGTATTTAAATTCCTATTTCTTATCCTTAAAAACATACAAAATAACAGTTGAATTAAACATACCAGTTACTTACTTTTAAATATAGCATCGATAGGTCAAAAGTCGTCACATTAATTCTAAATGTATAATGTTGTGATTTCAGGAATAAAATAAATCTACGACGTATACCTAATTATTTAGATATAATATCGGATCTAGGGTTATTAAACCACAGGAAATGTATTTTAGGTTATAATCGTATGTTTTACACATCCATGAAATATTTTTATATTTCACTTCTTCTTTCACATAAGTACAATGAAATAGTTTCTTAAAGAATGTCACATTGGCTTGATTCGGTTTATTTTAAATACTTTGTTATCAAACTTAAACGAATTTCAAAATTTTACATTCAGTAAGTAAATTTCATTTAATTCCCTTGGAAGCATGTTTTTTCCGTTAAATAATATTAGTTTTGACAAATTATTATTTATAATCTTTCGTCACTCTCCATTACTTTTAACGACTTCCTGTATTAGATATTCCAACGATATATTATACGTATACCTTCTGACTAGAATTTCCGAAGATTCATTTTCGACCAAAATAAACGTTTTCCCTTTTTTCTTTATTTCTCCTTCCATTAAGTTCCTGTCAATAATAAAGAGTTTTTTTTTTTTAAATAAACCAAATTAAAGGTACTTTAGAGGAAGAGGTATAGGAACTTTGGGCATTTCAGCAATGTAAAGTACGTATGTGTGAATAAGACCTAGCTGATATTAAAAAAAAAAAAAAATAATACACTAAAATACCGATTTTAATCAAAATCGTTAGAACAGTTTTTGAGAAAATCGTAACAACATGTAACATTATTGATGCAAAGCGCCATTTCCGGTTTACCGGTTTTGACGAAAAAGTAAATGTAATATCTCAGGCTATACAAACCTTAAATACGTAATATCAGTTTCGTACGACTTTTCGTTGTTGTGCCACGCGTTTCACACGCACACACAGAGACCATTTTGCTAGACTTGGTTATTTGGACTCAAGACCTGTATTTCCGTTGAAAAAAAAAGTTTAGAAAATTTTCACGATCGCAATACTCCCCCTTAATATATGTTACATATAAAGGTAAGTGAAATTAAAAATGAACTTTTAATTCTATTCCATCATTAATCCCAAACAGCGCCCATTTCTAATTATTCGAAAATAAAAGAAAGAACTATGTATTTTCATGGAAAGGTTTTATCTTAACATTAATAGATTGCGACAAGATCATTATCAACCATGCATAACATGTTTTCAGAGTTACAGAGCGACTAATGAAAGAAACTTACAACATGTGGGCTGAGAAATAATATGTTAAAAATAGATGCGACGAATTGGATTACGAGAAGACGAGTGTATTTCACATAAGAAATGTATTGGACAAGTATATGATTGACTTGAGAATGACTCGACGAACCGAAACGTCGTTGTAGGATTGTTGGAATGAAAACATCGGTGTAATGTTGGCTTATATAAAAAACTAGAAACGAAAAAAAAAATATATTCCGTTGATAATGAGTGTAAATATTATTTGTAAAAAAAAAAAAAACCATTATAGCTTAGAAATAAATATGTGTCCTATTAAATTTTATACATATAAAAACTACCCACAAAGTCTAGGATTCACGGTTTAGAAACAGTGTATTTAACAAACGTAATATGTAGATATAGCATTGAGGTTAATAATTAAAAAGTATTATAATAATTAAATTTGCGGCTGAGTGAGAGGCGCTGGAATCTCCTTGAGTTCTGCCTTTCCTTCAACGAGTTTACCGAGTTTTTCTTGGCTCGGAGATCTTGAGTGAATGATTTTAAAAAAAAATTTTTTTAGATATTATATAGAAGCTTGATAAAGTCACATCCCTTATAACTTCAATGGTCTCACAAAAATTAAAACATTAAATTAACGATAGAGAAAGCTGCCAGACAGCTTCTATTGTCTATGATCCAAACCACCTAGATCATTAACAGAATCCTCTAGACTTAAACAGTACCCTAAGCTGAAATGTCAGGAGACATCGAATTGACAATGTGTTCCAAGCTCTGTCTTCCAGAATATATATATTCCTATTGTTTCTTGCCACTCAGTGTCGCAAAAGTATTAGGCTCCCGAATTCCCAACAACAGTTTAACATCCTCAAAAAGTCTGTATCCAGTGCCGGAGTTTTGTTTAAAGAAAATTAGAATCACGAGTATAAATAACCTAGTGCCCCGATGAAAACGGAAGGTATATTCACTATTCCCGCCGAAAGAGTATTCACATTTAACTTTTAATAGGACCCTTTACAAACTTTTCTCAAAATAGTTATAGGATTTATATCAGTTTAATATATCTAGATTTTGACTATAAAACTATTACTGTCATCCGATTGCAATTTCATAAATATCAATTTCACTAGTTGCTCAATACATGGAGCAATTAGTAGATTATACTGTACCCGTATTTAAACCAATTAGAAATTCTGTCTATGCTATCTGACAGTATGTACAACGTATAATTAACTAATAGTTAAACTATTCGTAAGGTCGTACGGCAATCACATTTCCCTGTATATTATTTCGCGTTGTGTTAGAGCATGAAATAAACCTATGTTCATTTATAAACAACACATATCTCATATCAAGGTTTAAGTAAATGAAAATGGCTGGAATTGAGTTTCAAGCATGTTTTACATATCGCTACTGTTTGTGCAAAGGGTCGTATGTAACAATTTTATATGTTAATTCTATTTGTGCTAAAGATGATATTTTGTAGCATGCAACTGCATTAGGTAGTCTGCTGCTATGGAAAATAATAAAGGGAAATAAAATATGGAATTATACTAATAAGTCATAAATAAATAAATAGTTTTTATGGTCATTTGTAAAAATCTATTTATTTTCATCTTTTTACTTTTCTACCTATACTAGGCAAGGAAAGTATTGCGATCGGGTCAAATTTGCGATATGCAGTTTTCGGCGGATCTGCGATTTTTCTTTCATTACAATCATATTTATTCCTAAAAAAAGTTTATATTTTTTGGTGTTGATACATTTTTATCAAAGATATTTTATATATGTAAGAATTTTGGTTAATGTACTTTTTTCTGTTTATTTGTATCTGATTTTTATCTTTGTCTCGGAATAAATTAAGTTTCTATCTATCTACATATATTTCATCATATATTAAAATCAATTTCAATATATTTAATGTATAAGGTAATAATATATTTTATGGCGAAATACAGTCAAAACGATGTATTATTTAAAGAACTGTTCGATTTTTGTTTAATTGGAATATTGATTTAAGAATGAAACAAATAGGATTCATACTGCGGTTTTTATTTGTCAGTCTTTATAACTTAATGTCATTTTTTTATCAATATATATATATATATATATATATATATATATATATATATATATATATATATATATATATATATATATATATTGTAGTTTATAAAGTTTATTATAACCCATTAACAGTTGAAAAAATGTCTATTACAGTTTCTATTACCGGTTCATTTACCTTAATTATAACTTAATTAGTGGAGAATCTACAGAAGGGGAAAAGGGAGAAATTTTATTTCCCGGAATGACCATAAAAAAATCTATTTGAAATATACTTAAAAGTACCGATTCAGGTGAATAATTGCAAATATTAACTTATTCTTTACATAGGGGATGATTGAATTATTACAATTTATCCCTTTACAATGTATTATCTCTCCTCATATCTGTAATCAGTCTGATAGTGATTCCTATCCCTTAAAACTAGTTCTTTATCTGACTTATAACTTTGTACTATTTTACTGCTTAAAATTTTTTTTTTTAAAATAGATAGAAATTTAATAAAAATTCCACCATTTCAGCAGATATATAAATAAAAAATATCACGCAATACCATAAAATTAGATATAAACTTACAAAATAGATATTACCTAGCTAATAGTCGACGGTCGTCACGACCGAGCTAGCCAAAAATTTTCAATAATTAAAATGACAACATATTTACAATATGTCAGAATTGTTTTAAAAATGGAATTTCATAAATAATAACATCACGATGAGATATAATAATAGTATAATGATAGCGTTAAAAATTGAGAAAGGAAAGTCCGTTTGATGAATTTAGTACAGGGGCTTGCTGATAGGAAGCGCTGGCTTCGCCTAACATCGTCAACTTGCCCCCGTTCCATTGTATTCTTATTGAGGTAAATGCTTTTTAATTCTCTCCAACTGCCGGATTCAAATTACCGCATTTTATAGTTCCTAATTACAGATGGAAATTTGTATAAATAGAAATAGAAAAATCATCTTTATTCTGGGACTAGGTCCCTTTAGAATAACAGTATTGTTCATATATATTAACTATAAATCTGGTCAAAAGACATTACAATGAATAATAACAAAATACATGTAATACATTAAGTATTAATTAAGCTCTTAGGATAAATTAACGAGGACAGTTGGGTAATAGGGGTTCAGTACTACAATATTGGAACTAAAATAATTGCATAATAATCACTGAATGAAATTAGAAAGGAAAGTAAAATCTATTTTATAGGTAAAGCATTGTAGTGATGGAATATAAAAATTAAAAAAAATAATAATAACTGTTAATATGTAGGGAAAGAAATTGTAAAAACTAAAACAAAAAAAAAAATATATAAAAAAACAAATAATGATATACATATGTTCCCTAAGATATTTAAGTGATTATGCGTAAAGATTAGGAGAAGAGAAAATAAAATAAAGTATACATATACACATAGCGAGAAGTATGTTGAAAGATAATTAGAAATAAAATACCTTTCACTGAAATACATTTCATGAATAACAAATTAGAACTTAAGAAAAACAAATTTTATCTACTCACAATGCTTAGTGAGTGGTGATGAAAATTCACGTTCAACATAGAATAAAACAATAAAAAATAAGAGAAAAAAAATAATGTCTAAAGAAAATTAAATCCTTATAACATAGTATGTATTTAACCAGCGTCTGATTGGATTGTGAAGAGGAATTGGAATAAGAGAGTTTTAAAGGTGGATAAGGATGATGCATGGCGGATTTTTAGTGGGATGGAATTCCAGAATGCAGTGGAACGGACAACGAAGGAATGTTTAAATGATGCAGATCTGTGGAAAGGAGTGTAAAGGTCAGAAGGACGAGATCATGTGGAGAGGGCGTGGATAGATGATTTGAATTGTAGGAGATTGTATGCGTAGGACGGACGATGACTATTGATTATTTGGTAAAGGAATGTGCCTAGGAAATATTGTCTTCGGAAGGAAGGGAAGAGCCATCCTAATTCAGCATAGTGGTGCGAAACACGGGAATGCCTCAGGGCCCCTGTGATAAATCTTACGAAGGCATTCATAATAATTGTAATTAGCAATATCAATTTTTTTTTAATATCAATTAGATAACTATTATTTTTCGTTCGCTGGCTTAGAAACAAACATTGACTTAAAAAATGAAATAGAAAACAAACTTTATTTTTGGACTTTAAAGTTATTAAAATATATTTGGGGGGAAAGTGTACAGTTAAATGTGAATACTACATACACAAATAAAATAAATACGATAAAATACTACAACATAATTAGATAATTAGGTTTTTATCTGAACTAAAGACTTACTTGGAGGACTCACATATTAAAAAAGACTAGTAGAATTAAACAGACGGTACGGTCTTTTATCCAGGTTACTTGACAGACGGCCAAAATTGTCTTTAACTAACAAACTAACCCTTTATAAAGTTTTAATTAAAACCAATTTGGACTTGGAGGATCTACTAAAACTTCCAACATTAAAAAAATTCAGTGTTTACGGTTAAAAGTGTTGGAAAGGATAGTTGACGCACCGTTTTATGTCGCAAATAGTGTTGCTCAAAATCGGTCTTGTTCATGCACTTTGCAAGACCAAGACCAAGGCCGCCTAACTGTTGCAAGACCAATACCAGGACTGGTAAAAACAATCGAGTTTTCTAATAACGTTTAAGGCAAAATACTTGACAATGTTAGTTACCATATGTTAATAATTGGTATAACCAATATACTTCTGAATTTAACTCCTCTAATTTTTCATTCAGGCTTAGTTAGGTTTCTCCTATCTAAAAATTTACAGTAATATCTGTGTAGTAATAAGCCAATAAGTAACTGCAAGACTGTTGCGAGACTCTTGTGCAAGACCAAGATCATGACCAAGACTGAGTTTGCAAGACCAAGACTCGTCTAGGTCTCGCATTTGGGCAACACTATAAGCCAGGAATTCGTAATTTTTAATATATTGACTGTATTGTCATTGAAGTGGTCTCGTTCAATTAAGATACAATACAGCTGTACCTAACGATACTTTACTCGATTTTGTACAGATTAATCTGAAAACAATATACAATACACTCCCATTCCGACCCTCCCCTATTGAGAATTGTATATATATTATTGTTCTGTATAATTTATTTTATTTATTGTACATAGAGTGTGAATGTGATCTGTGAATACTATTATAAATGTCCTAGAGACAGATTGTAATATTTTTCAATAAATAAGTTTTTAAAAAAAAATACAGAATCTCTATAGTAATATCTCTATAGTAATAACCTAATAAGTAACTGCAAGACTGTTGCGATACTCTTGCGCAAGACCAAGAACATGACCAAGACTGAGTTTGCAAGACCAAGATTCGTCTCGGTCACTATTCGCAAATGATATACTACATAAAGACTTAAACGTACTAATAATTTTAGGCACTGTAAAAGAAAACTACAATAACTTTCACCAAAGACTGACGCATAACATGAATCCTCTGATTGAAATCCTTCAACGTACAAGAAATCCCTACAGCCCATCATGACGATTACGCAGGCGTTGGCCAAGATACCTGCTGATCTGATTTATATTCCGGATGATATGGGAAGCTGCGAAAATGTAAACAAATTTGCTCATTGCGAAGAAATTTGCAGATTGAAAATTTAATTGAATGTTCAATATTTCTGTTTGGTTAGTAAATAAATAATTTTTTTGACTTATAGTACAATATTATAAGCATAACAATCATATATAATGCTAATCGTATGCAACTACGATATTTATACAGGGTATTCCGTGAGTAGAGGGAAATATTTTAACAAATAATAGTAAGTCTGAAGCCTTTCAAAAAAGTTAATGTAAACAATGGTATGATTTTAGTTGTTAGTATCTACTAAGATCGATTTCTTCCAAGATGACTTCATTTTTTAATGTTCTCCTGCTGATGACAGACAATTTATTCACAGTTATTATATTAAGTATAATATTAGTAATAGTAGATATATTCTGACAACCATAATTTGTTTTTCTCACTGGTTATTTTGGGAGGAGAAATTCCTCCTCTTTTCCCTCTCGTGGATCCGACATTGTTTCCGACACATCAAATTCAGTAACTACCAGACAGGTTTGAAAAAGTTCTTTTTGCGTTAAATAGAACGTTTATTGGGGGAGGCTTATGACTGTCATGTGACGGAGTAATGGCTTTAAACGTCAATCATTCAGGATAACTGTGATCAATTAAGCATGCATAACTTCTTGTGAGTATATTCAACAATAAACAAAGCGCAGAGACAAACTTTTAAGCATATTGGAATTGATTTAAGAAAAGATTATTTTTCCTTCGGAAAATCAATATATTATCTAGATCAGGTGAAGGAGATAACTTGTATGTACTTGTACGATAGAGAGAATGAACAAAAAATATCGTTTACCCTGAAGTACTGATAGTTTTATTTATAAAGTTTAAAACATACTGTATAAAGAATAAAAAAAAAACTTTATACATGAAGTCTTGGAACCCAAAGACGCTTTCTGCCAATACAGTTTGACTAAGCGATAAATTATAGATTTCGGGTTTTATTAAGTTAATAATATACACATGCTTTTAAGTAACCATACGTATGAAACAGTTATGTACAATGCAAATTTAAAACCAATGGAAGCGAGAACAAATTAAACTATAAAAACAAAGTTCTAACCAATCCCCACCTTTAAGTTAATCAGTCGATTTATACAGTTAACACACGATGTTACAATAAAATAACCTTAAAGCTATATCTACCGACGAAACAAAATCAGTTTTTAGTTTAGTGTAGTACAATGAAACACAACAAAAATCTGGTGTGTCCAATCATACGACTTTCCTACCTATTTCAGAAAAGTGTTTATATCTCTACATATGTCCATCAAGAAACCAAAAAAAAAAAATAAATTTGATTTATTTTCCTGAAAATTGATCAAAGAAAAGATTTGTGTACGATTTATTTGATAAACTAAAGCAATGTAAACCGGCTTAAGGCAGATCAGTATAAAAATTTCAATAGCCTCTAATATTGCAGATCAAAAACTTTTTGCCATATCCTAATTTTGTCAAACAATAATTTCTGTTAAAAGTAGAGTAAATAGTGAAGCTTGTGTGATGCGGGCAACAGATTTTCTTACTTTCACTTAGTTATAATTTATCTTTAGCAATACTTTCTTTACCTAATATAGGTAGGAAAGTGATAAATTAAAATAGAATATAGAATAAACTGTAGCATCGCTAATACTGATTCGTTTCCGATGATTTTTTTTTTGTTGGAAATTTAATTACCTTTCAAAAGTTTTATTATAAATCTTACCATAGAATATATACTTAGCGAGTTAGGCCCAAAAACATTTTTCTTTTCTTTATAACTTTTTTTCATGAATTTTATCGAGAATTTAGTAAATTTACGAAAATTGAAAGGAGAATTACTAAACATTATAGAAAAGTTTCATAAAAATCGTTAGAGCCGCTTTCGCGCCACAATGTATAGAAAAACATGTTTTTCATTTATTGCGCAGCAGCTATTGCGCATGGAGCATCCGATTTGAGTCACTGGCATCAGTAGTCAAAACCCTACAAAATAAAAAAAGAAGCAACAAAATCGGTTCACTAGCTACCGAGAAAATCTTGGCACAGACAGACAGACCAATGGCTAAAATGTGTTTTTCTCAGGGGAGGGTCTGAAACGTGTAGATTCGTCAAAAACCGCATATCGGAAATTTGACCCGATTGCAATACTTTCCTTACCTAGTATAGGTAGGAAAGTAATAAAAACTTAGATCTAATTGAAAACCGTATCATAACGTTATTTTATTATAACATCGTGTGTTCACTGTATAAATTAACTGATTAACTTAAAGGTGGGGCAATCCCCTTGTTATTGTTATAATTGGTTAGAACCTGGAGCTTCTTCACACACATATATATATTTCTATATATAATATAAGCATTAGCGGATCCAGAGTTTTTTTGTTTTTGGGTGGAGGAGTGCTCCAGCCCGAAAGCTATATATATATATATATCGATTATTACATTGGAAGAAGAAGAAAGAGCCTAACTACCTATACCAAATGGTGTTTAAATGATTCTTGAAGTCTTATTAAATGTAATCACACGAAAAATAATTCTTTTGGTGATAATGTAGTAATATTTTTTTCATATGAAACGGTTATATTTTACCATTTTTGGGGAAGGGGCTTCAGCCCGAAAGACCTTCCGTGGATCCGCCTGTGAATATAGATATAAAATATTACTATTAATAATGTAGATGGATATAGCGTATACCTTTTCATTGATAAACTTGGACCATTACTTCCTTTGCATAGCTATACCTCGGATAAACTAATCCGTTACTTAGGTAGGCTGAGGGGCCCGACCGATTTTCCACTCCATCTTCCCTGTTTCTTCTAAAAACTTACTCCATTTCTTCGCATGTACGCTACCGTCGGTTTCATCCTGAACATTTCTATACCTTATTTCTTTAGGTAGCTACCATATTTTATATATTTTATTAAATTCAATGATAATCTCATCTACAGCTATTTTGGAATGAATTCTAATCTTGTTGAGTAAGAAATCACTAGTGCACCACTTTCTCAACTGTTTAAAGAATAGCTGAATTATCATCAAATTGTACAAAAGAATAGAATACAACTGGCCTAAAAGTTTGAAACAATAAATAAAATTGATAAAATAAAATAAAAAGTAAAGAATACCTTAGGTGGACAAGCTATATACAATACAGATAAAACTATGTACACAGCATTTAAAACTATGAACAAAACACTTAAAACTATGAACGAATCACTTGAAACTATGAACAAAACTATATATAAGGGTTGAACAACATAAACATACACTTTGAGAAATGAAGAACGAAAAAGAGATAGAATAAGTTCATTTCATAAAAAAACTTTACTTGTGTATATATACAAAGTATATATATATATAAAGTTAGTTATAATTGAATAAAAAAAAAAGAATAGATGTATTGAAATTCCTAGGTCGATAGTAGGAAATGCATGTACTATCTCTTACCAAGTATTATCATATGATTATATGATTGCTACGCAATACATATATAGTATTAATAGTTAGCTGGTATCTGACTGTTTTTGAAACAGGAGGTTTTTGAATGCCTATAGGGAAGGGGCATGCCGAATTTTTATCGGGAGGGAATTCCAAAAGTTGACGGAGCGGGCTATAAAGTAGTTTTGGAATGAGGCAGATCTATGAGAAGGGATGTATAGGTCAGAGGGTCGAGATCTTGTAGTGAGGGAATGGATTGAGGAATTAAATTGGAGAAGGTTGTAGGCATAAGAAGGACGACGATCGGTAATGATTTGATAAAGGAATGTGCCTAGGAAATATTGTCTTCTTAAGGAGGGGAAGAGCCACCCTAACTCAGTGTAGTGGTGGGAGACACGGGAGCGTCTCGGGGTCCCAATTACAAATATAATATGTTATATAATAATATAATATTATAATATTAAAAAAATATAATATGTTATTTATTACACTTGTCTCCGTAATTAGGAATATTTTTGGTTTAAAAATCTCACCAGAAGAATAAATACCACCGAGTAAACTGTTATGTAGAATTCATAAACGTTTATTAGTTTTATATTAAACAATTTACTAATTGTTTCATAAATACAAAAAAAAAAGTTTCTATAAATGACATTACTAGAAATAAGTTACGGTTAATATGTGTTCGATTGTATTCTACGTCCTGTTTAAGCATAATAAAAACGTTAGACGCCATGCCTTCATGCGTTAGAATTTAGTAAATAACCCCTGTCTCTTACTAATAAACCAATCCCACCGTTCAATTCAGCTTTTTTTATGGAACTCTAAAAACACAATTTATTAAAGGGTTATTATTTTTCAATCTACGCTTTTTATAAAAAAAAAAAAAAAAAAAAAATGAGAGTAATTTTCAACTCGGGCATTTTAGCATCTGGAAAGGTCATATTTAGAAACTGTGTTAAATTTCCTTTTAAAACATGCATGGCTAATCGCGCTATTATTCGCTACTTTTTTACTTTTGAAGCTAATCTATGCCATGGAGACAGTAAGTTGAATTGTTTCTATACAATATTCTTATATTTATTAGTCATACTTACCTTGTTAGTAAGCATCCATAAGGTCGTATAAACATCTATAAATAAGAACGTTGGAGCCACTTAATTGTCGAAAATCGATGAAACAACACAGAACGATATTAACGTAAAACTTGATCATTCATAAATACAAAGGTCTACGAATTGTTTATAAATTACTTTCCGAAACTTGTAATAATGTTTTTGGACTATTCAACTATCGTAGTAAACAACGAGTATTGAATGGTTAAAAATTGTGAGATCGACTTTTGTCCGATTAAGTCATTTTGCCCACTTTACTGCCTTACGTACTTTGCCCACGATTTGGTCAGGATTTGGGCCATTTTCAAATCTTATTTTATCTAGCTCTAGCCACTGTCACTATTTATTAATTTCTTTTAGCTTAGAAAATAAAAACAAAATTGTCATCTTGGGTCACTGGCATTACATGAAGAGGCATAATTAATTTTCTTTCGAATAAAAAGGTTTAAAATTTTTTAATGAATTATATTTTTAAAATAATACAAAAAATATTTTAAAGTATACTAACAGTGCTTTGGTTTCGATGAAACTTCTTTTGTTGTTTTTAGGCAATTTAAATACCTTTGAAACATCTTAACACAATATCCCCCAAAAAAGCGTATACTTTTTGAGTTATTCGGAATTTAATTTTAACATCCCTCGTAACTTTTTTTCCAGCTTCTTTTCGTTGAGGTATGTTATATAGATAAATTTAAAGGGTATCGAGGAAATGACTTTAGCGAAGTTTCATTGAAATCGGTACATTCGTTTCGGCGCTACAGTCTATCGCAACGCAGGTTTTTCTGCATTTTTATTTATTTTTCTCCTTTATTAACTTATCAAATTCTTTCAAAAGTTATATTTAGCATTTTTTCGTAACTCTAAATAATATGAAATGATTAACTTTTTAAAATAAACCATATTGAAGGTACTTTAGAGGAAGACGTATATGAACATTGGGCATTTAAGCCGTGTAAAGTGACATCAATGAGGATAAGACCTAATTGATATTAAAGACCACTTAATTATACAATGATACACAGAGGTTAATCAAAATCGTTAGAGCCGTTTTTGAGAAAATTGTGAAAATGTGTTTCAACGTTGATATAAAGTGGCACTTCCGGTTAGCCGATTTTAAGGGAAAATTTGCCGTCACAACTAAGGCATATACCTGTCTTAAATACGTGATATCAGTTTCATAGGACTTTTCGTTTTTGAGCTAGGCTGCTAACATAGAGACACACAGACCATTTTTCGGAACTTGGTCATTTCGACCTCAGGGTACCTCAAAACGTGTAAATCCGTTGAAAACTCAGATTCAAAAATTTTCTCGATAGCAATACTTACACTTACTATACATTACATATATACGTAAGTGAAAGTAAAAATGTATGTATCTTTGCGTTACATGTTTCATACGTTACATATGTTTTATTAAATTGGATATTACTTGAAATAATACATAGTACATTAAAATTTTGCGAATATTATATTTATTCTTTTGCTAATAATATTAGCGTAATCTCGTTTCGTTGAATTAGTCAATGACGACTAGGCAATTATATAAAAATTAAAAAGTAATTTAAAAAACATAGCTAGAAAAGGTGTGCCGACAGAGACACCTAAAATAAAAAGGGGACAAGGAAACCCTCTAAATGTCACCGCTTGATTAGAAAACTTTTTGTTTTGTTTAATACAAAACCACTTACCACCTCGGAAATAATTAAAAAGTTTATAGCCAGGAAACGAATTATGAATTTAAATTAATCACTTGTAACCATCCTTATGAAAAAAAAGTAAACTTCCCGCTTCTTCGATTTTTTTTCAAGTTTTTTTATTTATATTTATGTATTTTTCTGTTACAATTTTAATCTAAAACTTTTTTAAGACTTAAAAAGAAACAGGTAAATTGAAATATATCTATATATTCCTTCCTTCCTTAAATGCAATGTGTAACGTTCAGAATTTGAAGAAGAAATTAAAGCCAAACATCACAGTTCTTAACGGCCAAACTAGAATAGAATAGAATATATATTTATTTGTTTTGGGGACTGGCCCCATTCAATTACAAACGGAGCAGATACACACATTTTGATTATTAGAAATAGAAATAAATAGAAAATCATCTTTATTCTGGGACTAGGTCCCTTAAGGATAACAGTTTTGTTCACATAAATTAACAATAAATCTGGACGATAATTAGGGTTGCAATACTAAAATATTGTAGCTAAAAAAATAATCACTAAATGAAATTAGAAAGGGACGCTAAATCAATTGTATAAGCAAAACATTGTAGTGAATAAAAAAAAAAAAAAAAAAAAAATATATATATATATATAACTGTTGATTTATAGAATAGAATAGAATAGAAAATAATTTTACTCTGGGACGAAGTCTCTTTAGAATAACAAAAAAGCACAAAATTAAAATGTTATATCTGGCCAAATAAAAACAAACATAAAAAGTAAAGATAAAGATAAATCAGTAAAGAAAATATTAGTTATACACACTATATACAAAATAAAAAAAAAAATCTATATACAAACCTAATGAAACCTTGCCAAGACACTTAAAACTATGTACAGTGGTAAAATATAAATATACACTTTTAGAAAAAAATAAAAAATACATTACATTCTTCTTAGAAGTAAACTCTGTCTTCCTGTTGAAAAATAAGAAAGTCGAATCTGATAATAAGTATTTAAGTTATGAGCTATATGTAAATACATTATTATGAATAATATGTAATTTTACATAAAAGGTTAAATCGTAATATATATAAAAAAATAAATCGTAAAAAAAATGTTTTACATATGTTCCCTAAGATGTTACTACACACAGTAATTAGCACATTATCAGTCGATTTCTTTTATAATTTATAAAATCTTGATGTAGTGTTTTTGTAAATATTTTTATCGAACGCAGCTACCCCCAAAACATTAAAATCGACCATAATATAATTTTGTTCACATAAATCGGAAATTGTTCCCACTGTGCGTCGCCTTAAAAAATAAATAAATAAACTAATTCGAATTTAATTAATATGTTAACATATGTGAGAGCTGAATTAAGTTATTTACAAATATTTCTGATATTTTTAGAATGACCTAATTTGTCTTCATGCGAACATTTCTCTGGATGTAATGCAATGTTTGTGCGTATGTTCAGAATGACTGGGCGTTGTGGATAGCGGGTGTGTATTTCCATGTGAAAACGGCGCATAAATTCCTCGTGTTGCAATGATTGCGATGATTGAACAATGCGAAATTATATTCAAATTTATTTAAATTATATATTTTTCAGTTGTCACATTAATTATCCGGAGCATTACTATCTGAATATGAATACGAGTCATGGTCGCAATGGAAATCAGAGGGCAATTATTCGAAAATTTAAACCTCTGATGTTTATTTTAAATTTTCTGACAATACTTCGGTAGTAAAGTTATTCTTTAAATGAATAATTATTGACCATAATAACGAAGAACTTGTAATATTAATAGGTTATTAGTTAGTCGTAAGTCATTCTTCCACGCGTCCACCCTTCATGTTTTTCGCTCCTCCCGCCTATAATTTTCCCCCTTCTCTCATACAGCTCTGTATCGAGGTTTGGTAATTAAAATATTAGTTTCTGTAGCTTATAATGAAAGTTCATTTTCAATACTTATTGCAAAAAAAAAAAAAAAAAAAAATGAAATAAATAATAATACAAACAAAAATTCTATTTGAATACCTTTCCTAGAGTATATACCAATGCAACTTAGTAGACGATAAAAATCATATTTTATAAAATTTCAATACTTGTTTACGTTATAGTTTTCTGCCTTTTCAATGTTATTGTATACCAATCCATATATTTGAAGACAAACATATTGTCGATTGTTTATGATTTGTTCAAATGTATTGAAAGTGAAAAAAACAAAACGAAGACTTCCATTAAAGTAGTCCAAGTAATGTTTTGTGATAAAGCAAGAAAGATTTGTTTTTATTGCTCTTTAATAACCTTTATTATTTATTTATGGAAATTTACAACTGTACTAAATAAATACAACTAGCAAATATGAGCAAATAAAGAGTAATGACATGAACATATTTGTGGAGACAATACCCAATAATAGCATTCCCTAAATAGTTCCATGTAAGAAGATCACGAGGCCATCTTCTTTTCGGATGCCTAGGAGAAAGAAGCAAGTGGGTTCGGATGATGCTGGAGTCATGAAAGGGTATATATCTTGCTTGGGCTAAAAGCGACACATGGAAAATTAAAATCTTTATGAATGGTTTTATTTGTGACAAAATATGGGGCATTAAGAATTTTACGAAGGATTTTGGATTGTAAGGATTGGATACGATAGGAATTCCATGGCTAGGTGGAGTCCCAAAGCTCAACTCCGTATGTCCATATAGATCTTATCATAGTCATGTAAATGAGTTCGTTTATAATTAATTGAAAGTTTAGAGCGTTTCTATACTAAGTGTTGGAGTAGCCGGAAACGTCGAGCAGTTTCTAGTCGTTTCAGTCTTGTTTGCGGATTTCAAGTAAGGCGTTAGCCCAGTTGGAATCCTAGGTAGCGGATTTGTTCAACAGGGACAATTGGAATATCATTGAAGGATATTGTAGGACAAGAAGTCGTAGATTTACTAGAAGAATTCTTTAATAATCTTAAATTCAATTTTTGTTAAAATTTTTGAACTGAATTTTTTTTTTCTGAAAGGTTTTTCTTCCTGCCGCTGCCTAAAGCATTTATAACTAATCAGTATTTACGTGTGGATAGATGGGGTTGTGTTGGAGTTATCACAATTTATTTGATGTTATAATAGAAATCGAATGTATATTCTTTATAGAATACTTGATGGTTGACCGTGGTGTATTATTGAGTAAGAAGATGGACCGGGGTGGCGGTCATAAAATGACTAAAATAGTAAGAAACTATTCTATTTAAAGCCAACGTTTCGAACCGACTTGGAGGTCTTCTTTAGGGGGTTGCATGCAGTAGAGAGTTTCAGTTTGAAACTCTGTTTCATTATGCAGTTTTGTATGCACTCAGTTTCAACTAAAACTCCCTACTGCATAAAATCCTCTGAAGAAGACCTGCAAAGTTAGGTCGAAACGTTGGCTTTAAATAAAATAGTTTTTTACTGTTTTAGTATTTTTATGCCCGCCATCCCCGACCATCTTCTTCCTCGATACATTCTTTAGTTGTGTTAATGACATAATTTATGGTTAAATATTCTGGCCTATACAATTTATATATTACATGCATGAAAATTGAAATCCTCTTTGATTCGCACTTTTATCTTCGAGTGTCTGTTTCGCCTGTTATCTAATTTATAGATGTCTCAGGTACAATTAGAAAATAAATTAGATACTTCTATGTTGTATAAATAGATATTTCGCCTCTATGACGATTGGATCCCTCCAAACTCCTTCATATGAATATCAAAGAGGAATGAGGAAAAAGTTGGGATAAGCACCTCTATGAGGGCGAAGAAATAAAAAGCAACAAATAAAAATTGGCTACAGCTCTTCAATAAACAGACTTTAAAGGACTTTTGCTGTCTTGGAGGGAGGGATGTGCTTGTTTTCAATGAATAAAAGCAGGAAGTCGTTTGAGTAGAAAGGAATGGAATGAAAGAAAAGCTTAGGTTGAGATGAGGCAGGTGGACCAATCAACATGCCCGATACAACTGATGCATCCCTCCATTTTACAATACTTTATTGTAATTTCCAATGGTTTACCATCGTAAAATAAACAATGAATTAAAAAAAAAATAAGGCGATTTATGAATCTTACATATATTATACAAATTTTTTTTTTACTTTCACAATATATGAAGTATATAATATTATTATGAAGAGTTATTTTTTTTATAGAATAATAATACAATTTGTGGCAGTCAAGAGCTATAGTTATATTCATATGTTTACATTATATGTGTGCTCTATGTATACATTAATACCATACGTACAGGATGTTCCGTAAGTAGAGGAGAATGTTTATAGGTGTGATAGCTGATGTCAAGAGGTTAGAAAAAAATTATGTAAAGATTTTCACCAGAAAATTAGTAAAGTTTTGTGTTTTTTAAGTATGTCGCGTTTTTTGTATAATAGGAAGCGATAACTAAAAAAAAATATTTAATTTAAGTAATTAACAAACTTCTTCACAGTGAACTAGAGAAAATTTGCTTCAAATGAAGATAGTGTTTGAAATTGTTAAAACCATTTAAAGAAGAATTTTGAGCGAATAAACGTAGTCAAGTTGTATTTAAAAAAAAAAAAAAAATCATAAATTATCCCTGACTTTTTTTACTATCCTCCAACTATACTACCCCACAATCATAAAACGTTTGTCATTGATAAAACTATTGAAAGAGCACTTTTGAGTGGATAAACTAACCATCGTTCTGTTAAAAAAAAATTAATTGTTCTCCTTTATTGTAGGCAATAAAAACTTCCAAGTATAAAACTAATGGTTTATTTGTTATAATAATTTTAAATCGACGTTTCGGGAGATTATTCCCATCTTCATAACTTTATTCCCAGCCTTTATAGCAATAAATTGCCTTATCTAGCCATTTGTTTTATATTTGGAAGTTTTTATTGCCAACAATAAAGAAAATTAAACAGTTTCCCAACAAAAAAGAAGAAATGTTTGCCATTTTTTGTTATCACCCTCCAGATGTGTTTACAATATTTTTAAAAACAGAACTTAGCTCAGTTTATTCGCTCAAAAGTGCTCTTTAAATGGTTTTACAAATGTCAAACTCTGATTATGTTTGAGATAAATTTTGTCTAGTTTATTATGAAGCAATTGTTAAATATTTGTTAACGACTTAAAGCTTATTTAACTTTATTATTTTAGTTTTTGTTTTTAGAAGTAATAATTGTGGTATTTATATTTATTATTATACACCCCATCATAAAAAAAATAAATTTTATAAGTTTTGTCAAATTTTTTTTAATGAAAATATATTTTATTTTTTATAGATCTCCTCTTTTTCTGTTTGTATTTTGAGATCTTGTTCCCTATCATTGGTTTCAAATCGAATTGTAAGATCAACTATTAGAGCCTCTTTATCTTTCGCACTAAAGGCTAAGATATCTATGAATCTAGTTGAGCCTATCGTATCTATGCAATATAATTTAAGGAAACATCTATACTTTTTCTCTGCAATTAACAACTCACTTAAACTACCTTTAATTTTGTTTATTTGAAATAATTTAACAAATATCATTATTAATTGTTTAAAAAAAAACACAACTTTCAGTTACTAAACCACTTTAAATAGAAATTACTTTTTTTTTTAAAGTCAATAAACCTCATAAATATTACTTTAATTATAAATACAACTTTTTTAAATTTTATTTATTTATGATATTTACAATTGTATTATATACTATAAAATACACTCTAAAAAAAAATGTATTTACAATAGGAGATCTCGACTCTATTTTCTTTTGAGACGCCTCGGAGGGTTATCAGGGATCGAAGAGGAAGCAAGGTTAGAAACGAGAGGGTACAGATGGTTATGAAGTTTATTATGGAAGGATTAGTATTTGGATTGGGTCAAATCGGAATCATAAGGAACATTAAGGTCGTTATGGATGATTTTATTAGTGACAAATTGAGGAACATTGAGGATTTTACGAAGGATTTTGGATTGTGAGGATTGGGTTCGTGGGGAATTCGATGGCTTTGTGGAGCCTCAAATCTCAATTCCGTCCAAATAGGTCTTATTGGAAGTCATGTATATGAGTCTATTGTAATTAACTGAAAGTTAATAATAAACTTAACCTAATTATTAGAAATTATAATAATTCTGTTGACTATACAGTTTTATCATGATTTTATGATTCATGATTTATGATTATTAGTTTATCAAGTAGGAAAAAAAATTGTTTTCTATATGTTAGTAAACATTATTAACTACAACAATTAAAAAGCCATTACCACTTATACTGGAAACTTAAAATCTTCAGCTCCGAATAAAATATACGTCAATACTGCCACTCTTGTTTCGAAAAAAAATTCTTTTTAACCAACTAAAATATTTATCATGTTTTCTCTTTTAATTAATTATAAATTTCTTTCATAAATCGTATGCCAATTGTATTACTACAATAATGAAAGACTTTAATTTATTTCTAATTAAAAAGATTAAAATTACGTTAGAGGAACAAATAAAAAAAAAATGAGTTATTATATTTGTATAATCGAATTGACAAAACTTTTATAATTTACTATAGGAAACACAATAATATTGAATATAAATATTTTTATTGAGAAAAATATGCTAGAAGTCGGATAACTCTTACACCAATATGTTGTTTCTTTTCTCACATCACAGGTCCTAGATTTTATTGATTTAGAAGCAATAATATTACAAACATGAACAGTTCATTAGGTATAGTTGCTTAGGTCTTGATATTCGGCCATGTCGACAGAAGTTTTTTGTTGTTATTAAAATTTATATAAAGTAAAAAAATTAAAATTATGTGACTTATATTGTGAAGAGTGTTGAGTTGGGTGAAAGATGAATGAAGCAGAAATGGAAATGTTTGGGCGCTTGAAATGGAAACGCTGGAATGAGAATAAATTATCATTGATGTTTATCGTCTGCTCTAATGGATCAACAAATTTTACTTAAGATAATTCCACTCAGCTGGCTGCGGTACTGGAAACGTGTCTCGTAACCTTCTTCATATTTTCAAATTTTTAAGAAAAAATAATTAGCGAGGTTTTACGATAATTATCTAAATAATTCGATTTCTACTTGATTCGTGAAATATTTTGAATATTTAACCTTCACTACTTGAAGTATTTATAAAAATATTTAGATGTAAATAAATTGAAAACATGGTTACGAAATAATAATAATAATAATCTGATAAACACACTTTTAAAATAATCGTTTATATATTTTCCGTCATCTATCAAGAAGAGGTTTTTCAAAAATATCTGTGTGGAGTTGTTAGATTTAAAAGTAGAAAATCCTTGTGAGACTTTCAAAAAAATTAAAAAAAAAAATTAATTTATTAACAGGTCTTTTTAAAAAAATATTATAAGTATATTATCGTATATGGTAAGAAGCCGAAAATTCTGCCCGAAAAATAGCATCTGTGTAAAAGGAAAATTGTTCTTCCCTAAATTCAAATACCTCGGTTCCACAATAACCTCAATCAATGACCAAAGGTCAGGGCATTTAAATCGAGAAAAAAATCAAGAAATGTCAAATTAAGAGAGTGATAGAAGTGATGAAGCCAACGAGACCTGTGCGCTAACCAACACTCCAGAAAGAAGTATTGAAAGTTTTTAGAGAAAAATCCTCCGCAAGATTACCTGGGCGATCTGGGATTAGGATACTAACGCATGTAGGAGGAGGGCAAAATAAAGAGCTACGTACAGAAACCGGTCATTCAATATCTCATGATATGAAGGGGTTAAGATGGGCTGGGTATTTAGCTCGAAGCAATCCATCTGGAAGCCTCTGCACAACAATGAATGCCTCAATGGAAAAAAAAAAAGACCACGCGGAAGGCCAAAAACTTGATGGATTGATGGAATCAATAGATATGCAGATAAGAGGACATATTTTTTTTTTTACTGAAAAAATAATCTTCTCAAACTTATTCTGATCAATTTGTGCATTTAAATGATAATATAAATAATAACAATACAGGATGAGTATTATTTTTAATTCTTAATAAAACAGAGTCATTCAATTTTTGGATAATTATGTTATTTGCTAGTGATATTTATCAAACGGATTTTAACTGTCGAAAAACTTTTTATTGAAATAATTATATAAATTAAAATATGAAGCCATGGTAGATAAGTTAAAATTTCGGATAACCGGTAATGTGGACATTTTTATTCGACAGATCGAAATATGCCAAATTTGGTCTAAAACCCGTTATCTATTATCTAAGATAAATTTTGTCCAACTCTGGCCTTTGGGAGCTAGTCATGTCAAACTTTATATCATTGAGATCTAAATGTTCGCTCGTGTATTATCCAGAAAAAAAAAAAAAAAAAAAAAAAAAATGGAATGGACTTTACTCCATTCTACAGATTCATTTTTTTTTTTATTCAGCTCTGGATATGCAGTGTTTTCTCTTTTGTTTTATTCTTCTTTATTTCATTTTATTTTAAGAAGCTTTGAACATTGTTTCAAAATTCCAACATTCTATTTATTTATTTAGTCTGTGATTGGAAAAATTTCAACAACACCGCTTCGTGTCTTTATGCAGGCAAAGAATAAACTAACTTGTCAACGTTTTACCCCATTCAGGAAAAATGAGAACAGATAAAAAAAAAATTAATTATCAGCCAAAATAGATAAATACGTATAAAAAATACGACTAATTATAATAAAAAAGGAAGAAATGAAGGTTATAATAAAAAACACCTGATTACGCAAAGTTGTAAAAAAAATAATAAAATAAAATTAGCTGGATTTATTATATTTATCCAAGATTTTCAACGTTTCAAAATAAATTCAAATTTCAAATGGCAGTGCTGTAGTTAATAGTATTATCTAACTTCTGTGCGACCAGGCCAAGACCAAGACTGGTAAAAAAAAAAATGATATTTTGAATAAAAGTGAAGGAAAAGTATTGGGTTGGCAAATAAGTCCTTTCGGTTTTCCTATTATTTTTATGTCGCTATGATACACTTCTTATCTGATGAATTAATCCCTAAGGTGGATTGTTTATCCTGCTTGTACTATGTCAATAACTATATCTGTTAACTCTTGTTAAAATTAGCTTAGTATTGTGTTTGCTATTACACTATAAACATGGAAGAAAATATCATCCATTATCGACATATGTTGTTGTATTATTTTCAGAAGGTAAGCGTGCTGCAGAAGCTCATAGAAAAATGTTCAGTGTTCATGGGAATGATGCCTTAACCGAACGCACCTGTCAGAATTGGTTCGTCATATTTTATTCAGGAAATTTTGAGATCAATGATGCTCAACGGTCTGGTCGCCCACATGAAATTGAAACGAGCAATATTAAAGCCATTGTTGATCAAAATCCCACCCAATCAGTGCGAGAGATTGCAATGACCCTAAACATGTCGCCCACAAGCGTATAAAACCATTTGCACAAGCTCAGCTGTGTTTCCAGGCTAAGTACTTGGGTCCCTCACATATTTTTTTTTCTCGAAAATCACAAAAAATGTTATAACTTCAATACGACTTTAGCTATCTGCAAGAAATTTAGCAGGAATGTAGGACCAAATAAACTGCGCAAAATAACATAAACAGGACATTTGTAAGCAAACTACAAGTGGAGATAACAAATAAAAACCTATAAGGAGTTTTTGTTTATTTATTCCTTATGTAGGAATTAAATAAAAAAAAACATCCGGTCACTGCAGAATTTCATGAATGGGAAAAAATTCCAAAAGGAAGAGGACATCAAAAACCACTTGGATCAGTTTTTTTAACTATGAAATCCAGACATTCTATGAACATTATGCATTTATTAGAAAGATGGGAAAAAAACATGTTAAATAATGGTCAATATATCATAGATTAAAATGAATTTTATGTCTATAAAACATTGAGTTTTATTTCAGCCTGAAAAACCGAAATGACTTATTTTCCAACCAAATAGTTGCTAACACAATTTAAATTACTAAATGTAAAGAATTGGTATAACCAATATACTTTTGCATTTAACTCTTCTAATTTTTCATTCGGGCTTAATTAGGTTTCTCTTATCTAAAAAATTAATATCTCTATAGTAATAATAGGTAATTGCAAGACTGTTGACAGATGCTTGCGCAAGACCAAGACTAAGTACGCATGACCAAGACTCGTCTTTGGACAACACTATTCCTCCCACATTTACATTTTCATATTAAAGCAGTTTTTTTTTAAGTATTTCTTTCTTATAATTAATATTATTTTTCGTGGCATATTTATGTATTTCGGTTGTTAATTGTATGTTTTTTCATGAGTCTTTTTTTTTCAGCTTAGCTGTTTGATTATAACCCCAGCTAAGTTACCTAACCTTTCTTTTTCGCGTATGATTAGAGGTCATAAAGTTATGAGATCTTTGGTTTGTTCCCTTACCTGTCATGAAGATGCGTGAATCGGCAAAACTTTGAAGGGTTATTTTATTGTTACCTGCATTTTAGAGAAACAAGGCTAGGTTGTTGGAAATTTTCTTATTATATCCTAACATCAATTTTACATCTCTTGGTGTGTTTTTAATCGTTTAGATTATTTCTTTTTATAAAGTGCGTAATTACGCTGGTGCGAAAAAGATGCACTAAAGTACACTTGTTACAATAATTTAAATTTTCACATTTTTTAGATGATGAAATTTCGATAACATCGTTGATGATCTCTGGAAAATCAGAAAAAATTGGAAAATCAGAGTAGGTTCATATCAGTTTCGTTTTGGTTGAACATAGGACAATAGGTAATCAACCTGGTTGAGGGACTGAGAGGACGTGGATGTAAAGAAGGCACAATGGTTGTTGGAAATTACCTTTTCCTCGGGCTCAAAGGCTGTTTTCCTTTAATCACTCCCCCCCCCCCCGCCTCCTCAACAGTTTTCCGGCTATTTTTGACACAGTCACAGGGAATGGCAACTCCAAACTTAAAGGAAATAATGTCTCCACTGTAGTAAACAATTAGAAATTTGACAAAGAACGTGTTAGTGTAGAAATAGTTACTGCAAGAATATTCAATTTATTTAACTTTTTTTACTTTCAATCACCTATATATGAAATTTTTATAGGAGAGATAGCAGACCTTAAGAGCTACAAAAAAGTTCATATAAACAATGGGCTAATTTTCAGCAGAAAAGTAGCAAATCCAAGTTTTTTGTTTTTTTAAATGAGTCATGTTTTTTGCTTTCACTTACTTATATATGAAATATATAGTATGGGAAAGTATTGGGTTCGTGAAAACTTTAGAATCTCAGTTTTCAACGGAAATAAACGTTTAGAGGACCTCTGAATCCAAAAAACCAAGTAACGAAAATGGCATATGTGTGGGTGTGTTAACAGTCTAGCTCAAAAACGAAAAGTTTTACGCAAGTGAAATTGCATATTTTAGGTTTCTATATTCTAAGGATGTTACAGTAACTTTTTCGTCAAAATCGGCTAACCGGAAGTGGCACTTCATATATTGGACTAAAAACATTTTTGCTGTTTTCTCGAGAAGGGCTGTAACGATTTGGATTAAATTCAAAATATTTGTGTAAAATTAAGCAGTTCTAAATATAATGTCGTTTTTATTCTCATTGTTGTTTTCTAACAGGGCTTAAATAGCTAATTTTCAATATTAGCTTCCTTTAAAGTACCTTTAATTTTTTTTATTTGAAACAATTGACCATTTCACATTAATCTCTAATATAAAAGATGGTTAAATATAAAATATGAAAGAATTCGATAATTAACTAAAGGAGAAATAAGAGATCGTAACGGAAAATAGTTGTAATTGAGGAACCAAAGGAATACTAGCGCACCGGAGCTCACCTGAACTCGCTCGAAAGATTAGAACAAACTTTCGTACGTAACATGAGCTTAATATAATAAGTACTCCGACAATATTATGTAAATATACATATACGGTTTTCATAGATGATATTGTTGGTATTATTTAATATTTAATTTTATAGATCACAGCGATATAAATATTAAAATTTGTATATATAAGGGTACTTATGAATATAAAAATACCCACAATGAAATATAAATCAATACCGCGTTTTTAATTGTTACTTTCACTTCCCCTTTGTCTAAAAATACTTATTTCTGCTAAGAAGTGGGTGGTAAGTGAAAGTTGTGTGATGCGCCTACCGCACCAGATTTTTATCGAATCAAAAACAATAACTAAAGAAATATTTAATTTAAGTGATTAATAATTGCTTCATTGTAAACAAGAGAAATTTACTTAAAACGTTTGTCATTTTTAAAAACATTTACAGAAGACTTTTGAGTGGCTAAACTAAGCTAAGTTCTGTTTTCAAAAGAATTATAAATTATTCGCCATTTTTTTTTTATCATTATCCAACTATACTACGGTTACAATTTAAAAAAAAATACCTCGTTTAATAAGATTTAAGTACGAATTAATTAAGTTGAGGTTTATTAGAAAAAACTTGAGGTTCAGCTCAAGTTTGGGTAAAAAAAAAAAAAAAAAAATGACAATTTTTATACTATCAAGTAAAAGTATCCCTGTTTTCACCAAAAATGACTACGATCAATTGTTGCAAAGCTTTTATTTCTTGTTTTTCCATGATCTGGAATGTATTTTAACAAACACAATTGCCTAAACACACATTTTATTTATATAAAAAAAATTAATTCTAAAAATACTGATTTTTCAAATATTTTTTTCCGGCAGATCGTTTATAGACTGTGTTTTTCGCCCAGAACTCTATTTTAGAAATTGATCCGAATTCACAAGTGACAAACTAAATGTTCCTGATCCTAATATTAACTCTTCTACTAAAGGAAAGTAATGCTAAGTAATGCCAAAAATGTCGCGAATTCGAGCTTTCAACGTATATATTAGTTTTATGTTCCGCTGAATCCAAACAACCAAGTTTCACGAAATTGTCTATTTATGTATCCGTGTGAACAGTCTAGCTCAGAAATGAAAAGTCGTACGAAACTGAAATTAAGTAATTAAGGTTGAAGTGGGGGACGTTGAAGCAGTATTTTTAAATAAAATTTACTTACCTGAAGTGCCACTTCATATAATTGATTTTAAATTCAGTAAAATATTTCCAGAAACCGTTCAAACCATTTTGAACCAGGGGTTGAAAGAGTCAAACTTTTTAAAATAAGTATGATTTAGCAAAATGATTAAGAAAAATTTCGCGGAATAAAAGTTATTCTTATACCTTTATGATAATTTTTTTTTAAATAATCTTTTTTTTTTTATCTTATTCCTTGATCGTCTTGAGCTCTTTCGGCCATACGACGTCTAGCAGACCAGTAAATTTCACCTTCTGTCCTGGCCACTAGCGGATCCAGGATTTAGTTTTGGGGGGGCCTTCAGCCCGACAGTTTTTTTTTCATATATATATAACGATAATTAATTTGAAAAAAAAGAAATTAATTAATTATCTATATGAAATGGTGTTTAAGTGGTTCTTGAAGTCCTATTAAACGTAATTACACAAACCAGAATACTTTAAGAGATAGTATAAAGTATTTTTTTCTGTAAAATATGGTTACATTTTACTATTTTTGGGGGGGGGCTTCAGCCCGAAAGCTCCCCCCGCCCCCCGTAGATCCGCCCGTGGTCCTGGCTTTGCTTCTAATGTCCTGTAGTCCGGAACAAGTCAGCAGATGCAGATCAGTCATGAATACCTATCGGCACAGTGGACATATTGCTGATTCGACAACTCCAATACGATATAGATGGCTTTGGAGATAGCCATGTCCGGTTTTCATCCTAAACTGTGCCCCAATTCTAGAGAGATCTACTGGCACTCTTCCATTATCTCCTAGTAATGAAGCCCATTGCTTCTCCTTCGACTCCAACTGCCGTTTCTGTTCCAATTCTTCAATGATTACTGTTTTGGTTAGATTGTTTGCCGTCAAGAAAGTTTTTACAGTTTTTAAATATTCATGGTTCGCCTTAACTGTTTGAAAGACTAAAATAAAAGTGAGAGTTTAACAACAGCTTTTTTACTCTTAGTTGGGATTATAAAAGTTGTTATAATAATAAATTAATGTAATGAATGAAGAAATGTTATGAATGAAAACACATATTGGTGTTTATTTTGATGATTCTAGTATGATGTTGAACAAAAATGAATTTTGAATTTTGCCATTTCTGAAATTGCTTGTATTTGTATCATTGTGTAAAATATATACAAAAATATATTTCTGAAATTACTTTTTTTTTTTTTTTTTACCTAAAAACCTTAAATGAACAATTTTCGGAATGACCGTTTGTAGTGAAATTTTATTAACAAACTTATTTGGATGAAAGTTTTAAAATAACTTCATCAAAACGTTATCATGATGATAAATTCAATACAAACTTCATGTAATATGAAAAAAAGTATATGTTTAACATAAACTTTTTAAAAATAAAAAACTCATATTTTCGACTCTTGTTTTGAACTCGTTATATCGATGTACAATTTAATGACCTGCAATATCAGCTAAATCTTAATTTCATTTAAATAGTCTGACAGGCCATAAATACCGAATTTTGAAAACGGCGTTCTTTAAAGTACTTATTTTTTGTTTTTGTGATATAATTAATAACTGGCCGTGATATAAATGTAATATATTTTTTAAAACCTTTTTTGTTGGATAATATTACATTCTGTCTCAATTAACGACAATGATAATAGTGATGAAAGAACTCATTTATACCATATTAACAAGAAATATAAATAAATAAACTAAATAACTGTTTTTGTTTATAATTTATGTTCCTTTGGAAACGAAAAAATAATGTTTACCTTGTTTAACCAAAAAATGGATAATACACAGTAGTCATTGTTATCTATTCATAGTATTCTTGAAGTGTGTTGATTTTCATGAAATTAATTTTTACTGATAGTAGTGCGACAAGTGCAATCTGTGTTATGCGCGCACCGAACCAAATCCCCCTCCTCTCCAAATGATGGTTCGAAACCTTAACCCAACCTAAAGAAACCCTATTAAAGTGACTAGATTTGGAAATTAATCATTCCAATGAAGATTAAAATCATATGATAAATCACCTGAAAAAAAGGTTGTTGTTTGGCCATTATCCTACTAGCATTAGACGATAGAAGAAAAATGAATCTATATAAATGAGGTACAAAAATCATTTTGATTCAAAAATGAAAAACCAAGATATTGCAATACACTATAGCTAACGAATAATTTAAAAAAGAAGTAAAGTGTGAACAGTGTTCTATTTTTTTAATTTATTGTCCATTTTGCTATTATCATAAGAAAAAAAAAATTGAATATGGAAGAATAAACGTAAAATGATGTGAAAAACATTATGTTAATTGACGATTCGGAATATTGGTTTTACATTTTTTAGGTTTTACATATATTGGTTTTGAGAGCTAGTAGAAGATTAGCTTAGACTTCCCTCTACTTCTTCTGATTAAAAGCTTGGATTTCAAGATTTCTGGAAATCCCTCGATATAGCCCGTCAGTATTTCAATCCTAACTTTACACGATAAATCAGGATGTCAATCATCACTCCGAACGACACTCCGACTATCTGCGTAGGGTCCGGTTTTAGACTATCATTCCTAATTGACCTTGTATGGTCTGCTCAACCAGTTACTCCCAGATTAATAAGAGCCTACCTCAGTTGTTTGGCGGAATATTCTAAGGTACGCGGGTCACAGCAGACACTCTAATAGGATCTCACTGATCCTCCATATCAGGAAATAAATATTGCGCTAATCCAATTAAGAGATCTAATTTCCAAACGAATTGAGGATGAAATGAGAGTGGACTTCTCCTAGCTACCTGATTTACCAACAGACGACTGCAAAAGAGTTGCTCTAAATTGGGAAAGAATAATGGGGAGGGTGAGCGAGGCTTGTTTAAAAGTTTTAAAACTTGGCACAAGCCGCCTCCTAGCCAATTATCTTGGGAGTTTATTCAGCTCTGCTGACCCGAGATTTCATTTCTGTTTGCTCTATAATTCCTTGTTTACATAATATTGGCTAATGACTGAAACAAAACTAATTAGTGTGTATAGAAGCCTGAAATTTAGATATTAATAATGTTTTATTACAAACATAAATTTCATAACTGTTTTAACGTTTCTAGCTGTCGATTCACGGTTTGATCAGTTAGCTCTTAAAATATTTCCTATTTAGTGTGAGACTCATGGCTTTGTAGTTTGGATTTTCCCATTTATAAAAAAATCACCTATGTCTCTTTCCTAACTTTAAGCTTATTTTAGTAATATTACTTGTGGAATGGCCGTGTATCCAGTGAGTTTTGTTCGGAATGGATATTTTTTTTTTTAATTTAACACGTTTTGTATTATTCTATTCTATTTATGTGTAATCCCTCCCTCCCTTGTATTCTTGTCAATCAGCTGTTCAATTTAACCTTTCTTAGTGTTAACAGAGCCTTCTTTTTCCTTCAGTATGTAATTGGACTGCTTCGTGAGATGTAAACCGCAATTATTTTTTATACTTTTTTATTTCTTTTTTTGCTTTTTCTATCTGTATGTATGTGATCTCGTTTTTTTTTCTTCCCTGATGATACCTGAATCGGCGAAACGTTGGCAAGTTAACTTGTGTTGCCCAAAATCGGTCTTGGTTTTGCGATTTGCAGAAACAAGACCAAGACCGCCTAACTGTTGCAACACCAAGACTGATAACAAAAAAAAAATCGTTTTTGTGAATAAGAATCAAGGCAAAATAGTTACTAATACTTGACAATTTTAGTTACTATATGTAAAGAACTGGTATAGCCTATATGCTTTTGCATTTAACTCTTCCAATTTTTCATTCGGACTTAGTTAGGTTTCCCCTATCTGAAAAATTACACTAATACCTCTATAGTAATAGGCTAATAGATAACTGCAAGACTGTTGCGAGACTCTTGCGCAAGACCAAGACTCTTCTGTTCTAGCATTTGGACAATCCTAAAGTTAACTATCCATCTGTATGCTGGAGACTCATGGTTTTTTGGTTTGGATTTTTTTCACTTATAACAATATTTCCTATTTTTAAAATATTTTCTTATAGGATATATTTTATTCCGGAATCCCAGGCTGAATCAGTTTCAGTTCAGAAAACAACGGTTAAGCGTGATCTCGGTCAAACGACCACAAACGTTGACCTAGAAATAGTACTTCCTTACATAGTACTGAACTTGCAACAACACACTTGTAGTTGTGCAGGTATAAGTAAAATACCAACAAATGCCATTATCTATCGTTCTTTCAAGTATCTGACCTGACTGCGTTTATTCACTTGGTCAAAAATCCGTCACTATTAGTGTTGCCCAAAATCGGTCTTGGTCTTGCACTTTGCAAGACCGAGACCAAAGCCGCCTAACTGCTGCAAGACCAAGACCAGGACTGGTAAAAAGAATAGATTTTTTAAATAAAAATTAAGGCGAAATAGTTAATAATACTTGTCAATCTTATTTACAATATGTTAATAATTGATATAACCAATTTACTTTTGCATTTAGCTCCTCTTATTTTTCATTAGGGCTTCGTTATGTTTCTCCTACCTAAAAAAATTCAGTAATACCTCTATAGCTATTAGCTAATAAGTAACTGCAAGACTGTTGCGAGACTCTTGCGCAAGACCAAGACCATGATCAAGACTGAATCTACAAGACCAAGACTCATCTCGGTCTCGCATTTGAGAAACACTAGTCACTATAGAAAAGACTACTAATTACGTTGGATCTCATTTTTTTCAAAAGTCTAATCATGATTAATCTGTAGAAATGTCCATGGCGTAAATGGATTTGAAACAAACTAGGACATATTTACAATTTTTCAAAGTATTTTTGGATTAATTTTGTGTGCGCCTTTTTTACTGACCCACAGAGTTCTGATCCTTGAATAGGTCAAAATAGGTTTTTATTTTATTTTTTCGGTTTGCGACCAGTGAGATTCAAGTTTAATGATGATACAGCTAGAAGATAATAAAAAAAAAACAGAAAATATCACCATATTTGGTTTTTAAATTACTATACGAATCTTTTTTTTAAACTTCTCTTCGTCTTGCATGCTTCGTACATGCTTCAGCTTCTCAAAATGAGGAGTTCTCCCAGGTTGTTAAAATTTAATAATAAGATAACACTTATTATTTAGTTGTAAAACGACGAGACATGCATATTGAATATCAATGAATCAGAAAGTAAATCAACCCACCTCGAATTAAATGTAATTTACTTTACACTTTGTTTACATAACGTAATTAATCTAACTTTAAACAGGCTTTTATCAAAAGGATCAACACTTACATCCGGGAAGATTGATCATACTTTTAATCATATTTTAACCGGCTGAGGAGTCTTGACAGGGTCATTTGCCGGGACATGCCGAGGAAAAATGACAAAGGAAGGAATTAAATGATGGATGCCTGGTGCATTGTGCCGAACCCCACCGGCAAACATTCCGTCCTTAAAAGCTACAACTTCCATTAGCCGTACAGCAACTTTTAAATTAAAAGTTTACCATTCGAAACATTTGATATTTTATTTAATTCTTTGAGCTGCCAATATCAATGTACTAAAAAAATGAATGACTAACAAATAAACAATAAATATCGTTTGAATTTTTCGTCACAAAATTTCAAGTTATAATTTTAGCATAAGTTAAAAAAAAAAAAGTATTAAAAATAACATATTCACTAAAAAAAGCATCATCTATCAATGTTCTGGGCTTAGAACTGAACTAAGCCTAAAGATTAACCGGGTTTGAAATCGATAATTTTTTTTCACAAAATCATGAAATAATTATTATATTTGGTTTTAAATTTTAAAATGGTGTCGCATTTCACCAGTAAACCCACTTCTCATCACAGGTGACAATCTTACGGTAAAATCTCACATCAGAAGGGCTTTTCAATAAATTTTCTAAAATTTCTAACCTCTTAGCTGATTGCTGAGGAATAAGTTCGTGAGGAACCAGTCTACTGATCTTTTTCACCTTCACCATAGAGAGCAGATGGCGACTAACAGTATCTTTCGACACAGCACACTCCCTGGCCAGTTCGCGAGTACTTGTGGACGGATTTGACTCAACAGCTTCCTGCAGAACCTCATCAATATCCATTAATGGTCGCTTGGAGCCCTTCATCCTTTCCAACGTCGTATCTCCACCGCTAAATTATTCATACTAACGCCGCGCAGTGCGCTGGTTAAGGACACCTTCCCCATCATATTTAACAATTTCACGAGTTGCTTCAGAGGCTGTGAAATTTTTTTTTTCGGTAATGTCTTAAATGACGAGAATTTCGTAGGACACTGTCATGTTTCTTTTTTGAAACAGATAACTAAACTGAGGCATTTTTTGGATAAGTCAAATGGGATTAAACAAGCTTAGAGAATGCTCTAAAGGGATAATTAAGTATTGGGAAGTATTAAATAGGATTCAAATATTTACATTCTTTTGAAATCTTGAATTTGATAAAACGGTCATTTTTTTTTATACACACTATTATTCGACCACAATATTCTCTTCCTACTAGTCCACACTCAAAATGTATCATAGAGATTGCGAAAAATTAATATTTCTGATTGAAGAAAGTATTATTCAAGAATTATGATTATTGTTAATTGTAAAAATTTTTTTCAAAAATAATGAGCTGGGTATTATTTATATCAGTTATGATCAAAAATAAAAATCACTCTTAATTAAAATCATAAAATAATTATAAAAAATTCCAGATAAAACTTTTGATCAGAATTGATTTTTATTCATCAATTTCAAATCCTGTTCATCAAACACAGACATAACAAATGCATTAGAGATAAAAATATCAACAACGAAATGACTCCTTCACAATGCTTCAGTAACGGATTTAGGATTTAATTTTGGAATACTAATTTTTTTATAACAGCATTCGCTTGGGGGAAAAAAATGGAATCATTGGATCAATAACGATAATTGTAGATAAATTTTGCATATATTTTTCTAGACACGTGCTTACTATTAGTTGCTGTTTATGCGTTATAATTTTAAAAAAGATTACATATTGTGATTGTTTAATTATTCAGCTCAAATCGCACACAGAAACAAATATGGACCAATTAAAAAAAAAAAAAACTTTTGGAGGGTGGATTCGCATATTCACCATTACCATTTCATGTATGTTCTATTATTCTACTATTTCATATTATATTTATTCATATTATATTATATTTATATATTAGTTCTACTGTTTTCTTTATATCCATTTCAAAACCTTTTTGATTTTTATATTTATTCTATCACATATCGTTGGTACAAACCCCACATCATCACGATGTAGTCTAAAGATTTGTTTTTGAACTGATGAGCTGAAACGTCATTGTTCCTTGAATAGTCTTTACGTTTTATTTTGTGTGTGAATCTTCTGTTCTACAATTTTATTATTCCATTCCATTATATTCTACCATTTCAATAATTCCGTGACTTTAAAATTTTTTGTCGGTTATTGTTATAGCTTTATTTGTTTTGTTGTATTGGTGTTGACCACCATCTTATACATATCCACTTTTTCATTTCATATATTTTCTACTATCCCAGTTTCATTTGTATTCATCTATTCCATTTCATACATTTATTCTACATTTTGTTCTATTTTCACTATATCCAATCCATGCTACTATTTCAATACTGTTCATCTTTATTGTATATCATAACATTTGTACAAATGTATTAACGTCACGAAGTAGCCTAAGGATGTATTTTTTTAACCGTGAAGATGGCCTGCAACTTCGGCCAAAACATAGATTTACATAGAGCAGTTTTTTTGTGTTGATCTCAATCAACACCTTGAATTATTTTAACGGTCAACTATTCAATCTAGGATATGTCTATGGAATGAAAACCTAGGTTTTATCTTTAAAAAAAAACCGTTGCTCATCTGTCTTAATAACAATGTGGTATTGACATTGGTTGATAATTCAGTTTAATGGTACTTTACCACACATAAAATTTCCAAGTTTTCTCAAAATATATTTTTCCCCGATAAATAATATATATATGTTAGCTCCAAAAATGGCGATATTACTGGTGATATCCATATAGATGGTAACATGTTTGAACAGGTAAAGTAGTTTAAGTATTTAGGGTCTATGATAACTAGAAAAAACGAAATTGAAGAGGAGATTAAGGTTAGGCTGAAGGCGGGAAATGCTTTTTATTTTTCTGTGATGAAACTACTTAACTCGCGCATCTTGTACCGGAATTTAAAGACTAGAATCTATAAAACCATTATTCTACCTACAGTTTTCTATGGGTGCGAAACATGGCCGCTTACATTAAGAGATGAGTAACGTCTTAAATTTTTTGAAAATAAAGTATTGCGTAGAATATTCGGACCGAAGAAAGATGAGTTAATGGGAGAGTTCAGAAGGTTGCATAACGCCGAGTTGCGGGAACAATATCCAGTTAATATAATTGAGGTGATTACATCACGGAGAATCAAATGGGCTTGTAAAATAGTTGGGCTTGGTAACGAAAGAATCCCTAAAAGGTTGATATTTGCTGAACCGAATGGTATACTTCCGAGAGATAGTCCGAAACGAAGGTGGGAAGATTGCGTTAAAGCCGATGTTTGGAAGGTGAACGGTGGAGGGAGGTGTGCAATGAGCGATTGGTGGTGTCGGCATTGAACCTCCGGGTTTGCTAAGCCTTTTAATATTATTAAATAATATATATATATATATATATATATATATATATATATATATATATATATATATATATAATTTAAAATATGATTGAGAACAACTCCCAATTTACCAATCATCGGATTTCACTCAACTAAGAGAACTCTTGGATTTCCTCGAATTGGAGCAGAACGGTGGGACAAGGAAAAAAAAACAAGAAAGGTCATTGAAGATATGCGCAGAGTTTTGTGGCAGTTGTTTAAAGTTTTAGCAGCGCACTAGGCACAGTTTCTTCCAAACTTTTTTAATAAAATATTAAACTGTGAGGAGAAGGAGGGATGTAGGAAAGGCTGTTCTCAACAGGTAAAGAAATCTCCCCCAAGCTCTCCCCCTCACATTTGTTCTAAGTGACAAAGGCAATAAACAATAAGTTAAATTATAGCTCAATGCTCAGATAATTTTTTTTATTGTCTTAAGTATACTTTATAAAAAGTAATTTAATTTCGTTTATTTACAATTACAAACATTCACTAATATCGAATTTCAATCTGTTTTATAATAAAGTATTAACTGTTAATTTCGATTTCCAACCTTGTTTATTAACTAATACACCTTTTATTTGAAAGAGTCATGACACAACTAAGACACTCCATTGATTGTTAAAATCACATTTAATAACCAATAAATTAAATAATTGAATGAATGTACCTCATAGATGACTCTCCCCTGTTTTTAATGAAAACAAATACGTGTTATATGTTATGTAATAAATAAATATGTTCTAGTATGTATAATAAGTGAAACAAAAAAATCCTTACAACTATACAAACATATAGACAAATTAATTTTAAATATTAACTTGATTCGTTTTGGAATAAAATTGAAATTTTATTGTACTGGAAATTTTGCAATTTGTACTGGGGCATTGTCAACATTGCCAGTTGAAAGTCTATGTGTTGATGCAGATGAGCATCCTCTCCATCTGAGTTGTTTATATCTAACACTAAAGTGAGGATTCAAAATTAAGACACGCCCAAAACATATATTAAATAAAATAATATTCCGAGGAGAGGAATCTGATGAGAAATAAATTCGTAGAAACATTTTTCGAACATCTCCTCCAAGGATCCATACTTCGCCAGTTATAGAGAACTCGATGACTTTCTATCGAAAATATACGCTACTCCCTATTGAAGCACAAAACTTATTTCTTGAAATATTGGAAAACTGTAATGTGATATGTACTGATGCTTCGAAAGTAAACAGTGAAGTAACATGCGCCATTATCAATTCTCAATTACAAGTATTAGTGGAGAGACGATTGCAATCAGAGATGCCTTAACTTACATTGAGACAACTGATAGTAACAATTGTAACGCGGTAAAGGACTCTAAGAGTGAAATTCTAGCAATCGAAATTAAAAAACTGACAACCACACTGTCGAGAGCTATTGGAAATATTTGGTGGAAACTAACAGAAAAGGGAAAGGGAATAATGTTCTCCTGGGTCCACTAGCGGATCGAGGATTTAATTTTTTTTTGGGGGGGGGAGAGGCTTCAGCCCAGAAGATTTTTTTTTCATATACATATAACGACAATTAATTTGAAAAAAAAAGAAAGAAATTAACTACCTATATGAAATGGTGTTTAAGTGTTTTTTTGAAGTCCTATTAAATATAATTACACGAACAAGAATAGTTTAAGCGATAGATTTTTCTGTAAAATATGGTTATATTTTACAATTTTGGAGGGGTTTCAGTTCGAAAGCCCCTCCTCCCCGTAGATCCACCTATGCCTGGATCCCTTCACTCTTTGAAATGAACAGGCAGACAAAGCAGCCAATATGGCGAGAAAGCGAGATAGAAATCCGACAGTTATAATTAACGAAATCGCTACAGAAGATTTTTTACAACATATAAAGAAAGAATTACGGATAATGTGGCTGAACATATAGCAAACAAAAATCCAAATTAAGAGAAATAAAAAGCCACTGTTCCAGATAGAAAACCTGTAACCGACTCTCTAGGAAGGAAGAGACAGTTCTCTGCCGATTAAGAATTGGACATAGTGAATTTTCACATGCCTATTTACTAAGGGGACTAGACCCACCGACATGAGAGCTGTAAGGTACAAAGAACAATCCAACATATCATCCAAGACTACTCAATATCTAAGAATATATGAAAAAAATTGGATATGGCTCGGAGCCTAAAAGAAAACCTCATCGACAATGAAAAAGCCTTGGAAAAAAACTTAAAATTTTTAAAAATTATAAAATTATACACAGAGTACAAACCAAAAGTGTTGCCAATGAACCTGCAGGGAAAAAACAACAATAAAAAATAAATAAATTTTATTGTGCTTCTCTCTTTTGCATATAATCATTTATAAGATTTGTATATTTATTTTTTGAAAAATCTAAATCCACTGTTATGTTCAGTTGAACAAACATAAAAAAAAGAGACAACATTAATTTTTTTTTTTTTTTTTGTGAAGCTACCTCATTTCGTTTATGTTGCTGCTCACTCGCTGGCAATATTCGAATAGGATCATTTCGAAGGAGAAAATCAAATTGGATAGATATCATATGAATTGAACTTGAGATAAGACCGATTCCATGGACCTGGGTACTTTACAAGACAGGTGGAATAGGTGAAGGTGAGAAGGGCTCAAAAGTTTCGGTGATGCATCTCAATACGTCAACAACTTCCCCTTTTTCTCTCTTCTTAGGCAAAATGGTCTGTGAAATTCCCTGTGAGAATATAGCTCCACCCTCGAGAATGTTAACAATCGTTATTCATTTGTCATTCTTATCTCTCCAACCCTCTTTCTTTTCATGGGGTGATTAATTGAGTTGAAATTTTTAGAGACATTTTTTTTTTAAACTATTATACTCCCATTACGCTTTGTTTTCAGATTGAGAGATTAAGATTGTGGGAAATTGTCTAAATAGATATATATATATACAGTCCAACCTCTATAAATAGAATACGAAGGTTCCTTTAAAAAAAAAAGAAATATATATATTCTGGAATTCCTAGCCGTCTGAAATTCCCCATGCCGCACAGTGGTCAAAACTTAACCAAGTCGGTATTTTGTTCTTCCAGACAAAATTCTTATATCTCCTTCATATGAACTTTGACATCAGGGTTTGTAAAGAGGATTTAAGTATTTAATAGGGCAAAAAAAAGGGAAAAAATGTTTTAGGTATTTTCCAAACTAATGAAAATTAATTATTTATTTATTTTTTTTTTTTATGCCATCTCATAGAAAATTTAATTCTGAGAAGAAAATATCCTATCATTTTTTGCGAAAAACGTGCAAATTTACGATTTAAAAATCCCAATATCTTTTGAAGGGGGGCCGGATTATATTGCAGAATGTGACTTATGCCATTTTGTTCCCATGAAACAGCAAACAAAATCCAACAAATATGATTAGGTTCTATTTACATCCGGCTGAGTTATCGACATTCAAAATTTGCATTTATTTCTCAACATAACTATATATATATATATATATATATATATATATATATATATATATATATATATATATATATATATATATATATATATATATTTGATTGATTTATTTAATTCGTATCCTTTCCTTATTATGTTTATTTATGTACAAACTTTTAGTAGAGTTTCGGGGCGTTAAATTTCAGTAGAATCCCCAGAAGGCTAGATAAACCGAAAGAAGGTGAAGCTGTTTATGAATTCAATTCAAAATTCATAAACAGCCTCAACTTGATGGATATATTTGCTTTGTTTTTGTGTTTGTAATTAATGTAAGTGTATATGTCCTATAAATGAGATTAAATAATTAAATTATGCCTCCAACTAAAAAATATAAAATATCTGATTATTAGCTCCTTAACCACCACTCCAAAAGATATAAGCCGTCTTAAAGTAAAGAACCGTGTCAAACCGGAACGAGGATTCAACAAATAATTTTGGTAATAATGTTGACCGTATAATTTCAGTAATATCAACGAAATACAGAACATAAATTACCTGGACGATTTTTGTTTAAAATTCATAAAGATGTAGAGAAGATGAAAGATAGGTAATTTAATTTTAATTATATTACATACCGAATCATTAAATATAAATAATATTATTTTTATAACAATGTATATTCATATAAAAAGTTAAAAATTAGTGTTATGTTAAATTTGCAATATTATAATGGTCTATTGACTAATTATAATTTTTGCATTTATACTTGAAAATGTCAGATGAAGTAGAAATATCGGCTGTAATAAAAGTATGGTAAAGAAAGCTCATTTATTGGCGAACCTTGAATCAAAAATCGTTAAAAAAATTAATTATATACCAAGATAGAATTTTTATACTAAAAATAATTACAGTTATGTTCTCGAGACTAAAGAAGCATTAAAGGAAATTTTCCGCATATATTACATTTTAATAGCACTTCATTGATTTTATTAAACTTAAACGATCCAAGTTTCCAATCTCCTCCTTAACCTTTAAACTTTTTTATAACTGAATTATGTTTTAGGTAAATTGTTAATAACGTACTAGTAACTTTATTTTGTTTTTTCACATATTTATTTTTAATGTCACTTTTTAAGTCTTTTATTTAGTCTAGCTTTTCTTTCGCACTTGATGACTTTTTTTATTGGCGTTTTGTCCATAAAGAAAGAAAAAGTTAAACTGAATTTGAAATTAAATTTTTACTTTAACTTAGGAATCAGGTTCAGAGAATCTCAAACCCGAAGGTTTCGTGATTGCTTCTTTTTAAATAAGATCTCCCGCGAATTCCAAGTGGAATTTGTGAGCATCAACGTTGTAATCTAACACTATAAAAATGTTAGAAAGATTCCATAGTAGGGATTCAGTTTTCCCGAGTCAACTATAATGAAATTTTTGATCCTTTGATGCTTTGTTTTTAATATATTTCCTTAATGTTCTGTTTCGAATCATTTGTGAAGAAAATAATAATTTGAAGAAGTAAATTGTAGTATATAAAATATATTTTTAGTATATCTTGCTTGACCAGTTGTCAAAAAACAAATATGGACCGATGAAAAAAAAAAATTATGATTCCTTTTTGGGAGGAAGTTGGCTAATGACAAGTTACTTTGGATCGACCCTGGAGTCGGAATATCTTCCTCTGGCACATCCAGCCTCTATAATTGAATAATTAATTAAGGAGAAAAACCTGGCGGTTGAGCATGATCTCGAGAACTTTTGGCCTTGAAACATTATTTTCTCACATAGTACTGAACCGAAGACCTTTCATGGATTGTAATGTTACTTGTTTTTTTTTTTTTTTAATGTGAGGTGGGATACGGTCAATGGTTCTGTGGTCTCGTAAAGACTTTAAAGTAGCTCTTCCAAGAGGTAATCTACCTCTAGGTAGATGGATTAGGTGATGGATTAGGAACGAATGTTCCTATTGCAAATCTAATTACGCTAAAAGAGTGACAATCCTATCCCCACAGACTACATAGGTTGTTTTAAAACACTTGTTTATATATAGTTAACAATTGTTGAATTATATATGATGTTCTCAAACTAATCTCAAAATGTATTATAATCAGAAAGAAATCAATGGAAAACGAATTAATAACTAAATAATGGTTGGGGTGATCAGTCAGAAATAAGAAGGCAAAAATAAATAATAATGTTTATTTTGACATTTGCCGACGTTTCGACCTGAAGTTCAGGCCTTCATCAGGGCTAAGAAAAGAACCAGATAACAAGGTATCAGAAAACATAATTAATGTTGGTAAAAAAAAAAAATAAAGTAAAATGAAGTGGGTAGAAAAATGACAATTGTAAGAACTAAATAAGAGAGAGATAAATAATAATAACCGTTACAAAGTATAGAATGATGAAGTAAACATAATCGAAAAAGGTGACATAAGTATTAAAATGGTAATATTTGAATAAAATGTGAAACAGAAAAAAAGGAATATGAAGTTATATAAGAAATTAAAATAAATAGTAAAATTAAAATATTGAAAATAGAAAAGTTAGATAGAACATTATAATAGTAATATATAACTTTCCTCGTCATATGTTGTTGCCCGCAATATATATATTTTAATTCCTTTATTATATTAACAGATTTGAGAGAAAAATCCTCCGCACGATAACCAGAGCGATCTGAGAATAGTGTACTAATTCATGGTGAAGAAAGATCAATAAAGAGCTCCTTACAGAAATTGACCGATAAATATCACGAGATATGAAGCAAAAGAGGTTAAGGTGGGTGAGGAATGTAGCTGGGAGAAATCCATTCTCTGAAATCTCGGGTTTGATTCCCACCTGAGTTGGTTACTTTTCATTTCTCGGCGGCTCCGAGAAATGGATCGTGACATTCCCAATCTTGATAACCCACTACCCACCTTTTTTAACATAGGTGTGGGGGCGGAGGGAGGGGTTGTTCTAGAGGTACAACCAAACCAATTCTAACCAGAGTGGGAGGGTCGAGTTTCATTCCGTGGGTCCGCCACGAAATAAAGGTCAACCCCTCCTAAGCCGGATTCGGAGTCGCCAGGCACGAGGATGCTTAGACCGGGCAACGCTCCAACACACTCGGCCATCATGACCTTTGACATTCCCACTCTGGTAAGTACGCGGCGGCAACCTCAAGGTAGCCGTCAGGGGTTGACAAGAAGGGCCACGATAGGACCACTTGCTGGACTAGTTCCTCCCCGCCCCCCTCACTTAGTATTTAATATATAATATATTACATTATCATTATCTTATAAATTATTATATCATTAAACTATAATGTATTATTATACGATGTTAGAATTGCATTATATTGAAATTGTTAGAAAAAAAAAATGTAACCATGTAAAAATTATTTACTTATTATTAATGGCACTGACCGATAGATGTTGCCATCTGGTAGGACCAAATTGTAATTATTGATTAATAAACTCGAAACTCTAAAACCAGTTCTAGTACCGGTACCAGTAACATTACTACAGTATGTATACCTTCATAAGGTTTCCATTTTCATACATCCACTATATTTTACATTAGACATATTTTAACATTGATAATAGGAGTGGCAAATCGACTCTCCCAAGAAAAGAGCCTTAAGAGTAAAGATTTTGGGAGCTACCGAAAACCATAAAGGTGATTTTTCCTAAATCTTTGAAATAACGATATCGAAGACCTCGAGGACACTTAGAAGACCTTTGCTGCCCTGAACCCTACGCGGCTCCTAAGTCCTCTTACCGTTTAATACCCCTCTTCCTCCCGCCCCCTCCTACCTTCTTAACCCAATAATTTTCCGAACATGGGCTGACACATTTCTTCTTATGTCTCCTGATTCTTCGAAAATCTTCTTCAGATTTCATCTTCAAGAACGAGACAAGAAGAGTGAGCTTTTTCTATACTATCGTGTTAGTATCGTTCCTCAAGTACTCAGTCACGATTCCCTCAGGTACTACTCGACTGGATTTACTGCAGTGCTTCTTTTTCTCTAGTTATTTTCCTATTACATTTTACAGAACGTCCTCATGAAAAAACAAAAATAGTTTTTCAAATTTTCAGAAAAATCATTTATCGAAGGAATTTATTTTCAATTTGCGATCGATTTCTTCATCATTAAAATTAGTAAGTATATAGGTAAATGTTAGGTTGTAATTGGAAACATTCCAATCACACAGCCCTTTTTTCTTCAAAATGCTGGCAATGTATAAAAATCCTGTCAACGTTTCGCCAATTCAGACATCATTAGGACAGAAGAGAACAGCAAATCTAACATCACTCTATGACTTACTTACTAATCCGTCGCCACAGTCCAATGTGAACCATGACCTTCCTCACAATTTGTCTCCCTCACAAACCGTCTCGATCCTTCGCCCTTTTCCTCCACGCAGTTACTCCAAGCTCAGCCAAGTCCCACTCCACATCCTTCAGACAGCTTGTTCTGGAGCGTCCCCTTCTTCTTTTATCTTGTAAATCCTCCTTCATTATCTTTTTTGTCATCTGCCCTTCTGGCAACCTTTCAACATGACCAAGCCTACTTAGCCTTCTTGATTTAACAAATCTGACTATATCCTCATGCCCTATGAGGTTACCAAGTTCTCTATTCTTTCTGATTCTCCAGGTGCCCGCTGAACAAACTGGGCCTAAAATACATCTTTACATGTTTCTCTCTAAAACCCTTAGCGCTAATTGGTCCGAGACTTTCAGCGACCAGATTTCTACTCCATAGCACACCACCGGTCTTATCAGAGGCTTGTGTATTTTTAATTTGGTTTGCTTGGTCAGAAGGTTTGATTTCATTAGTTTTTAAAGACTATAGTAGGTTCTGTTTCCAGGCATGATTGTTCTCGCAGTTCAACTCCACTCCAAGGTATGTGAATCAATCAACTAAATATGCAATAGGCACCCACAACTAAATCTCGTGGCCTTCTTCAGGACGCGGAAGCAGATAATACCGTATATTTGGTTTTGGCTTCAATTATTACCATTCCAACTTTCCTTTCATTATCTAATTGAACTAGCAATTCTTTTGAAGCGGTTTCACTTCTGCCCAATATCATCCGCATAACCAACAATCTGCGTAGTACGAACAATTTTTCCCGCAGCTTTATGGAGGATTAAGTTGTACAGAATGGATGATAAGGCATCTCCCTGTCTCAATCCAGGACACCCAATTTCAAACTCCTATACACATAAAAAGTATGATATTGGGTGTCATGAAGTGATATTCTATTTACTGTTCTCTTCTGTCCTGATGATACCTGAATTGGCGAAACACTGACGGGTTTTTTATTCTTTGATCCTCCACGGGGGCCAACGGGTCCTCCTGAATTTTGAAGACATAAGGGTGTGTGGTTAGAATTTTTCCAATTATAACCTAACATTCATGTTCCGTCTCTTGTTGAGTTTTACTGAATTATATAGGTAAATTTTCTGGACCAACAGTTTTTACAAAATAAGGTACTTATATATGAAAAGAGGAGCGGGATAGTTCATTTAGTAAGGTATTCCTATTTTCAAGAGCCCGGATTCGAGTCCGGCTGTGGATGATAATTATTTATCCTATTTCATCAGCGCGGATTGACTTTAGTGTTGGGAGACTCTCCTGGGGCACAACTAGCCTCTATAAAGTGGGCATACATAGTAAATTAATTGATTAAGGGGAACCCTGATGATTGAGCGTGATCCCGTCCCAGCCACCTCCTTGCACAACCTTTAGCCAAGAAAGAGTACTTCCTTACAAAGTACTCTCATCATGAACCAAGCACCCTTCATGAGTTAGTGTTGTAAAAGGGCTCAGTAAGAAGACTATAAGGCATGAGTACAAAAGGCCTGAGCTTACTCTACTCGGCCATAGCTCGAGTCCTAAGAGCTTGCCTTACTCTTATTTTCTCCATCTATTTATTCAGATTGTTTTGTTTTTTTAGATATATCCACATTGTTATTAACAACAGAAAAAAATTATATATTTTTTTACGAATATGTAAAATACTATAATAACTTATTTTTTTTCTAAAGACAAATTCATCAATGCTCGACCCAGGTTTTTCTCCAACTATGTCTGTGAAAATACTCGTAGATCGCTCATACTTATATCATCATTCTATAATAAATAAAAAGATTCTTGATGATATTAATTTTTTTCTCAGCTTAAATTGAGTTTAAAATGTTCATTCAGAATTTTTTTTTTCTTACCCCTATTGACACTACCGTGTTGTGCTTTGTGGTCCTGAAGCGACTGCTTGGTGGTAAAAACCATCGTGAGCCCAGGAAGCGAACTGACCTCTGGTAAACAAAGGAGCACTCTTACTTAATTGGTTGTCATATCCAATATTGAAGGATAGAAGCAGCTTGGTGTTCAATGACATTAATGAGGATTTCTGGCGGCACATTCTATTGGGTCGGGACGGCGGGGTTGTCAAATTTGTTTATTGCGGCAAGCTCATTAGTTCTAGTAACCGTCACTTGCTTACAAACACTAACAAAATGGATATCAGATTGATCTGTATACATTTATATTCCATTTTCACGCCATCATCTTTCATTTGAAAGAAAAAAATCTTGTCTTATATTCGAAGTTTCCCTGTATTCTTGCGTTCACTCACCTATACATGATATATATAATAAAAGAAAATTATGATAATTATGATCGTGACAAATTATAAATCCAAGTTTTGAGGTCCTCGGAATCCAAACGACCAAGAATCTCTAAATGACTTGAGGTGGGATATCCAAGCTCAACAATGAAAATTTGTGTACAACTGAAATAAAATATTCAAGATAGGTATATGCCAACAACTTTTTGGCTATTATTGACATACATGAACATTTCGTTATACAATCGGTTTGATTGAACTCAATGTGCAATTGAATGGCATTTAATATCAGGTAGATATTATCCTCATTGAAGTGCTATAAGAGGGCTTAAAGCCCGAATTTTATTTCCTCTTAATTACATTTAATTTTGTTTGTTTGAAATAATTAAACGCTTCTCATTGTTTGCAATAACAAACAATATTAAACTGTGAATGCATTTGATAATTAAATAAAGGAAAGATAATAATAATGCATATTTTTTTTCTGGACAAGTCACTGTAGAATAAAATAAAGTAACATTAAAGATTGAGGACGTTAGAGTCTCAGATGTAAATAGAAAATAACAGAATAAAAAGAGTTGAAGTATTAATAAATTTTGAGGTAGATTCTAGAATAATAAATTTAAAAAAAATTAAATAAAAATGAGCTAATTATAATGGAAAACGAAGTAATAATTTACAGAAATGCTATTTACGATTTTTTTGGAAACTGGATGGAAAGGAAGTGATTGAATAGACGGGATTTCAATGCGGGGAGGGTATTGCATCTTCGGGTATAGGAAGGAATTGAGTTCCGTAGGGTTGGGGAATAAATAATAAAAAGACCTTTCAAAAGCCGCGGTTCGGTTATAGTTCGAAGAAATATTTTTTTCTGGTTGAAACCCGATATGATACGTATGATATATAATCGGAAAGCTAAAGATTTTATCAAAAATAATGTCTAACATATAATTGAAGAAGGTAGTGGAGAGTGACGAAAAAATAATCACTTTGTAAACGAAATATTACTCTGTACACGAAAGAGTAATCACAGCTTCAACAAATTCAAACCTGGTCCCAAATGCAGGAACATTTTTTTTCTTTTGATCCTGAAACTAAGCGCGAATCCATGCACTAAGTAAGAACCAAAATTCACCGAAAACCAAAAAAAAAAAAATCGAATGAGTAAATTCAAAGCAATATGTTTTTTTCTCTTTCGATATTTATGGAATTGTGCGTCTTCAATATAGATTCCTGAAGGTCAAAACCTTAATCAACATTACTATAGCCACGTTCTTACTGGAAGGGAAGCGTCCCGATTGTACCGAAGAAGATTTCAATCACATTTTTATGTAATGAAAGATTCGAGGATAGAGGAGGGGTGTATATTAAATGTAATAAGGAAATATATTTAAAATTGAAATTAAATGTTTTACAGCATCCGTATGGTTATTTAATAGGCATACATCATACACAAGGTTTTCAATATTTGGGCACTTCCGGTATTACTCGGGATTCCCAGCTGCGATCATGGAGTGCCAATTCAGAAGTTGTACCAACTCAATATCTCTTACCTTTGAATGCTGCCGCTTGTATTATCATTATTCAATAAATTAATAATAAGTTCAATTTTTTTTCTTAAATATTTTTATTAACTTTTGTAAATGATTGGATTAACTCAATTAGCGGCTGTGATTTAGAATTAGAAAATGTTGAGATGTAGACTCAGATGTTACAAAGTCGCTAAAGAATGAGAGGAGGAAAAGAAAAGAAGATTGATGGCCATTGTGGAACTGATTTGCCGAGAGCTCCCCACTTGACAAAGCCTATAACTTATTTAAAGTTCTCACTTACTGAACCGGTCTTTCCCTAAGTTTGCAACTTGTCCCTAACAAGCTCAAGTCTCTTCTCAAATGAAATAAAACCAATTTCGAGAAAAAGAAAAAAGAAACAATGGAGCTCTCAACCTAATATGTACTTTAGTGAGAGGAGGGGGAGGGGAGATGTTTCTCTTAACGAAGTTGTTCTTTATTAAACTTATAAAAACACTTGTATATAGTTCCTTGTATTTTCACTTTATTGAAAAAATAAATACATGTACGTATTTATTTATAAAAATTGGATTGATGTTCTAAATTTTAAAATATTACAATTTTTTTTTCCCTCACTACCTTACCTTTTCGGCTATACCGGGCTTTCCTTGACCAGGGAAGAGGGCGGGGGAATAAAGAAATAGTTCTAAGCCCCTGCAGTACTGGGACTGGAATTCATGATCTTCAGTAAAAATAGTTACAAAAAATATCACAAATATTATATATAATATTTTTGTTTTTTTTTATTAACGAAATTTACAACTGTAATTAATAATAAATACAACAAGTAAATATGAACAAGTAATATGACATGTACAACATGAGAAGAAACTACCCATTGGTAGCACTCCAATTATATTTCTATATTAGAAAGTCCCTAGGCCATCTTCTTTTTAGACGCCTCGGAGGGTTATCAGGAATAGAAGAGGAAGCAAGGTTGGAAACGAGAGGGTTCGGATGGTTCAGAAGTTTATTATGAAAGGACAGGTATCTGGATTGAGCTAAATCGGAAACATATGGTACATTAAGGTCATTATGGATGATTTTATTTGTGACAAAGTAGGGAGCATTAAGGATTTTACGTAGGATTTTAGATTGTAGGGATTGGATACGAGAGGAATTTGATGGTTTAGTAGAGCCCCAAAGCTCGATCCCGTAAGTCCAAATAGGCCTTATTATAGTAATATATATGAGTCTTTTGTAGATAGTTGGCAGTTTAGAGCGTTTGTCTAGTAAGTACTGGAGTAGTCGGAAACGTCGGGAGGTTTCTAGTCGTTTCAGTCTGGTATGGGGGTTCCAAGTGAGTCGTTTGTCAAGGTGGAGTCCTAGGTATCGGATTTGGTCAACAGGGATAAGTGGGGTATTGTTAAAGGATACTGTAGGACAGGAAGTCATAGGTTTACGACGAAGAGTAAAGGTAATTTGATGGGATTTATTGGAGTTTATTTTAATCCTCCAGTTTCGACACCATTTTTCAAGACTTGTGATGTGTGATTGAAGAGTTTGGGATGCAATAGATGGATCGTTATTGACTGATATTGACAGTGTTGGAATGGGTTGGGATGTCAGCTGTATAAACTATATATAATATTAAATTAATAAAATAACAGAGGTGTAATTACAACTGAATTTTGCCTAAAATAAACTAAGAGATTCACTAATGAAAAATTTTAAAAATGTATTTTTCTCGGTGCTTTAATTTTTTTTTTATGATGACGAGGAAAAAAATTGATATTTTTTGAATTCTTTCATTTTCTTGAACTAAGATACTCTCAAGTTGATTTTCGTTTGGATAACAAAAGGTCATCGTTAGGTGCATGGGCACTAAAACGTTCTCCCTTAAATTGTTTTCCCTGGGTACTGCAGCTACTTCGGTTTCCGCATTAAACTTTGAATAGCCCCTTAGGCATAAACTCAGTCATAAAATTCACCTTTAGCGATTAAAGCATCAGTGCATCGTACACATTAAACATCGATGCGCCAACCCAGAGAGTAAAGATATTAAGCAAAGAATAAAACAGAAAAATGTCTTTGACCAAACATAAAATTATTAATAAAAAAATCAATGCGCAAGCAGGATGTGTGACGGAACTTAATAATTGAAGCTGTAACACATGTAGTAGCAATAGGATTCAAGTGAAAAGAGGGCTTCTGCCCGGAACTTGAATTCAACAAAATTTAAAAAATATTTTCCTTCTCTTTCTACATAAAATAACTTGTGATTGCTAATTCGGATTATACATTATTCTTTTGTTTTCTAGTCACATCCTTCAGGTTTGGTGCCATTTTCTCATAATTTATCATATATCTATTTTAGGCCAAAGGTCACCAAAAAAAAACACAGTTTTTTTTATCTCCTGTATGCTTTATTCAGCGTTTCGGCTTCAGGAGCCATTTTCAAGAACCTGCAAAACTAATTTTAATTTATTTTTTACCATTCAAATACAGCCTCAGACACATATTATTTAACAACCACAAGTAATACATTTAGTTTAAAAATTTATTTTTAATTTTGAATAAACTTATATCATCCACCTACCATGCACCGCGCCATAAAATTTTTAAAATATATCATTGCGATATGATTCATCCTTAATTCATTCTTTTATTTCAAAGAATGTCGTTTTCCGTTTCTAAAAATTGTAATATATAAATAATAAATTAAAATAGCTTGTTATAATTAATTTTAAAAAAGAATATTATTAATTTTCGATTTATATATCTCTATTTGCAGACGGTATCAAGAAATTGTTGTTCTTCAATAGGGCATTCACACAGGACTGGATTTACTTACATAAGGAGTGGGGTGGAGGGGTTAGGGATCAGCTGTTTTATATCAGTATGTTATATATTAATTTTGTCAATTGTGCTAGCATAAAACGTGTTTAAATTATCAACATCTGTCTGTTGATTCACTGGATGTTTAAGATTTTTAGTAATAAAAATGGATTCAATGATTCTACGTTTCCCAATATTTTGTTCTCTATGCAACACGGAAGCAGTACCGAAATCAAATTTATGTCCATCTTTTGTGGTATGCTGCGATAATCCTGTGGCTAATTTTGATTTTGTCGTTTTAGACCTGCAATTTTGTTTATGTTGCTGTATCCTACGTTCAAACCATTCTGAGGTTTGTCCATAATATGCTTTATTTTCACAATCCTCGCATTGTATTTTATAAACAATATTAGTTTTTCTTTTGGAATAATATCCTTAGTTTTACTATATAATTTATCTAATTTATTAATAGGTTTTTTTCCAAATCTGATTTCATTTATGTTATATTTTTTTAAAGTTTTTTCAATTTTATCAGTTAAACCTCTAATATGAGTGACCGAAAAGTATTTTTTGGTAACTGTGTTTTTTTTTTGGTGACTTTTGGCCTAAAATAGATATATGATAAATTATTCTTTTGTTTGTAAATTAGTTTTATATTTGTTCTTAATTAGTTTGTTAACATTTTAATTTGAACAAGTAAACGATGCAATAAAGCATATATTTTTTTGCAATAACTTTCACCCAAGGTTCACCATTCTTCAGTAAACCCAAAGTTGCTTCTCAGGATAGCAAACTCATTTAGATCATTTTTTTTAAATATCTGTTTATTGAGAAATAATACATTTTATCACACTTAAGGGCACTGAGTACTAAGGCTGAGTGAGGCACATTCATACCGTATATACAATACAATAAAAAAAAATAATAATAAAAAAATATACATCTATATAACAAAGGCGAAAACTATAATAAACCAAGGAAATTTAAGTTAAGGCAATTTATTAGGGTTAAAATTAAATAAAATACAGAAATTTGTAGCAAAATCGAATAAGTTATAAATAATAGAAATAAATAGAAAAACATTCATACTTAATTACAATATTTACAATCAGGCAAGAGATCTCCGAGTCTTTCCCTCACGTATGAAGGACAAAGCAAGACTCTAAGAGATCCCAGCGCTTCTCTCTCATCCGCGTCGCCGGCATTACCAGTCCGGTGGAGACTGAGAGAAGGCAATAAAACCACAAATATTCATGACTTGAGTGAAGAAGCTGGCCATTGCCACAACTCCAGTGACGTCTTTGCAAAAGATCTCGAGGCCACTGCAGTTTCAAACTTCGAGGAGGATTGTAGGGATGACTGGAGCTAGATAAGGATTGCGCTAAAGGGTTTGGATGTTGGATTAGATTCATGTGAAAATTTGAGAATCGGGATGGAATAACGTCAAGGACATAAGGGATGTAAAGCTCATGATGTAGGGTTTTGTGTATATATCATTTTTAATTTTTTTTTAATTATTTTTATTTGTACCGTTGCATTATCCAAATATAGTTATTTTATATTTATTGAATTTATGTAGTTAAGAGTATTGTTATTTATTGAATAAAACGTCCCTAGAAGTAAATATATATATATATATATATATATATATATATATATATATATGCATATGTTCTCATTAAAAAAAAGAAGAACAAATTATGGAAACCTAATACTCTGTGGGACTCCCCTGCCGTGCACGTGTTTTTTTTGCTAAATTTTTTGAACGGGTTCTCGGACTAGTGTATATATTCTAATTATTTAATTTCTGTTTCGTAATGATTTATTTCTGTTTATTATGTATGTTTTTTATCGTGTTTTTCCGTCTAAAGCTATAGTTTTTTATTTCCGAGATTAAAAAAAAAAAATTACGGAAACATGAATAGTAATATAAATGTATAATATACCGTTGGAAAGTTTAAGGTTTTATACTCGTAGAAGATCAAACATAATAAACATAAAACAATAAACGCTATAACTTTACGGTTGAAGGAGGGAAGTCAAAATGTTCTTTCTTAGTAATATAATTTTAAGTTATAATTATGATAATATATAATATAATTATCTATTAACTAATCAATCATACTTGGACAGAACCGGGTAAGTAAATGTCCTGTTTTTAATATATATATTTTTTTTAATAGGAACTCCATTTGGTATGATTAATATAATTAAATAGCATAGCTTACAAATAATATTATCTATAGGTATCAAATACTAAATTGTTTAGTTATTTTCTGTTACACCTTAGTCTATATCACAAGTAATTTTCTTATCAGGTCTCGTTGAGACGTTCATGTTTACGAGAAAGTGGGTTTTGTGAAGGATGCAGTTTATAGCTACAACCTCTCAACGATCCTTGTATCATGATAAGGGAGTTATACACGGTGAGACCCCCCTACTGTACACTCCCCCACCCAGATCCCTATAAATTGCATATCGTTGGTTTCCTTGTAACTGTTTATTAAAAAAAAAACAACAACCAATATTCCCACAAATAAAACGCACTGCCTCAAAATGGCGCCCAAACATGGCGGACTGACGACTTTGACTTTAATTAGTTTTTTCTTTGTCACTGAGAATCAGAATTTGGCTTAATTTCGGCATAGTTGGTATTTTATTAAATCTGGATAGTCAGAGAATAATGAATTTTTATATATAAAGTGCCACTTCTAGTTAGCCGATGCTAACGAAAAGTTGCTGTAACATCTCTGGTATATACAAACCTTAAATATGCAGTTTTATATTCACAAGATTTTTGTTTTTGAGCTGCTGATTTTTATGAAAATTGTTAAAAACTGAGGCAAATAACTATAAATGGCCCTCCAGTTTGAAAATGAGTTTCTTATGAGAAAAAACTCATAGAATAAAAGTTGAAGGGCATCTACATCCGCTTGAAATCTGATAATCTACTGATGGCTGAAAATCGGTAATGAAGGTATCTGTGATTTTAAACATTTCAACAGTATGAGTGTCAGTTCTACAGGGTTATTCTTGTTTAGGTTATTCTAACGACAGTGTAGGACTCTTTTCCACTTATCAGCAGCAAAGGATTTTTAGAAACGAGATGTCAAAAGAAACCGAATTTCATGAAGAAATAACAAATCTCTATACGAGGTATAAAATTGACCTAAATTGAAACTGTATAACTAATATAGTTTAACAGAATGTATTTTGTATATCTGTGTATCTATCTTGGTATGGTTTGTTTATTGTAATTATATATTTTTTGAATGTTGGGGTTTTCGGAATTGTTTGTACAAAGGAAATAATTATGGATCCAGTTTATTATAAAATGTCTGATTGTTTGAAGTTCTAAGTCTCTCAGCTTGTCTGCTATTCTAATATACCTGGGAAATAATCTTTCCAGTTTCATAATCGAAAAACATTGCCTCTTGTTCCTTTAGTTAATCAACAAATTCATTCATAGTTTATAAATATGCATGTTTTATGACAACTAACAATAAAATAATAGATGGTTAATTATTTCTTTTTGTGGGAAGAAATTGATTGTCGTGTCCCAGTCAATGTGAAAATCAATAAAGCATCAACAGGGACCCCCCCGAGCATTGTTGCAGCACTCCACAATTCTAAGGTAATACAAGTTCGATTCCGGTGTGTGGGAGTCGACTTATTTTTTCTTTCTTCGCCCTAGGAACAACAAACTCCCACTCTTAAATCGATCGGTAATCTCTGGGATAACCATTCTTGTTTCCATAGCTAGAGTAAATTCGGGCAGTTGTACACATTAAACACCATCAGCCCAAAATGTCAACTCTGCAATAGCCATCTCACTATTAGCCATATTGTCCAGGAATGCCCTTACTATTCATCAAGCTTAAACAGATTATCTCTAGGACCAGATGTAACAGTAGTATTAAACAATAACGAATTAAACATTAAAACAGTTATACATTTTCTTAAAATCCACAGGCTGTTAAATAAAATATAGAAGGAAAAATAATTTTTATTTTATTGTTTTTTTTTTTTTCATTTCATTTTTCATATGTTTTTAAGTATATTGCACTTATTATTCAATTTATTTATTATTAGTTTTTGATCACTTATTATTTTTTCGCTCATGTAAGGAGTTTTTGAACTCAACAGACAACAAAAACTAACAGACTCACACTCTTTGATGATAGGGTTTTACGCCTTAAAGTCCAAACAACAGCTGCAAGCTTTGATACTTGACCTGAACCTCAGGGTCTCAAACGCCTTAATCAATGTTATTTATTTACATCATTTTTATAATGCTTTTTGTAAAGACGGAATTTTTTTTTTTTTAAACTTTTTATTGAGAAATAATACATATTGCCACATTTAAAGGCACTGAGTAGTAAAGCTGAGTGAGGCCCATTCATACTATATATACGATGCAATAAAAAAAATAAATAAATAAATAAAAATAAATAAATAAAAAATAAAAATATATATCTATATAACAAAGGTAAAAACTATGAAACTAAAGAGATGTAACTTGAATTCAAATTAAAAAATAATAATAATAATAATATAAAAAAAATACAGAAATTGCTGGCAAATTGAATAAGTCATATGTAAAACAAATAGATATATAAAAAATAAAAACATTCATACTTAATATATACAAAAGAAAAACATTCATACTTTATTTACAATCAGCCAAGGGAGCTCCGAGTCCACCCCTTTCCTCCACGTGTGAAGGACAAAGCGAGACTCTAAGAGATCCCAGCGCTTCTCTCTCAGCTGCGTCTCCGGCAGGAGTCCAGTGGAAACTGAGAGAGAAAGACGGAAATTAGATACCCAATCAGGAGGTCCGTTTTTAGGGCTAAAAATAAAATCCAGAGATACAAGAAAGATAAAGTACTAACAGTTGATGAATATAAGACCAGTAAAGCTGGATAATAATAGCAAATATTAAAATTTTTATAATTGATAATAAAACATTTAGGGTAAAATTGAAATTATTGAATGATATTAAGAACAAAATGTCTAAATCGGGAGCGGTCTAGAGTTTTTTTTGCGCCCTAGCCGGATTTTTTTTTTCATAACTCGAAACATAACTAAGGTCCTGCCATAATTAAATAATTGTTAAATTAAATAAAAGTTATCTTATTAGCGACAGCTATGTTTCATAAAACATTTACAGTCCTGCTTTTACTACCACTATTGAAGGGACCAGTTTAAGTGTGGTTTGGAGTTTCCTCTGGCTGACTATAAGTATTTTAACTAGGAACACGTATTTTACTTTATTAAACTTTTAACTTAAAAAAATAATAATAATAATTTAGCTTTAGAAAAAATAAAAAAAAATCTAATTTTTTCTTTCTTTTTTCTATTTCTTCTTTATTTTATTTTATATTATTTTGTTCTCATTACTATTTGCTGTTTTAATTATTATTTTTTTGTTATTACTGTATTATTTTTTATTCTCCAAATTCCACCAGAACCTTACCCATCATCCAAATCCCTTTGCACAATCTCTATCCAGCACCACCCATCCATATAATCCTCCAAGGAGATTAAAACGGCAGTGGTCCCGCGACCTTTTATAGTTTGTAAATATTGGAGTTCTGACAATGGCCAGATTCTCCACTCACGACATGAGTGTATGTGGCTTAAGCGCTCTTGCTCAATCTCCACTGGGTTTAGCCCCAATGACACGGTTGAGAGAGAATTGCTGGGATCTCCTGGAGCCATGATTTTCCCTCCACACTTGGAGGGACAAGTCTGGTTTGGAGTTCTCTCACCAGATTGTAAATATTATATAGGTATGTATGTGTTCTTTTTATTCATTTATTTTTAGGTTATTTTATTCTTATTTATTGTATATATATTATTTTTCTGTATAATTTATTTTATTTACTGTACATAGTGTGTGAATGTGATCTGTGAACACTATTATAAATGTCCTTGAGACAGATTGTAATATTTTTCAATAAATAAGATTAAAAAAATATATATATTATTTATTTTATTTTATTTTCTCAAAATTTGCTGCGAATGTTTTCTTTCATTGCTATTATTGATTGAGACATAATGTAACATTATTAAATAATATAGATATCAAATAACCAAAAAAAAAAAAAGAAACTATAAACATTATAGAAAAAAAAAAAAAATCGCGTCCTGCTTATTTATCAACCAGCATATATGTACATTCGAATAATAACAATAAATAATTTTGCGAAGTTAATTAAAAGTGTCTTCTGAAACAATCAAATGGAACTTTTAATGTAAAATTGACGAGAAATAAATAATTCCTGACTATAAAAATTGACCTGCACTTATGTTTTTTTTTCTAACTTGTTTATTACGAAATATTACATTCAGTCTCAATCACTCATGTTAGAAACATATTCGTTTGCAATCTGAGATCCGAACTAATTGCTGCAGGAGATAGTCTGGATTACTAAAAAGGTTGGATAACTGGACTATGTTGTTCCGGAAAATGACTTACAATAAACAATTAAAACTCGATAAACACATACGGCTTTATATACACGCGTGTTATTCTTTAAATACGTCAAAAATACATTCTTGAAGCTACTTTCTCACTAGGTCGCCTGCATGAGTGGGTCAAGGGGGCACCACGAAGAAAGAAATAAGTATAAAGAATTTTTAGTATTCTGGGTAACAAAGCTTTTTCTAACCATATTCCTCGTAAAATTCATTGATTATCTTCAATGTTTAAATCCCAATACATGATAAATCAAGTAGAATTTATTTTTTCTAATCTCATTTCGAATTAATGTTCTTACAATTTTTACGCTTGCTACTGATCCAAAATTTATTGACAATTAATAGATGTACAAAGTTATAACTAGATATAACTATTACAATTTTTTAATATGAGAAATTAGGCTAAATGCTGTTGAAAGATGTTAGGAGCGCCTGGTAAAATATCGCCTTGAGCGCCTATAACCCATACTATTGATACCCTGCGTCCTCACTGCTTCTTCTCTTAAGACTTTTTATAACGGTTAAGATTTTTGAAATGTTTCTTCTATAAAATCGATTTGGTTGAGAAACTTAACCGTGTAAAAAGGTTTCGTTAGTTCGTGGGACCAAATTGATCCAAAATGTTGGAAATTTTTGACCAAAATACATCAGAGTCTTTGTGTTAAGGAAGCATACTTTGTATCCTGATTTTTTTTTCTATTGTGTAACTGTCAATATGACTCTTCGTTTCGTAAAATTATTTTTATATTAAAAATGTCGGGGTAGACCCATCATCAAGATTAAATTGCTTATGTAAACTTTTTTGTTGCTTTTGAGGTTTAATATCACTTTTTAAAATATTTCCCATTATATAAGTGTGGGGTACGGACACCATATTATTAATGTATGGACATCTTATGTGTGAAGGTGAAATAATAGAAACAGTAGTTCATTCTTAAATTTTCTATGACAAGGAGTTGATTGGGGGTGCGGTCAAATAAATACTATATATATTTTTTAAACATATTTATTGAGATATTACAATCTTTCAAAAATAAGGACATTTATAATAGTGTTCAGAGAGCACATTCACGCTCTACCAACAATAAATAAAAACAAATAATACAGAAAAACAATAATATTAAAAGTAAATGTATATCAAACTAAACTAATAAAAATAACTATCCTCATACACACATGCTTCTATACAATATCTAAAAAAAAATAAAATAAAAAATCATTCACTCAAGATCTCCTAGCGAAGACTTTCTCCCCACTCGTGGAAGCAAACGTAGGACTGTAGGAGATCCCAGCGCCTCTCACTCAGACGCATTACTGGTATTAAGGACCAGTAGAGGCGCTATAATCACACATACATGGCTTGAGTGGAGAATCTTACCGATGCTAAAACTCCAATGTATATGTTTCACAAAAGGTCTCTGGACCACTGCCGCTTCAACCTTCGAGGAGGATTGTAGGGATGGGTGGTGGTGGATATGGATTGTGCAAGGGGATTTGGATGATAGGTAAGGTTCTGGTGAAATGTGGAGAATTTTTCTGGGATAAGGTCTAAGACAAATGAAATATTAAGGTCATGGTGTAGTGTTTTTTTGGTTACATAGAATTGAGCATCAACTATTGTTCGAAGGACTTTTTGAATGCGTTTGATGTTAGAAAATTTTGCTGTTCCCCACAGTTCAAGTCCATATATCCAAATAGGTTTCAGGATTATCTTGGTTTTCAATTAAAAGTTTAGATTTTCTGTTCAGTAGTCTGTATAGTTGGCCATATCTTCGGTTGAGTTCTCATCTTTTGAGTCTAATATATAAGTTCCATGTGAGTCCTCGGCCTAAAAGAAAGCCAAGATACCTGACTGTGTCTGAGAAAGGAAGCTGGATGGAATTAAATTCTATTAGTTGTTGCGTCAGGTAATATCATAACCAATGAAGGTCTTCTGAGGTGCGATTATTGCTTGTTCAAAACTACATATTAAAATAGTATTTTATTAGTTACGCCGACGTTTCGATCCTCCTGTATACTCAGTCTACCTACTGATTTTGACTGAGTATACAGTCAGTTAGTAAATATAAAAAAGAATATTTACTATTCATGAAAACAATACTTTTTATAACTACATTCCTCTTCTAATTCATTGACAATCTTCAATGTTTAAACCCCAATACATGACAAATCAATAATCATTTTTTTTTCAATTCTGATTTCGAATTAATGTTCTTAAAATGATTAAGCTTGCTACTGATCCTACTCAGTCTACTAACTGCTTTCTGTAGTGTCTGATACCACACCCTGATGAAAACCTACAACACTCCAATGTTGTTTGTTATTCGGGTTAGAAAATTTAAAGTGATGTAGAGATAGTTGACCGTGATTATAATATGAGAAGGAGTTGATCGGGGGGGGGGTGCGGTAAAATGAATATTATATATTAAAATATTATATCATTAGTTTCGTCGACGTTTCGACCCACTTTGTAGGTCTTCATCAGGAAAATAGAAAAATAAATTCTTCTTGATTTGACGTGTATTGGGGTTTAAACATTGAAGATAATCAATGAATTAGAAGAGGAATATGGTTAGAAAAGCATTGTTTTCGTTAATACTAAATATTCTTTAGTATATTTATTAACTTACTGTATACTCAGTCAAAATCAGTTGGTAGACTGAACGAAGCACTGAGTTTACAAACTGCTTCCTGAAGTGTCTGATACCACACCATGATGAAGACCTACAAAGTGGGTCGAAACGTCGGCGTAACTGATAAAATACTATTTTAACATATAGTATTTATTTGATCGCATCCCTCCCCCCGACCAACTCCTTCTCATATTATAATCACGGTCAACTATGTCTACACCATTTTAAATTTTCTAGCAGGAATAACAAACAACACTCGAAGTGTGTTTGCAAGGTAATGGTACTTTCCTGATAAACCTAGCGGAAAAATATGTTGATTACAATCCCGACTTTGTTCGAAATACTTAACCGTGTAAAAGAGTCTATTATGTCATTGGTGATCTACGGTTGAAATTATAAGTACTTAATTACGATTTATAGACTATATTGACCGGGTAAAACGGCCTTAAGAATATTTGGAAGAGTTAGTGGTAACAGCATGCTTTTCCCCACAGGATAAAGTCATTGAAACAAAACACTGCATTTCAATCTTTAACCATCATTCTATATTTATAAAAGTGAATGAGGAGTTCTTTGATAAACACCGCAGAAAGGGTACGAGTGAAGCTAAGAAAATTCCCGGAAACTCGTTCCTGAATGAAACTTTCAATCCATCTTTCCTTCACAATTTCTCCTCCCTCCCATTTCAAATTATTTGAGTTTTTGGAGTATGGAAGTTCGGATTATTTACAATGCAGTGTATTGAATCGTAAGAAAAGTTTTTCTTAATTTGTATATGGACACACAGACATAGCCCCTAAGGTATAATAGCTATTGCGAATTAGAGAAGCAGCGTGGGAGGACAACTATTACTCTTTGGAGAGCCTGTTCTTACTCCACGCTGAAGGGGGCAACAACATTACCAGGACCCCAAAGTGAATGATAGCAGCCCCCTGTCTTTTCGAGCCCAATCCTCTCATCTATTTAAGTTACACACGAAATAGTACATATACATTCGCAAGGAAACATTAGCGAATTCAGGATATAAATTTTTTAGGGAGGAGGGGAGGAGGGGGATGTTTAGTTTTATTATTTTTTTAAATAACGGTAATTAGTTTGAAAGAAAAATAAAGAGACTAAATGAAAATATGTTTGAGTAGTCCTTTAAGACGTTAAAAAAAACAAACGTTATTACAGCACCAATATGGTAAATGTACCAATAATAGACAAGTGTGCCAGCAATAACCAGTTTTCAACTCAATGTAATAAGCTTTATATGTCTAAAATCATGACATGATCAGACTTGAAGAGATACTGCCCAGTAGTAGCACTCCCTAAATAATTCTAGGTAAGAAGATCACGGGGCCACCTTCTTTTCAGATGCCCAGGAGGATTATCAGGAATTGATGAAAAAGCAAGGCAGGAAACAAGTGGATTCAGATTAGGCTGGAGTTTTTTTATAAAATGATATATATCTTGTTTGGTCAGTCTAAAATACTATTGGATTTCAAGCTAGAACACTTAGGAAGGTGATGCCTGAACTTCAGGTAATATCATACGACAATAGCCAATTGGTTGATTTTTTAAGTTAAAATTTTCAATAGAGCAAGATTCTTTTTTTTTTAATGGATTACTTGTTAATTGATAAATATTACAATCTGTCTCAATAAAGGACATTTATGATAGAGTTCAGAGAGTACATTCACACCATATTTACAAAATCAAAAAATAAATAAGGTAATTTCAAAATAATATACAACGAAATAATAACAAAATAAAATATCATAAAGAAGAAGAAAACATAAATAATAGTAATAATAAAATAAAAATAAATAAATAAAATTAAAAATTAAAATGTTCTTAAAAACAAAATTAATAAAAATAAATATCATAGACGCAGGCATACCTATTAACACTATTTAAAATCGGCCATGGGAACTCCAAACCAAACTTGTCCCCCCACATGTGGGGGGAAAGCGAGGCTTCAGGAGATCCCTGTGCTTCTTCCTCAACCACTTCACTGGTATTAAAATCCAGAGGAGGCTGAGTAAAATATTGGGTGTTTGTTTTAGGAAGCTTTCCTTATCACTTTTATTTTGGAGGTATGATTGAATTTTCGATTTATTCATCTGTAGCTCGCCATTCCCTTGTTTAAAGCTGAGAAGTTATTTTTTAAAATTATATAAAAACATATGTCGACCCCAAAACCTGAGTGTCTATTACTGGTACAAAATACGATGTCAGAATTTCCAAACTTTTTCATGAATAATAAATTAATTGATTGTATAGGAAAAACGAAATTGGCAGACCATTTTTTTTTGTTGTTTATTTAATGGAATTTACAACTGTATACAAATACAACTAGTAAATATGCGCAAATATAAATAATGGCATGTACAGGCTTGAAGAGTTACTACCCAGTGGTAGCACTCTCTAAATAATTTTAAGTAAGAAGATCACGAGGCCATCTCCTTTTCAGACGCCTAGGAGGATTATCAGGAATCGAGAAAGAAGCAAGAGTGGAACAAGCGGATTTGGATGGGACTGAAATTTATCATGAAAGGATAGATATCTGGCTCGAGCTAAATCAGCGACATATGGTACATTAAGGTCTTTATGAATGGTTTTATTTGTGACAAAGTATGGAGCATTAAGGATTTTACGGAGGATTTTGGATTGTAAGGATTGGATACGATAGGAATTCGATGGTTTGGTGGAGCCCCAAAGCTCAACTCCGTATGTCCATATAGGTGTTATTATAGTTATGTAGATAAATCTTTTGTAATTAATAGAAAGTTTGGAGCGTTTGTCTAGTAAGTGTTGGAGCAGTCGGAAACGTCGAGCAGTTTCTTGTCGTTTCAGTCTAGTATGAGAATTCCAAGTAAGACGTTTATCCAAATGGAGTCCTAAGTAGTGGATTTGCTCAACAGGAATAAGTGGAGTATTATTGAAAGTTACTGTAGGACAAGACATCTTAGGTTTACGACGGAGGGTAAAGGTGATTTGATGGGATTTGTTGGAATTTATTTTTATTCTCCAATTTTTACACCATTCTTCAAGGCTTGTGATATGTGATTGAAGAGTTTGGGATGCAATTAAAGGATCGTTATTAACAGATAGCAAACATGTGTCATCGGCGTAAGTGGTGATGACAGTGTCAGGATGGGTTGGGATGTCAGCTGTATAAACTGTGTAGAGGATGGGACCGAGGATAATACCTTGTGGAACGCCTGCAGATTGAGCAAAGAGGGATGAGAAGACATTATTTTGGTTTACTTTGAAGTATCTATCAGTAAGATAGGAGCGGATAATGAGGAAGTATGTAAGACCAAATTTGATGTCAATTAAACCCATTTGCACTAACGGATACAGGATTAAATTTTGGGGGACTTCATCGCTAAAGGTTTTATATATATATATATATATATATATATATATATATATATATATATATATATATATATATATATATATTATGATAATTGCTTTGAAAGAAAAGGAAAGAAATTAACTACCGATATGAAATGGTCTTTAATTTATTCATGAGTTATAATTAAATGTATTCAGACGAGCAATAATACTTTATAATTTTTTTTTTAATAAAACATGCTTATATTTTACTATTTTTTTTTGGGGGGGGATTATCAGGCTATTATCGGTACATTTAGCTTATATGTGCTTTATCATTTACTAAAAAACAGAGCATATTGTGATTGTTTAAGAAATTAGCTCAGACTAATCCAAGAATTAAATATGGACCAATGAAAAAATATTATTTTTCTATTTTTTTAAAGACCCCCTCCCCAACCCCGTATTTGTAGTCTAGTTGGAAGGTGATAAACAATTTACGAATAATGCACAATTTTATGAAAAACAGAACTTTGTGCAGACAAGCTGCTTAAATGTTTTCTTTATTTAAATGGTTTTAAGGACATGTCCTAGTTTCTTTTGAAGAAAATTTTTTATAGTTTACTATAAAGCAATTTTTAATTACCTAAATTTAATATATTTTTAGTTATCACTTTATATTTAGCGAAGAAACGTGACTTACTTGTCATGTTTATGTAAATTTAATGTTCATTAATAACCGTGAATAGATAGTTGACTGAAGTGAAAATTGAAGAGAAGTTGGTTGAGGTATTCAGTCAAAACTAAAACTAAAAATAAATATGGAAGGAAGGTAGTCGACTGTAGTACATATTATGGGTGATAAATATTCAGAACGCAGTCATTTTAAGAATTTTTGTATATGTGCGTTTCAACCCAAACATGTGGGTCATCATTGTTGCTGAACGTTTTCTAAATACAATCAGTGATATAATATTATACGACTTATAATGTTTAATAATGAAAAAATATAGTGCTTGATGGTACATGAATCTTAACTAATATTACAAATGAAATATGTAGGAAGTTATACAAACTAAAAATAATGTATATAATTCATTTATAAGAATTATAATATTTTCTCTTACTAAATGTGGTTCGAGCACTGAAGATATTCGAGTACTAACACATTTGGTAGGTAAGCGTGAGGGGTCAGTTAAGATTCATGTACCATAAATAACTATATTTTTTCTTTCTTAACCATTATTAGTCGTATAATATTATATCTCTGATTGTATTTAATAATTTTCAGCCCTGATGATGACTCACATGTTTGGGTTGAAACGTCGGTACAAATAAAAAATTCTTACAATGCCAAAAATTCTTACGTCCTGAATATTAATCACCTATAAAAATAAATATCGTTGATTTGTTTTTACTTTTTATTTGTTTTTATTTTTTACTGAGCACCCCAGTAAAAAATTCTGTTTAGTTCTGTAATAACATCTAGGAATTACAGCAGAACTTTAGTTTAGCCGCTTAAAAGTCCCCATTGAATGGTTTAACTAACACACACTCTGAATTCGTTTGAATTAAATTTTGTCTAGTTTACTATGAAGAAATCATAATTACATAAATTAAACAGAAGTTTATTAATTGCTTTGTATTGACAAAAAAAGTGACTTAAATTTTTATTTTTTTATTTTCCTCTTTCTGCGGAAAATTAGACCATGGTTTATATAAACTTCTTTTTGTCCTTAAGGTCTGGTTTAGCCTCTTTAAACATTTCCCTTTACACGGGGGACACCCACTAGGTAAAAGTTAAGTAGGTGAAAGTTTAAACTTAGCATTAACCCCCTCACCAAAAAAAAAAAAGGAGGATAAAAACATGGGATAAAGTTGATAGATGTTTTGACGCAATTCTACCGTTAAAAGGTCAACCATCCATGAAGATGGCCATTTGACGGGAGGTGGTAGGGTTAGCTCAAGTAAAACAGGGACACGGAAGGCGATCAAGGGAAAGCTGTTTCATTAACCATTTCCCATATTGGGACCGTTTCCACTCCACGCTTCGCTGGCTTCAAATGAATTCACTCTGGCATCTATATACCCCTTATGCTAAATAAAAAGAAACCTCCCTCCACTCTTCAACCAGCTTCCTCTCAGGACATCTTACAAATTCTGGCAAAATAGGTACAGAAAAAACAAGGGAGACCCTGTCCACAGAAGGGAAAGAAGGTAAAACTGAGGGAAAAAATATAATGCCGTTTAAAATATACCTACTATTGCCAGTGATTGTTAACACATGCAAATTGTCATTCCTTAGACAGAGGAAATTAAAATAAAGTTGACTCAGTTTGAGAGGATTCGGGGAGAGGGGTAGCACAGCGGTATGACTCTGACTTTCAAGCTCAAGGTCCCGGGTTCGTGTCCGATTGATGATAGGTAAAATTGATCAGTCGTGGATCGACCCTGGGATCAGGAGATCCTCCTATACACAAAGTGATTGAAAATTACATATTACTCATAATCATTAACGTAATGATGTATTTACATATAATTCATCACTTAAATACTTACTATCAGATTCGACTTTCTTTTTTCTTTTTTTTCTACACAAACACAGAGTTTATTGCTAAGAAGAATGTAGTATATTTTCTAAAAGTGTATATTTATGTTTTACCACTGTACATAGTTTTAAGTGTCTTGGCATGGTTTCAAGTGTTTTGTATATAGATTTTTTTTAAATTTTGTATATGGTATGTTTAACTAATATTTTCTTTATCTATTTCTCTTTATTTTTATGTTTGTTTTTATTTAGGCCACATATAATATTTTAATTTTGTACTTTTTTGTTATTCTAAAAGGACTTTGTCCCTGAGTAAAATTATTTTCTATTCTTTTCTATTCCAAAGAGGCACTCTAGGTAAATAATTAGTTAAGGGGAAAAACTGGCGTTTGAGGGTGGTCCTGGCACGATCACCTCCATGCACAACCTTTAGCCTTGAAACAGTGCTTTCTTAAAAAGTACGGAACACAAAACCTTTCATGGATTATAGTGGTACAGGTTTTATTTTGAAGGTATAGAATATTGTAAATCCAGTCATGATTTTTTTTTCTTGTCCATACCTAATTTGCTTTTTTTAAAGGCTTTACGGGGATTTTCTCTGACCTGGGGAATAATGCCAGAGTTAAAAGCCACCCCCCCCCCCCCCGACATCGGAACGCGAACTCGTAATTACTTCATATCTTGTAAAGTTCAGTTTATCATGTTGTTGGTTGCCGGTAAACGTGTGTATTGCAACCGCGTTTGTCCGCTCAGCCACACCGCCCCACAGCAATAAAATTAATTAATTATCTTATCTATACTTATGAAAATGGATTTTAAATCTTTTGAGTTATAAAATAGATCATAGATTTAATACAATTTCTCACACAGATCAGACATAAGCAGAATTTTAAATAAAAGATTTTAAAATTCAAAATAGAATACATTTTTTGTATTCGGCATTTTAAGAAGTAATATATAAAATAGATTGTTTGCAACTTTATTTTTAAAAAATAAAAAATATTTTATTCTCAAGTAAAAAAAAAAAAAAAAAAAAACCGTTGAAATCGATGACTTACCGAGTGTGACCTTCACTTGTTAGTTTAAAAAGTTTCATTTTGTTGCTGTATATAAGCATGCCTGTGTCTAAGATATTTATTTTGCTTTTTAAATTACCTACATTTTATTTTATTTTTTCTTTTAATATATGAATATATACATTTTCTTTATGGTATTTTATTTTGTCTTTATTTGGGGGTAAATATGGTATTAACGTCCTCTTTAATATCTATTATAAATATCATAATCGAGCCAGAATATAATATTTTTCAATAAAAACATTTTTTTTTTTAATTGTTATTTCTTTTCTTTGTTTAGCCTGAATTTCTAGATTATTATATACCAATCGATTTATTTTCTTTGTTAATTTATTTTATGATCAGCTATTCAAAATCTTACAGTCCGTCTTAAAATTTTATTCTGCAGTATTTTATTTATTGTACTATTACACACTAGAGGGTATGTAGCTTTCCGAAATATGATTATTTGTTTTCCAGAGCAATATATTGTAGGCCTAATAACTTCTACGCCACCCTTAATAATATTCTCATCCATCATGTTGTGTGTTCTTCCGTTTCGTCCCTTATAGGGCGCTTCGTCCTCGCTAGAAGATTCTTATCTGATCAATTCTATTAATAATTTTATTTAAATTACTACAATCGAAATTTTAAATATTTTTTAATATTCTTTGTTCGAGCCCCAGGTTTTTTCTTTTTTTTTTTCCAGAAATGAATACATCAGCAAAAATCTGGTGCGCGCAACACAAAACTTTCACTTAGCTCTCAAATTTGAATAAAAATTATCTTCTGGCCATGTTGGGCTATTATAAAATTTTTGAATTGTATTTTTAACCGAGGTAAAGCTAAAAGCTTACAGCTAACAGATCATGAATACCATTAAAAAAATAAAAGTCCTATTAATTATATCACCGATAGATTATGGGTTGTACGACTATTAGTTATTAAACAGTTATTTTCCATTGTAAAGTTTGCTAAAATGGAATTAAGAGATTTACATTGTCTGTCATAGACAGGTCAAAAATTGTCACACTAATTGGAAGTGGATACTGTTGGAATATCACAAAGGGAAAATTCATCAAATTATTCACTAATTTAATTTTTTAAAAGGTTACATGATAATTTTTCTAAGCAAACGGACGATTGATACCTAATTATTTAAATATAATATCAGATCTAGAGTTATTCGAGAATCCTAACAAAATACAGTAAATATATTTAAGGTTATAAACATATCTATGAAATATTTCTATATTTCATTTCTTCTTTCACTCAAATAATAATAAAAGTAAGTGTATATAAACTAAAAGAAACTAAACTAAACGAAATAAAATAATAAAGGCATTGACTCAGAGAAATTAATCTTATTGATGTGAAACATGACCACCATTGTTCAACTGGACATCAATAATTGTATTAAGCGAATAATATCAGAATATTCGGACCGAAGAAGGATGAGTTAACCGGAGGCGGTTACACAACGCCGATTGCGTGAACTGTATCCGGTTAATATAATTGAGTTGATTACATCGCGGCGAATCAAATGGGCTTGTAAAATTGTTGGGCTTCGTAACGAAAGCATTCCTAAAAAGTTAATATTTGCTGTTCCGAATGGTAAACGTCCGAGGGGTAGACCAAATAGAAGGTGGGAAGATTGCATCAAAGTCGATCTGAAGGGTTTGGGTTTGAACGGCGAACGGTGGAGGGAGGTGTGTAATAAGCGATTGGCGGTGTCGGTATCGAACCTTCGGTTTCGCTAAGCCTTTTATTATGATCATTATTACAAATAATATCAGATTTTTTTTCTAATAGCAAATGCATTGAGTTTCAAAAAATCCTCTGAGATGGAAATTCTAATTCTTATGGTCGTACATAAGACTAAATTGATATATATTGACAAACATTCTATGCATGTTCAACTTTTCTGAAAAGCGGATCTCTCTCCTAAACTATAATATAAGCTCTCCCCATGAAGCGCCCTAAAGGAATAGTGACAAGGCACCACGGTTCGGTTTAAAGCATGTTTTTTTATGTTGATATGGTGCTCGGGGAAGGTCGGGAGGAGGGGCTGGAAGCAAGGGTGTTGTTGGCCGGATTACATATTCAATGTGTGTACTCCCACCGTCCAGATTACTAGTGTCATTTTTAACCCTCTCCTCATCCCAAGAGCCCCCTCGTAAAATGTACATTTCCCTGCTAGGTCCGAACTAATAAGGCACCTGGGAAGTACTGATGACCTCTTGCAAGATGTTAGCAAATGAGAGAGCCTTTATATAATACGCCCTTTGTAAAAACTCTTTAAGATTAGAGCTCAGACGATTAAAATGGAGTTGCTAATTATTAAGGGTTTGGATAATTGTTAGATGCCAGTGATATGTTTGCATTATTTTTAAATGAAATATGTAAACTTTTTTTATTTATGATATATACAATTGTATTAATATAACATCAAGTAAATGTGTACTCAGAAATATAATCACATGAAAACCCTCGTTGAGAAACTACCCACTAGTAGTACTCTAATAATATATCAACATAAGGAGATCACAAGGCCATCTCATTTTCAGACGCCTCGGAGGTTTATCAGGAATCGAAGAGGAAGCAAGATTAAAAACAAGAGGATTCGGATTATTTTATTTGTGACAAAGAAAGGAGCATCGAGGATTTTACGAAGGGTTTTGTATTGTAAGGATTGGATACGAGAGGAATTTGATGGTTTAATGGAGTCCCATAGCTCAAATAGGTCTTATCATAGTCATGTATATGAGTCTTTTATAATTAATTGGAAATTTAGATCGTTTGTCTAGTAAGTGTAGGAGTAAGCGGAAACGTCGAGCAGTTTCTTGTCGTTTTAGTGTAGTATGAGGATTCCAATTTAGACGTTTGTCCAGGTGGAGTCCTAAGTTTTGGATTTGTTTAACAGGAATAAGTGGGGTTTTATTAAAGGATACTTTATATGTAAACTAAAATCAATTAATGGAATAGGAAAAGTCGACTAGATGGCTAAGTTAAGGCCTTGAAGTGGGCAGGCAAGTACTTTACCAAGCCCATTGTTTCTATTATTGAAATTTAAGTTTATATTCAAAGATACTTATATGTAGCAACATACCTTAGGGTTTTATGATTCATTGATATGCACCCTTCCATTTTTACGTGAATATTTTATCATAGTTCCCACGTTAAAGTTGAATTATCGGAGAATTGATAGCTCATCTCACTGCCTCAAACCTTTAAATAAAGATAAAAATATGTAATATATTCAATTGGTCTAGTTAAAATATTTTCAAATATATCCAACGTAAAAATAAAAATAAAACCAATATATAAACTTTTTATTTTTTATTTTAATTTTAACATTTTAAGACACTTGCACCTGCGCTGCAGCGCACCCAGCAAATTTGATGAATTAGGCATTAACTGTGAGTTTGCTTGATTAACTTAATTTTGTTATTATTGTATGCACTAGCGGATCCAGGATTTAATTTGGGGGGGGGGGTGGCTTCAGCCCGAAAGATTTTTTTTCCATAAAAATAACGATAATTACTTGGGAAAAAAAGAAAGAAACTAACTACCTATATGAAATGGTGTTTAAGTGATTCCTTAAGTCCTTTTGAATGTAATTACACTAAGAACAATACTTTAAGAGATAATTTTTTAATATTTTTTTTCATAAAACATGGTCATATTTTACCATTTTTTTGGGGGGGGGGGAGGGGAGCTTCAGCTCGAAAGCTCCCTTCCCGTAGATCCGCCCGTGATTGTAGGAGTCCCTTGGCCATTTTCTTTTTAGTCAGCGTCGATCAGGTAACATGGAGAAAGAAAGAGATAGAAGGAGTGTGTTTGGATGATTCAAAGAGGAAGAATGAAATGAAGTTTATTTGTCGTGGATGTACGATTTTACTGTTGGGATGTTGAAGTCGTTATGTAGAGTGTTATTTGAAATGTACCAAGGTGCTTTGACAATTTTTCGTAGAATTTTTTATCGTGTTGTTTGTATTTTATTAATGTGTGTTTGTTTTGCCTAACCCCAAAGTTCTGCTCCCCTAACTCCGAATTGGTCCCAGTATGGTGTTGTAGATCAGTCGCTTGTTTCGTGAGTTAAGTGAGGATCTGCAGTCCAGAAGATGCGAGAGTTGGTTATATCTTCAAGCCAGTTCTTATATTTTTAATGTAGTATGTATGTTCCAATTTAAGTCTTTAAAAACTTATTTTTAAATATATAAACTATTTTAAATTAAATATTTCTTTAGTTATCGCTTCCTATTAAACAATAAGTGAATACCTTAAAAAAATACAAAACTTCGATTTTCTACTTTTTTGCTGAAAGTTGGGCCTTATATGAACTTTTTTTTTAGCTCTTGAGTTCTGCCATAACTTCCTTCTACTTAAGGCACATCCTGTATACAGAGTGTCCCGTAAGTAAAGGGAAATATTTAAATATTTTATTTTTATAGTAGACATCAAGATCTACAAAAATCTCATATAAAAATTGCCATATTTTCATTAGAAAAGTAGGAAATTTAAGATTGGTGCCTTTTTAAGGGCGTCACGTTTTTTGTTCAACAGGAAGCTATAACTTAAAAAATATTTGATTTAATTAACTAAAAATTACTCCATGATAAACTAGACAAAATTTACTTCAAATGAAAGTAGAGTTTGTCATTGTTAAAACTATTTAAAGAGGATTATCGGGCGTACAAACTCAGCTGTGTTCCGTTTATAGAAAAGTCATAAATTAGTTTTTATTTATTTTATCATCCTTCAATCCTGTAATACATTTACCCCACGTTTAGAAAAACTTTCTCGTTTTATAAGCTTTAAGTAGATATTAATTAGGTTGAGGTTTATTTGGAAATATTTTGAGATTCAACTCAAGTTGTGTAAAGAAATTATGTGATTTTATATGCAGTCACCTAAAAGTACCCGTGTTATCAGTAAAAATGACTACAATTACCTGTTACAAAGCTTTTATTTCTTGTTTTTCTGTGATATTGTATTGTAATAAACATAATTGCCTAAAAAAAATGTTATTTATATATCAAAAAACATTTAAAAATAACTATTTTTCAAACATTTTTCATATAAAGTGGTTACGAAATAGTGCTTTTCTCCTATATTTCTGTCATAGAAATTGATTTAATGACATTTAATGATTCCAGTTTCGAAGAAGATTTACGTTTTTATGAAAATAATTGAAGCAATCAACAGGGGTTTTTTGTTATAAACGTAAATTTTAGGACTAGAAACATTAAATTTGTCACTTATGAATACGGGTCAATTCCTATGTCAGAGATCTGGAAGGAAAACGCATTTTTGTAAATACTTACATGAAAAATATTTAAAAAACCATCAACATTTTTATTATTTGTTTATTTATAAATAAGAAGTGTGTTTAGGCAATCATGTTTATTAATATAAATCCTAGATCATAAAAAAATAATAAGTAAAGGCTTTGCGACAGTTACTTGCAGTAATTATTGCTGATAACACGAGCAATATTTGGTGACTGGATAGACATTGAGGTGAATCTCAAGACTTTGCCTAATAAACCTCAATTTAATTAATATCGACTTGAAACTTATTAAATGATAAAAAAAAATCGACTATAATTCATGATTTTTTAAATACAGAACTCAACCAGTGTTGCCCAAATGCGAGATCGAGACGAGTCTTGGTCTTGCAAACTCAGTCTTGTTCATGGTTTTGGTCTTGCGCAAGAGTCTCGCAACGGTCTTGCAGTTTCTTATTAGCTAATTACTTTACAGATATTACTGTAATTTTTTAGATACCAGAAACATAACTAAGCCCGAATAAAAAATTAGAGGAGTTAAATGCAAAAGTATATTGGTTAAAGTAATTATTAACATATAATAACTGAGATTGTCAAGGATTAGTAACTATTTTGCCTTAATTTTTATTTTAAAAAATCGATTTTTTTTACTAATCCTGGTCTTGATCTTGCAACATTTAAGCGGCCTTGGTCTTGGTTTTGCAAAGTGCAACATTAAACCGATTTTGTACAACACTAAACTTAGCAAGTTGAGCCGCTCAAAAGATTTCTTTGAATGGCTTTAACAATGACAAACTCTGTTTTCATTTGAAGAAAACTTTATCTTGTTAGCATTGAAACAATTGTTAATTACTTAAATTGAATATTTCTTAAAAAAACATTAACTTGGATTTCCTACTTTTTTGTTGAGAATTTGGCCCATTGTATATACGAAATTTTTTTTTAGACCTTGAGGTCTGCTATCACTCCTATAAAACTTTCCGGTACTTGTGAGCGTCACGGGCTCTATGGACTGCTATATGCCAATGTTTATAACCTGAACACTGATAATTGGGATAAGGCTCTGATAATCCCTATTCGCCATTGTTTATAACCTGAACACTGATAATTGGGATAAGGCTCTGATAATCCCTATCTGCCAATGTTTATAACTTGAACACTGATAATTGCGATAAGGCTCTGATAATCCCTATCTGCCATTGTTTATAACCTGAACACTGATAATTGGGATAAGGCTCTGATAATCCCTATCTGCCAATGTTTATAACTTGAACACTGATAATTGGGATAAGGCTCTGATAATCCCTATCTGCCATTGTTTATAACCTGAACACTGATAATTGGGATAAGGCTCTGATAATCCCTATCTGCCAATGTTTATAACCTGAACACTGATAATTGGGATAAGGCTCTGATAATCCCTATCTGCCATTGTTTATAACCTGAACACTGATAATTGGGATCAGGCTCTGATAATCCCTATCTGCCATTGTTTATAACCTGAACACTGATAATTGGGATAAGGCTCTGATAATCCCTATCTGCCAATGTTTATAACTTGAACACTGGCACTTTTCGTCTTAAACATTATACATCAATTAATAATTAAATTCTTGGCATGAGGCATATTTGTATTGCCAGGCTGCTTTACAATAATAGGATAGATGTAACCAATTTATTCCGTTCAAATGTGCAACTATTTCCCCAAATGTCAGGCTATCTTTTCCAAAATATTTTCTCCTAAGTTCCGCCAGAACAGGACATACACCAAGGAAATGCACGATATTTTCTATTTCATTCATATTGCATAATGAACATAATTTATTATTTGTTTCGTAATACACCCTACAGTTTAATTTTATTAATTCTCCTCTGGCCTTAAATATCTATTTTATTATTGTTTCATTGTATTCCTTATTGAAATCATTGTTTCCTAATATATCATGATTCAAGTCTTTGTATATATATATTAGTTCTATTTGAATTTTTTGCTAGGGTTTGAACCTACTTTCTGGTTCTATTGTCAGTTTAACTCTCTTACTTTCTGAAAAAGCACATTACATTTATTTGTGTTATTATAATCAAAATTTATTTGGTATTGATTTGTTAAACGTTTTACCTCTTTATACCAGCCTATTTATTTTTTTAATTATTTCTTTTGCTATTATTTTGGGTAAGCTATTATTCGAATACTGCATGATTCTACATATATAATTATGGTGCGCTTTTATATTTTTTAGATACAGTTAATTGCGTTTCTATATGAATAATATATGCAGGTGTATAACTGGGTAAATTTAATATTTTTTTTTTTTAAATAAAATAATACTGAACTTTTTCCACTTCTTTATATTCACAACCTCCCCACACCTGTGTACCATAACCTACAATTGATCTAAATGCAGCTTTAAAAACTTTAAGTATTCCATTCAAATTTATTTTATAATAAGTAAATAGCTTCTTCTATAATGCATTAATACTAATCATTGTTTTAGAGATTTTTTGATGAAAATGCTTACTCATTGATAAATTTGGCGTTAATAATATCCCTAAATACTTATAAAAATTTACTACCTGTAGTTTGTTTATTAAACTTCCAATTTTCATTTTTCGCCAGTTTCTCTACTTTTCTAAATATCATAATTTTAGATTTATTTAAATTTATATTTAAATTCCACGTCCTACAATATTATTTATCATCCCTTGAAGTACGATAGGGCTTGTGGCCCGAATTTCGATATCATCTTCATATGCTACCATTTAAATTCTTTTGTTATTAATAGATAATCTACCCACAAAAAATTCTCTAAATCATGATTTAGGAAACTGCCTATTACTGGTACATTTATTTACCTTAAAATCTGGGACAGCTGATTTCAACCCTGGATGATTTGATATGTATTGAAATTCAAAATACTATCCTCGCTCACCCCGGTGACTTGCCTGGCTTTTCGAAAAATCTGTACATTATTGAATAGTCGAAAAGGTAGAGAGAGGGCTAGGACCCAACACTGGCTCTGGTTACAAACGACGGCGACATCAGTAAAAGTCGGCCAAAGATTGGAAAGCTTTGTCAGGGCTCCCTGTACCATCTCGTCCATTTCTTACTTTTATTTTTCTCCTTTACAGAAGTCCCGTGTACCGCTCAATTAGTAAGGGGTTACCAATGGCTCTCAAATCGGTCTAAGATGTAATTAACAGACAAATAACTTAAGTTTTTGAAGATTATTTATTTGTTTCGTTGTTTTTTTTTTTGTATACAGGGTGTCCTGTAAGTAGGAGGAAATTCGGTAATTGTAAGCGACGCGATCTCTATGGACTGCTATCTGCAGTTATCTTTGTTATTTAAAGTGTTGTTGTTGTTGTTATATATATTTCTTATTATTAAATTACTATATTACTCGTTATCAGTTGGTTTTCTTCACTACTTTCCTCTTTTCGGCTCTCTAACATGGATTCGCGTTAAGATCAAATTTTTGAACAATAGCTCATTACAAAGAAATGTTGAACATTCACTTCACTCACACTAAGCAAGTTCGATTTCTTCTCTCTGAGATATTTTAATTCTCATTACAAAGAAGATAAAATGTTTACACATTTTTCTTGCTTTCAGTATGTAAGTCCGATTTTTAGTTTCTGATATATTTTAATTCAAATGCAAAAACACTTTAAAAACTCACTGGTGTGAATATACTGCTTAAATAGCTTATTGACGTAATGTCTACAAAACGCTGTTTGTTCACATCGGAAGTCAAAGAAAAACTGATAAAGAGTGGAAGATTGAACGAACATACTCAATCCACGAGTTTGAACAGTTCAGAGGTTTGTGGTGTTTGGTACGAAGCCAATGTTAATGATTTTTTGGAATCCTATTTCCGTGAAGTTTCTGTAGTCCGTAAGTACGCCATTATCTATCAGAGGTAAGATATTTAATATTTAAGTTAATTTACGTAATTAACAATTGCTTCGCAGTAAAATAAACAAAATTTACTTGAAAATAAAATACAATTTTTCTTTGTAGAGGACTTTTATGTGACTAAAATAAGCTATGTTATATTTTTTAAATTCAAATAAAAAACTGAAGGAACCAAAATCACATAAATGCAGTAGAGGAAGATTATATAAAACATCTGATTAGAAGAGATAATTGCAAAATAAAATATATACCAAAAAACTCAGTATGTCAGTCAAATTAATACATTTATTTATTAGCATACAATTTTTTGTTTGTTTTTAATATGTCAAATTAACTTTGATGTTGATATCAAGTTTTTTATCGATTGTATTTCTACTAGTAATAAAAGACAATAAAGATAATACAGAATTTTTATAAATCTATTCCTAATAATCTTAAACCTTGTAGAAACTAATACTGAGAATATAAACTCTCTACCATAATGACAATTCAACTTTATAAAATGCCTTTTCTTAGCTCATGTTATTACAGAGCAAATAAATATAAATAAAAATAATAGAGACATTTTTGGTGCGTCAGTGATTGTAAAATTTCATTTAATTTCCTTGAAAAAATGGATTACTATAAATATAAACCCACTCAAACTGACTAACATTATTCCTTAAGTTAGAACTGTGGTCAATTATTTCCGCGCCATTAAAAGTCTACTTTAGAGGAATCCATTTTGAAAATTCGGCATTTAAGCCCTTTCAAAATATTTAAATGAAAATAAGACATAACTGATATTTAAAAGTATTTAATCTTACCTTTTAAGTATGAATGATTTTTTTTTTCTTTGTATATGTGCTAAGAGTGTGCTTCACTTAGCTCTAATACTAAGTGTGGCAAAATTTATTATTTCTTAATAAAAAGATAAACAAAGTAAATAAATATTTTTTTAAAAACTATTTATTCAAGATATTTACAACTGCATTACAATATAAATACATCAAGTAAATGTGTACACAGGAATATAATCACATGAAAACGCTTGTTGGGAAACTATCCACTGGTAGCAATCTAATAATAAGTCTATATAAGGAGATCTGGAGACCATCTTCTTTTCAGACACCTCAGAGGGTTATCAGGGAATCGAAGAGGAAGCAAGGTTAGAAACGAGAGGATTCGGATGGTTATGAAGTTTATTATGGATGGATAGGTATCTGGATTGGGCCAAATCGGAAGCATATGAAACATTAAGGTCTTTATGGATTATTTTATTTGCGACAAAGTAACGAGAATTGAGGATTTTACGATGGATTTTAGATTGTAAGAATTGGGTAATTGATGGTTTAGTAGAGTTTCATAGCTCAAGTCCGTACGTCCAAATAGGTCTTATTATAGTCATGTGTATTAGTATTTTGTAATTAATTGGAAGTTTAGAGCGTTTGTCTAGTAAGTGTTGGAATAAACGGAAACGTCGAGCAGTTTCTTGTCGTTTCAGTCTTGTATGAGGATTTCAAGTGAGACGTTTGTCGAGATGGAATCCTAGATATTGGATTTCCTCAACAGGGATAAGTGGGGTGTTATTAAAGGACACTGTAGGATGTCATAGGTTTACGACTAAATAAAAATTACTTCAATATAAGTAAAGTTTTTAGTCGCAATAGTTCCAGCTATTATTGGGAAGATTTGTAAAACGGATGAAATAAAGTGGGGCTTCCGTAAGTCGATTTTAGCAAACAACTTGCTTTAACGGTTAGTATATACATTAATATTTATATGATGTAATGAAAGTATTAGTAGGAATATCTCATACCTCTGTTATTTTTTTAAGTTGATGGCTGTTGGTGCCAAGAACAAAAAGGATTTGTTTAATGTCCGTAATGTGTTAGTTACGTAATAAGGTGTTTGTTAAGTCTGTGTGTCAGTTCCAAGGGTGCCCAGAAGGGAGTTTCAAGCCGCAAGTTGTGCGATCAAAATTTTTGAGGAGGGCACATTTGACTTAGTCATGAATTTTTGGAATGGAAAGCTTCAAACTGAGGACAAGAGTAAAACAGGGAACAGACTGCAGTAAGTCTAATGGTACATGATCTATGATCTTTTAAATTTTACTTTCGTTTGCACTGTTATTAAGAAGAGGAGAGAAATAAAATATCTTGGAATGGGGAGGGGGAAGGTTCTTGCTCCATCGGTCTTGGAAGGGATGGACACCCCTGATCAGTTCTATTGTCCACCTCAAAATATTAACAGTAACATACAGGCATATGCTTACCTTAAATAACGTAATTTCAGTTTCGTAAGATTTTTCGTTTTTGAGTTAGGCTGTTCTCATACAAGTGTAGAAACGCATTGAGACCAGTTTACAAGGCTTATTACACCTTATTTCAAGGCTTATTATTTGGAAATTTTTCTCGAAATATTACACTTACTATATATTTTATGTACAGGTCAATGATGTAAAAAATATACTGAATATACGGCTTTTCGTCTGTCTATGCCAGGATCTGGGATAGATTGGAAGCTAGTTGAAATATTGATTGGTTATGTGTTGTTCTGTAAGACAAATTTTTCCATTTTTCCCCGACTAAATCGTTATTCTATTATTTTTTTATCAATTTCAATCAATATCCAATGAAGGCTACAAATTCGTAAATGATTGACAACGGCTAATGTCGGAGTGAGTAATAAAGCAGCCGAGGCACAAATCCTTCAAATTGGATTCACATTGAGTGCGGAATCGGTAACCTCGTTTCGATTTGGAAAGATCCAAGTTCTTTAGCAAGGTATTAGGTGTGTGTAGTAGTTCACTTGCAATAGGTGTTTCACAATTAAACAGTACGCACTAGAGGATCCAGGATTTAGTTTTGGGGGGGAGGCTTTAGCCTGAAATTTTTTTTAAAAAATTTATAACGGCGATTACTTAGGAACAAAAATAAAGGAACTAACTACCTATGTGAAATAGAGTTTAAGTGATTCTGTAACTACTATTGAATGTAATTACACGAACAATAATACTTTTAGAGGTAATTATTAAATTTTTTTTTTTTTATAAATCATGGTTATATTTTACCATATGGGGGGGGGAGAGACTTCAACCCGAAAGCCCATCCCCCCCTGTAGATCCGCCCGTGCTTGTATGAAAACGATTTATCTGATAAAATACTAAAACATAAACACATGCCATCGTCCTAATGTTACATTCGTTTCATTTTTTCAATATAAATAAAAATGTAATGCATATGAGGTCCACGCGCTTTCTTTATTGAGGTTGGCAACTGATCTCTTGATTTCCCATTAAAAAGAATAATGGGCCATTCCACAACTCGCTCGAAATGTTGAAACATTGAAAAAAATGCATTTTTTTTAGCCATCCGCACATATAGGTTTGCGGCGATATCGGGTTCCTATATGGGCGATTCTCATTTTAGAGGCTAGTTTTAGTTCATTACAACTTTTACGTGAATAGTTAAGTCTAACTTGATTTCCCCCCCCCCCCTGCTATATAGAAGTATTTCTTAAATAATGCATATTAAAAATTAAAATATTACAGAATAATGTGATTTTATAATTACTTAATCTACTAAAACGTCATTACCACGTATTTTTCCACTCTCATTTTTCTAGTAAACAATTTTTTTTTTTCTTTTGAAAACTATGTAAAATGATGGTGAAATTTATTTCCACTCCTAAAGAATAATTAAGACATTTTCAATTATATAAATTTTTATAATTTTGTTAACATTGAAGTATTTTTATGTATTTTCAAAGAGTGCCCCACCACTTTGATGTCATTACCAAGCAAAAGACATTACATAAGTAGAATTCAAAACACGGCAAATGATATTAATTTCCGCTTGCAATGAATATTATTAATATGTTTCTCCAGATTATATAGGAATCTTTCGGGTTTCCGTTTGGATAGAATGAGTTTCAAAATATATAATTATTATTTATAGCATTGAACTAGAAGGTAATTAAATAAGAAAGTTTTTTTATAAGTTCAATGTCTGTAGTCCAGTTTAAGGATGATAAAAAAAAACCCCAAATAATCTATGATTTTATATAAAACAGAAGTTAGCGTAGTTTAGAGGCTTGGAAGTCTCCTTTAAGTGATTTGAACATAGTCATATTCTTCTTTTATTTGAAGGAAATTTTGTCTCGTTGTCTAGCGCAAAATGTGACCATAGTTCATATAGAACATTTTGTAGCTCTTGAGGCATCCTAACCCCTAAGTATTTTCCTTTACTTACGGGACACCCTGTATGTGCGTATGACTGATGTATCTTTGAATACATAATAAAAAATATTATACCTTTTACAGCTGAAGTAGCTGTAGAAAATATATATATTTTTTAAATCAAATACCTTGCTTGAGCCACCTGTCGTAGAAGAACTTCCCTCAGTTTTTAGTATACTCTGCCGATCTACGCAGGCGAATCTGATTTAAAGGTTCATTCTCTTTCGGGGGAGATTGGAAGAAAAAATATCATTAACTCGACGAGATTGAATTTGATCCCAAGCATAAAAATATCTGTCATAGGTTATCGACAATATAACAGCTTATATAAGTAATTTTCACCCCTTACAGATTCAATAAACTCTTACACCAAAAAAAAGGCTACAAACCTGCCTCTTTCCATGAATAGCTATCAACACTACGAGTCGATAACATTCTACACGGCCATACAGGTGTTTACATTTTGAAATCGCTCAATCGTTATGTTGTTTTAAAGTTAATTATTTTCCGATTAAGAATTATCAGTCAAAAATACAATTCTACAGTTTATTATAAGTATTTGGATATAATATTAATATAATCAACTATTAGGACCGCGCGAAAAATTCGAACAGCATATTGTTATCAAATGCCAGATTAATAATAAAATAAAATAATGCAACGTATCAAAAGATAAAGAAATCAATTGTTACTTTATCGATAAATATAATCGACAAAGGAAACAAAAATTAATTTAAATCTTCATTAATGTTTGGAACCAACATGTTTAAAAATTTCAATAAGCTGTATCTTTGCTAAAAATTGTCCGATTTCGATGATTTTTTTTTCCTTTTGTAGGGAATTTAGTAATCTTTTATATAATCATGGGCATAACCAGGGAAAAGTGTGTAATTTTTTAGTTATTCGCAAATAAAGTTTGTTTTCTTTCATAACTTGTTTGCCTGAATTTTCGGGTGATTGGACTATTTTGCCCGCCTGAAGGAGAAGGAAGCCTTCGAAATTGGTGGCTCAATCTTGAGATTTGGTGAAGAATTAACGATGATATGGCTTGCCGATCAAAAACACCATCGATAAATAATATAAACTCCTCCTCTCTCGATCATAGAGACCTCAAGTCGACGAAATGAGACATGTATTCAATGACAGTACTACAATTAACGTAAGGTTGTGTGGATGCGAACCCTATGCCTTGCGTTATCTCGAAAATAGTACGTTTTTGGGCTTAAAAACGCAGGATCCGATAGTTCCGGAGGAACTATCCGGGTCTTGCTGTACGCATCAAAATCTTCAAGGTCCAATTTGTCCCGTATCGATCTACAGACCTACCACCGTTCCAGTATTGAAGCCTAGCAAAATGTTTGTATCGACTTTATTTATTTTAGAAAGAAAAACAAAAGTGGAGAATACGATTCGCTAACCCCCCGTGAAATTCTGAATCCAACGGTACCCCATTCATGGTATTTGAGCATGACAGGAGCTTATATTTGGTACAAAACCGATTTCGAGCCTTACTGTAATAATATATGTCGGGATTATTATTACTATTTATTTAATGAAATTTACAACTGTATAAAAAATACAACCAGTAAAAATGCACATATTAGAAATAATGACATTAAGAGACTTGAGAGAGGTACTGCCCAGTGGTACCATTCCACATTTAATTATAGGTATGAAGATCATGACCATCTTCCATTTAAGATGCTCTTCTTCTTTTAAGACGCCTAGGGGGATTATCAGGAATCGTGGAAGAAGCAAGGCTGGAAACAAGTGGATTCGGACGCGACTGCAGTTTATCATGAAACGATAGGTATCTGGCTCGGACTAAATCAACGGCATATGGTACATTAAGGTCTTTATGAAAGGTTTTATTTGTCACAAAATATGGGGCATTAATGATTTTACGAAGGATTTTGGATAGTAAGAATTGGATAGGATAGGAATTCGATAGTTTGGCAGAGTCCCAGAGCTCAACTCCGTATGTCCATATAGGTCTTATTATGGTTAAGTAGATCTTTTGTCATTAACCATTAGTTACATACCATAGCTTGACAGGGAATATACGGATTGTCCACTCTGTAACCTACCAGTAAAGGAGGACCTGTTCCATTTTTTGTCTGAGTTTCAACGCTTGGTCAAATTCGTATTGAATTTCTTGAAACTAGCCCGGTTCGAAATGAAATCCTAATTTCCTTTCTAAATGTTTTCCCCCTTCCGTGAACGAATGTTGTAAAATTGTCGGTTTTGTTCGACATGGGCTGAAACACCGTTTTAATTTGCTACATCCTGCATAAACAATGATCCTCTAATTAATCTGTGGTCAGTTTTATCCATGTAATTGTTTATGATTTCAATTATTTTCCTTTATTATTATTTCTTATTCATAAATTATTCAAAATATTTATTATTTTATATTGTGTTAGTTGTTTTATTATTTATCAGTCATTCATGTATATGTAATTGTTATAAAGTCTTTGTTTGTGCTGTACCTGTAAAACATATAAACTTTCCGGCAGACGAATAATCATGCCGTATAAATATCCTTTGTATTTTGAAAATTCATAATTTATGCATATTTAATAAAGTATTTCTCATTCTTTTTTTTTTATTTATTGATGATATTTACAACTGTATTACAAGTAAAAATACATTCAGTAAATGTGAACAAAAGAATATAATAGCATGAAATCATTTGTTGAGAAACTACCCACTGGTAGCACTCTAAAAATGTATTTACAAAAGGATTCCAAGTTAGACGTTTGTCTAAGTGGAGTCCAAGGTATCAAATTTGTTCAACAGGGATAAGTGGGGTACTATTAAAGGATACTGTAGGACAAGAGGACATAGGTTTACGACGAAGGGTAAAGGTAATTTGATGGGATTTGTTGGAATTTATTTTGATCCTCCAGTTTTGAAACCATTCTTCAAGGTTTGTGATGTGTGATTGAAGGGTTTGGGATGCAATTGTTGGGTCGCTATTAATTGCTAATTGACACATGTATCATCGGCATACGTGGTAATGACAGTGTTAGGATGGGTTGGGATATCAGCTGTATAAACTGTGTAAAGGATAGGACCTAGGATACTACCTTGAGGAACACCAGCGGACTGGGAAAAAAGGGAGGAATAGGTATTATTATGATTTACTTTGAAGGATCTATCAGTTAGATAGGAACGGATAATGAGGAAGTATGTAGGGTGTAGGAATCTACGGAGTTTGTAAAGCAGTCCTGGGTGCCAGACTCGATCAAAAGCCTGTTCTACATCGAGAAAGACTCCCGTGCAGTACATTCCGCGCTCCAATGCAGAGGAGACAACATCCACCACACGATGGCATTGCTGGATAGTGGAATGGGATCTGCGGAATCCAAATTGACGATTTGGAATAATGTGATTAGAATCTAGGATGGGGTGCAGGCGTTTTAGGATGAGCTTTTCCACGATTTTGCCTAGGATGGGTAAAAGGGAGATAGGGCGATAAGAGGATGGGTTTTCTGGTGGCTTTTTGGGTTTATATATCATTTTGATAATAGATAATTTCCAAGGGTCAGGAAAGTATGTGGATCGCAGAACAGCATTATATATATACGTAAGGAATAGGATGGCTTTCCGACGAAGCAGTTTTAGGATCTGGGATGTAATTAGGTCCTTTAGGCTTTAGGTGGAATAGACATTTGGAGTGGGATATCCAGTTCTACTTCAATACATTCAAGGTGATTTGGGTTAAGAATATCAGGGTGTGGATTAAAGGTTTTAAAGAGGTGATGAGCAAAGATTTGTGATTTTTTTTCATCGGATTTAGACCAGGTTTGAGCTTCCGTAAGAAGTGGATTTTTAAATTTCAGGAGCCTTTTAGTTTTCGTCCATAGTGATTTGTCGGCAGGTGTAAGTTTTTCAGTAAAATTTAGTGAATTTTGAATTTATTATTTTCTAATTTCAGATTCTAGTTTGTTAGTCAGTTGGGTATAGTGAGTTTTATCTGTTGGATATCTGGTTCTATGCCACTTCGATCTTGCTCTGCGTTTTTCCTTCAATAAGATACGAATATGCTGTGGCAAGTCAGTCTTTTGTGAATTGTTGAACTTATTGATAAAAGTGTTATTATTTATACGGTCTGTTATTGATGCTGTCAGTTTTTCAATGACACCATTAATGTCCTCTTTCGTCTTTAGCGGAATTTTTAAGTCTAGTTTGTTTTCCAAATCATCACGAAATTGGTTCCAGTTTACTCGTCCTGTAATCAATTTAGGAGGTGATGGTTTAGGAGCATAGCTCGAATGTAGTGAAAGTAGAACTGGACTATGGTCTGAAGAAAGATCATCAAGGGATTTGATTATGGTTTGTGAGGAGGAGATCTGAGAAGTTATAAATATATCTAGGATATCGGGACGTTTTTTGAGGGATGTTGCCAAAGGATGGGGCCAATAAGTAGGACTCATGGGCGAAAGGATTGAATAATTGTTGGAAGATGAAACACGTGATAGGATTTTACCGCGGGGGTTGCATGTTCGACAACCCCATCGTTGGTGTTTAGCATTGTAGTCTCCTCCAGCAATGAAGCGCGATCCGAGGGATTTGAATAAGGAATCAAGGAGGTTATAGGAAAGGTACTTACCAGGAGGACAGTATACAGCTGAGAATGTGAGATGGAAAGGGCGAGTTGAAAGGAATACAGAAATTGATTGACGGCATCAGTTGAAGAGGAATAAGGGAATGGGGTAATGATTTATGTATAAGGATGCAAGAACCGGCATGGGAGTTGTTGTCTGGGTGATCAGTTCTATAAGTGAAGTAGTCACATATGTAGAAATGTATTCGTTTAGTGAAGTGAGTTTCAGTCAGTAGAGCAATGTCAATGTGATTATTATGAAGAAATAAGTCAAGTTCGTCACGGTGGTTACTTAGTCCGTTAGCATTCCATAAAAGGATAGTTAGGGGCTTTGTGCTCATCGTTGGAAATTGAACGGAATTTCGGTCAGGATTCTGGTGAGAAGAGTGATAAGTGGTTTTATAGTATTTCGCAGGTCCAATAGGAAGGATGTTAGAATCGAGGTTAGGTCAGATGGATGTTGATTGTTAATTGGATTCAGGATAGGTTCTTGTGGTGGATTAGGAGTGTTAGCTAAGGGATCCGTCGTTGTGCACGAGGTGGGTCTAGATTGGAATTTTATTCATACTTATTTTCCATTTTTGTTTATATCTTATATATATATATATATATATATATATATATATATATATATATATATATATATATATATATATATATATATATATTACTTGATATTGTAACTCCATTGTCACCCACTATATCTCTGATATCATCTTTATATTTCTTTATCAGACAACTTCTTCTTATTTTATATCTACTTATATTAATTTATTTTATTTTCACCATGTACCTTTTATATTTTGTAGCCCAGGTGAAGACCTGCAAAGTGGGTCGAAACGTAGGCAAAAATTAAATAATACTATTTGTATAATTTAGTATTTATTTGACCGCAACCCCGGGTCAACTCCTTCTCATGAAATCTATAATAGTGTTCAGAGATAACATTCATACTCTATGTACAATAAATAAAAATAAAAACTCGTTTCGGCGGTACATATACTAAAATAAATATGTTTTTAAAACTCGTGTTGGTAAACCTACAAAACTGAACTTTTCTAATACAATTCTGATGATTTTTTTAAACTCTTTTAATTTTTTTTTAACATGTTGTTCAAGTAAAAATATTGAACTATCTGTAAATAGTGCTAATTTTTTTTCAAATACTAAGCATTTCAAATATTTTCTAGCTATCTGTAAAGCCTTCTTTGGAAAGCCTGAAATAGTAGTGGTTTCAAACTCGCTTCAACAAGGAAAGCGATATCATCACCATATCCAAGAGTGTATAATTCAGGGGAGCTTACTGGGACACCACCGGAGTCGAGATAAAACTCCTCCCTGGGGATTGGTCCTTATCTGTTTAATCCACAAGTGGAAGCGAATGGTATTGGTGGTACAGTATCAATTGGTAAAATTCCTTCCCACTCCAAACTCCCCTCTTTTTTAAAGCTTGTATAGGAAAACACTTTTTACCAATTCCGGATGTATTTACCGTTATGAAGGAGTAAGTCAATATATTTTCGATTTGGATAATAGAGAAAAAAAAAACATTGTCTATATTTTACCGTTATATGTGATTATGTGTTTGATTATAAAAATGTGATTATTTTTCTTTTATATTATATTTACAAGTACCATTAACTTCCTAAATTAATCATGATTGCTTATTTTAATTTCATCAAACAGGATGACAAGTTTTTTTTATTTTGTATTACCACATTTGTATTAGCACATCACAGCACTGTGTTACGCTTTTTGTTTTCATTGTAAATTTTTTTTTTTTATTTAGACATACAATATTCTGTCACAGGGACAATAATTATATTGATAAATGAGCACATTCACACCGTATATACAAAAAAAAAAAAAAAAAAAAAAATTAATAAAGTAAAACAATAACTAAATAATAATAAATAAAAACTATATACAATAAAAAACCTAAATATAAGTATATTAAAAACATAAAAATACAATCATACCTATATACAATCAGGCGGGGAACCCAAATCCCTGCGCTAGTCTCTCAACCTCCTCACCGGTGCTAAAGCCGGTGGAGTTTGAGCGAGAGTGCTTTAGCCACATAGACTCATGTCTTGAGTGGAGAATCTGGCCATTGCCAGAACTCCAAAATAAATGCTATAAAAGATCTCTGGGTCACTGCCGCTTCAATCTTCGAGGAGGGTTGTAGGGATGAGTGGAACTAGATAGGGATTGGGCTAGGGGATTTGGATGATTGATAAGGTTCTGATGGAATTTTGAAAATTTTTCAAGGATAAAGTCAAGGACAAATGGGATATTAAGGTCATGATGTAGGGTTTTGTTGGTTACGTAGAACGGAGCATCGACTATTGTTCGGAGGACTTTGGATTGAAAGGATTGGATGCGTTTGATGTTAGAGAACTTTGCTGTCCCCCAAAGTTCAAGTCCGTAGGTCCAAATGGGTTTCAGGATTGTCTTGTAGATCAGTAATTTGTTGTCAATTGAAAGTTGAGATTTTCTGGTCAGTGGTCTGTATAATTGGCCGTATCGTCGGTTAAGTTCTTGTCTTTTAAGTCTAGTATGTGGGTTCCACGTTAGTCTTCGGTCTAAGATAAAGCCAAGATACCGGACTGTGTCTGAAAAAGGAAGCTGGATGGAATTAAAGTGGACTGATGGACAGGATCTGCTGCGGTGGACAGGATCTGCGGCGGTCATTGTAAATTAGCGTAGCTTAATTTAGGTGGGCGGCTTGTTTAGGGAACACATCAAAATTCATATTTAAATTGAATTAAATCAAGAAACCACAAAACAGCTGTTATCTCGAACATATTGCATATATACCTCAGTTGTTAGTGTGTGACGCCGCCATTGTTGAAACGTAGATGCTCGCGTAGGGTGAGAGATTGACGAGACTGGCCAGTTAGAAAATTCATTATTCCACTGATTTGATGAATATGGAGTAAAAATCTACAGCGGCCGGCAAGGGGGCAAGAAAGGAAGAGAGGGAAGATGAACAAGAAGACTGGCAACTAGAAGAAAAGAAAAAATGCAAGTATCCCAACCCACCTACATTTAACCTCCATATAAAACTACATGTTATAAAATAAAGCAATCAATTTTACATATTCACTTCATTAATCCATTAACTCATATAATTTTACAGTCCACAGCAATAAATTATCACCAGCTCTTAAAGCAGAATTATTATGACAATATCCCTGACAGTCTTGGAAGGGATTGGTAACGT